>PVKB01000720.1:183946-331446 GCA_004027205.1 Ctenodactylus gundi | reverse complement strand
TCCAAATTTTAGCTATTGTTAATTGTGCTGCTATGAACATGGGTATACATATACACATAGCAGAGATACATGTATACCCATGTTCTGAACACATTTTTAAAGTTTAACGCCGATATCCTTGACTCTGGACATCATGTCGTACTATGGATCTGTAGAACCTGTTCGGTCATTCACTCCTCCCACAGCCCATCACAGCCATCATTTTACTCTTTATTTCTGTGAACTTGCTTCTTTTTAGATGTCTCATGTGAGTGAATCATATCATGTCTGTCCCTATTTCACTTACCATACTACACTCCCACCCCTGGGTTTGTCCATGGTTGGTACGTATGGCAAAGATTCCCTTTTAAGGCATAATTTGAATTTTAATGTATTTGAGGAACTTTAGACATAGCCTGGCACTGTGATGGGGATGTGATTCCCTATTTGGACATAGGAAAAATATCCTCTCCCCACCATACTGGGCATTCTCTGCCTATGGCGGGTGTCAATGTGGTTATTCTTGGCTTTCTGGTTTGCTGGGATAGACTTAAAAACATTTCTGTGTTTTCTCAAATCTTACCAACTATGAATGCCAAGAGCTGGGAAAGAGAGAGATGTGGGAATGAGTCTTTCTGTAAAGGGTTCCTTTGTTTTAAATATATTACTTGCCTGAAGTCTTTATAAGAGTTATTTACATAAGTTACTAATGTTTGAGATAGGAAGATTACAAGTTCAAGCTTAGCATCGGCAACATAGTGAGACCTTGTCTCAAATAAACAATTATGAGGGCCAGGGGATATAGCTCAGGGTAAATACCCTGAGTTCAATCCCTAGTATCACACACACAAAGAAGTTATTTATTTTGGGGGGTAGTTGGTGCTACGGAACCCAGGGTCTCATGCATGCTAAGAACATGCTCTACCACAGAGCTACACTCCTATCCAACACATTATTAATTTTTATAGAAAGTATTTGTAAAGGCTTTTGAAATGATTTTAGAGGCAATGGTAAAAAGCTAGCTATTTAAAAATTTGATTATTTCATTTAAACGTTGAAGTTTTTGTAGAGAGCTAAGTGGGAAAAGCTTTTTACTAGCTGACCCTGGGTTTATGTTTCCAAAGAAAATTCTTTTTTTTTTTTTTTAATGTACATGGGGATCACAGAAGAAAACAACACTGGAAACTGAAAAGATGACTTTTAAAAAATAGTCATAAACAGAGATTCTTCTTCACTTTTGGCCAAACTATAGCAGAATATGGGAATTTTTCATGTCTTCTTTACAAATTGATCATCCCAAGACTAAGCCTAGGGAAAATGTCCCACAGAACAATTGAAGTCCCCGGAGGTTAGGGCTCTTCAGCGACAGGGTCAGGGGCTGGCCGATGTCTCCTGGTGGTGTTTTCAGTTTGGTCTTTGCAACTAAGAAAAGAATCACAGAACTGTGTTTGGACTCTGGTTTTGGTCTGGTCTTATCCCTGAGCTGGTCTGAAGTTTTACGGCAGAGAAAGAAAACTGTTTATTTTACCCAGCTTTCAACATCTGACAAAGGCAAGTCATCCCATCTTACATCCTGGATAAAATATAAACAGAACTGTGATAAAATACAAAACTGAGAAAAAGTTAAAAAAAAAAACAGCAATCAGCTCTAGAAACCATTTTTTTTTCCTGCTTATCCTATTTGATTGCATTAGCACTAACATAGCCTACAGAAATGAGATCTTTTTATGGTGTGACTTTTTCTTTTTAACCATTCAGCAAATACTTCAGTAAAAAAAAAAAATGTCAGAACAACATCGGTATTAAAAATCTGGCTTGCTTGATATGGTTTCTGTGATATTTGAAAATGGGAATAGCTCTAAGTTTTGTGCATGGTTAGGTTCAGTTCAGTACAAACAATGCGAAACCAAAACCTGTGTGTATGTGTGTGTGTATGTATATATATATATATATATATATATATATATATATATATATATATATATACATACATACTCTGCATGTCCTAGAAAAAGATAGGTATTAGTGGAGGGGTAAAATGGAGTATTTCTAATTATTTTTCTTTTGGAGTTGTTAGTATAACTTATTTTGAGGGTAGACAGTCTAATACCCAACAGTAACAGTAAATACAATTCAAGCTATTAATATTTTTTTCAGAATTTGTTTTGGGAAAACTTGAAAGACATTGAATTGAAATGACCAATTCTGGTAATTACTTACTTGGCAAGCTGCACTGGGAAGATTTATAGGCCCAAGAGAAAAATAAAAATTCTGCAGCACCACTGAGTTTTAAGGTTTCCAGTGATCACATAGGAGTTTCCCACGTTTTATGTGAAATTCCAGATCTCATGAAGCCCATGACACAGTGGCAAATTTGAGTCAGTTACTTCTCTGTACACAATAATGCTCCCTGTTTCACAAGACATGCACCATGTTGTAAAGGGCTTCGCCTAAAATGCTAAGAAACTTTAATCTTCCTCTCTCACATTCCCTTGTTACAGAGATTGTGATTATTCTTTGAATTTAGATGCTAAGAACAAAAAGTTTGACCAGCGATAAGTAAAATGCTTCCCTATCATTAATTACATATCCTGGATCCAAAGTTTGATCTTGAACCAGATCTCTGAGCCATGACCTTTATCAATTTTTCTTATTCTCCTTTATTTCTGTTGCCTGGATAATAATAAACAGCTCTTCTGCATTTTAGTGAAGTTCTGCTGCACTTGAAATCTAGTAACTTTGTACTATCCTAGGTACTATCCTAAGCCCCACTTTACAAATTAGGAAATCGAGGCACAGAGCAGTTGAGTGACTTCCTCTTGAGACATAAGGGAAATGCATGCTTTCCTGTTCCGCCCCAAAGCCCAAGCTCTTGCTTTCCATACTTTGGTCTTCTCTTCCAACAGATATGCAGCAAATATTTCAAATAATTGCATGGCAAATCTTCGTTAAAATTTCCTGACAAATACTCAGGGTTGCATTGAGGTAGTTCAGGGATTTAGAACTCTAGCATTAAAGGTCCATGCAGATACCTGTAGTACTCATGTGTCTTTCCTTAAGGCATTATTTTTGTCTTATTTACTGGGTCTGTATTCTAGTTTTACTCCCCAGTACTGTGGTGAGGGTTATCTTTTTGACAGTTTGGTATTTTGCTAGGAGGGTGGAACTAAAGGCTGTGCAGTAACGAATCTGATGCACTTTATAGAAGTTGTATATAGACTCTACATGTAAAATTCTCCACACATCAGTAGTTGAACAGGTTAATTCTGCTGTTTAAATCTTTTCCAGTGGCTGCACACTTCCCTTAAGGGACAGCTCATAAATATTTTAGGCTCTGAAGACCATATAGTTGCTGTCATAACAACTCAGCTCTGCTGGGGTAGTGAAAAGCAGCCTTCGAAATATGTAATTGAATGAGGAGAGCTGTCTGCCAATAAAATTTTATTTACAAAAATAGGCACCCAGCCTGCAAGTCATAACTTGCTAGCCTTGCTCTATTATTCAATACATTGTTTATTTATTGTCTATCTATCCTACTAATTTATGTAGGGTGGGCTAAAACTTCCAAATATATTCATAATTTATTCTTCATTTGTCTTTTTAGAAACTTGTCATGTGTTATGTTGTGGTCTAGAATAGTAACAGGAAAGAGAGGCTGAGAATATGACCTCTGAGTTGAACACTTTGAGGACATCTTCACACAAGTTCTGTGCCTTGGTTTCCACCTCTGTAAACTGAAGAATAATAGTACTTACCCCATAGGAACACTGGTTTCTGTGGGTGAATATGTGTCAAGTTCGTACAACCAAACTTGAAATGTGGTAGGCACTCAACAGAAGTTAACATTTGTTACTGAGGATGATGTTACTTGGTACATTTAGACATGTAATGATGGTACCTTTTGATTCATAATCTTTTGATCTATATATAATATTTATATTTTCCAATGCAATTTTGGTTTCAGATTCATTCCCATTCAATGTTAAAATAGACTCCCTGGCCTTCTTTTCATATATAACCTATTATATCTCCTTCCTTGTTTTTATTTTTAACTTCTTATATTTAAGTATCAGTGGAGATAATTTCTCTTTCATCTTACTTAAGGCAATTTGACCCACTATATTTATGAGTTAGTTTTAACATTTTATTTGTTTTGATTATGGTCATGTTAGAGTTACTGAAATTACCTAATTCATGACTTCCCTTTATCATAGTTTTATTTTTTTCAATTTATTTCTTGTCGTCTTCCTCCTGTTAGACAAACTGGATCTTCCTGGGCTGGTGAGATAGTTATACATTTAAAAAGGTTTTTTTTTAAAAAAAAAAAAATTTGGTGTTTACCAAGTGTTCAGTAAAGCTTACATTTATATTTACTTTCATTTTGCATTTGCTGATGTTATAACTAGGTACGTTTCCTCCCTGAAGCCTGTAGTCTCTGAGCAGCATGATCTGAGTTTTGAATCTTGCTCCTGCTTCTTTGTGGGTGTTTACACTTCCTGTGCCTCAGTTTCTCTGTGTGTGAATTGAAATCTGACATTCCTGTTTCTTAAAGAAAGACTATTTTTGTATTGTCCTGTTATATTTCTGGATTATTATGTGTATTTATCTTTATCTTTTTTTTTTTTTTTTTTTTTTTTTTTTTTTTTTTTTTTTTTTTTTTTTTTTTTTTTTTTTTTTTTTTTTTTTTTTTTTTTTTTTTTTTTTTTTTTTTTTTTTTTTTTTTGCTCTTACTTTTTTAAACTTTACTCAATTATTTGTGCACTGTCACTTCTCCTAGATGGTACTTTCTGGTACCTTCTGGTTGGACAACATTTTTTTCCTAGTGTTTTTGCAGTAGGTCTTGTGCAGTTAAGTACTGAAGCTCAGCATACAAATACATTATTGCCTTCTCATATTTAAATTCTAGCTTTACTAGACATAAAATTTTACCTCTGATGTTCTTTTCCTGAAATGCTTTACAAGTATTTTTTTTCATTATCTCAGGGGACTGAAGATCATCTGAATTTTATTTTCTATAGTTAAATTGTTATTTCTTTTTGGAGGCTTTCAGTCATTTCTCTTAGGCTTGGGGATCCTTGTTTTTTTTTCTATTGTGGTCTAGGTTTTGAATTTCATTTCTTTTTCTCTCTTTTGTCTGTTACTGTATGAACCTTTGTAATCTGAACTGTCTCATCTTTAATTCTAGAAAACTGGCAGTCATTAATTCTTCAAATATTTACTTACTTTTATTTACTTTGTGCTCTTATTCTGGGTGATCCATTATTTTGCTCATTATGTTGCTATACAGGCATTAACATTCTGTTCTCATATTTCTTATATATTTTATTTGCCTTTGTCTTAGTTACTTTTTCATTGCTGTGACATGCACAAATTAGGGGAGGAAAGGTTTATTTCAGCTCACGGTTCCAGAAAGCCTTAGGAAGGAAGGAAGGAAGGAAGTAGCATATACCTTTCCAGGTCCTGCCACAGTGACCACCCCTTCCGGGGGTCGGTTCTGTGTTCTGCCTTTCCAAGTTTAATCCCCTAACCCACCACATGCTTGTGATCTATAATTTACCACATGCATAGCTTCCGTGCACACCTCCAATCCACCCTCCAGACCAGTCCCCATTTGCTACCAGCACGTGCCTTCATAGATAATCCATAGCATCCAAATACATGAGCATGTGGGGGCATTCCAGATCCAAACCACAGCAACATTTCAAAAACATCCCACATCCATTGCGTGTGTTCACCTGCCCCAGGGTCCTCCTGTGATGATTATTTTACTTGGCTTTCCGGTTACCTCGGTTTATTTTCTGTTGTATCCACCCTGCCATTTATGGCTTTTCTCTGGTTCTTGAAAATTCTCCTGCATCAACCAATTCTTGGTTTTAGGCATATCTGAGCTTGTTTAGTCTACTTATTTCATTAACTCATCTCTGATAGGCGTTATTGTTTCTTGTCTTAGTCACTTATTTGTTGTTGGAACAGAATGCTTGACATCCACAATGCAAGGGAGGAAAGATTTATTTTAGCTCATGGTTTCAGAAGGTCCCACACAGTCTGTTCATGGCAGCTGGCAATGGTGGAAGCACATGGCAGAGGTTGAGTTGGAGAAAAGGCCTTCATGGCATGGCAGACAGAAGGTCAAGTGAAGGAGAAGCAAGGTGATGTCTAGAGATGAGGGCAAAGGCCAGAGCCTTCCCAGGAAATGCTGTGGCAATGTTTCTTCTTTCTTCCTTTTATTTAGTTCAAGCTGCCAGTTGGACATTCATACCTGAAGAGGGTATTCATTTCCTGGTTCACAAGTCAACCACACACACCTGAAAACTCTGCCCTGGGTGTTTCCTGATCTCAACAAGTTGCCACAATCCTTCCAGGTCAAGCCCCAAGCATCTGTCCCTTTCAGCCATGTCCCACTTCCCAAGAGCACCTGGTTCCATAACTATTCCACAATATCCAAATACATGAGGCTTTGCTGAGACATTCCAGATCCAAACCGTAACACTTGTCTTTTGGTTTGTAGCCCTCTGTTCTTCAAAGGCCATTTTACCTTCAGAGCTTATATTCTCCTGAAAGTATTTGCTATCTTAGCTGACAATGAGTGCCCAGGAAAAGGAGACCAAGCTCTATTTTGTGAATCTCCAGGTGAGCTTGGGCTGCAATTTCCTTCCCACCTTTTGAATACCCATAAGTATCTCCTGGAGATTTTGTTAGCTTCCTAAGTGTATGTGATCCTTCTTGAGTAGTCTTATTTTGTTTGTTTTTGGTTCTTTAGAATTGCTCTCATGATTGTCAGCAGAGTGGGGCTAGTTCAGCGCCATATCACAAGGGCCCATTCTGTGCACAAATGTGAACTCTCAAGCTGTACCACCATACTTGGAGGAGATAGCGTGGCTGCTTTCAAATTTGAGAGATTATGATAATTGAAATACAGCACTGTGTGATAGACTTGTTCAGACATATCGCCATCTCTGGGGACTCCAAACATGGGTAAAAACCTGCACTGCGGTGCAGTGTGCCTTTGGTATATGGAATTGGCTCAAACTTTCTTTTCTTGATGAGCCCCAAAGGATCAACCATCTAAATGCAAGGGCATAATTCATATACTTGAATGGTGATTTTCTGGTTCTACCTCTAGTAATCCTTACAGTCTGGATGATTTACTCTGGCAGGAGAGTCACATCCTACAATTTATGTTATTTTAATAAAAACTTTAAATTGAATTTTACTTCCATTGATTTCCACAAAGTCATGCAGTTCACTTCAGCATCTTAAATCTTGCCTCTATACCAGATCTGTCAAGCAATGAGGATAAAGAGTTATGCTTTTTCTGTTTGCATTTTCATGCAACTTCCTACTTTTGTAAGTTTTCTTGTGCGGAGATTTGCTTAAATTCAACAGTACATCTTACCACCAGTCTTATGCAGTTCACATAATGCCTGTGTACTGGTGAGAGAAATAACCACTCAACAACAAAAAAAATAAAGTTAAGCTATAAGTTAAATGAATTTTGTTTTTAAAATAAAATCCCTTTAAAGTTCTGGATGACAATTTATTTCATAAAAGGATGTATTGTTAAGTGTTGATGTTAATCACCAAGAATGTATGTGAAGTATCTCTCTGGAGGCCATTAAGAATAGGGTATATTTTTCTCTTTCTGAAGTGGCTGGCTCAGAAGTATTTTCAAAGATGGACAGAGTGGGATGATGTCTTTTCTAACTCTATTTGAACCCTTTGATTGAAACTGCTCTTCAATTTTAGCTGAAAAAATGAAGCCTTTGAAAAAATGCTTTGTGCAACTGCTATTTTTCAAGGGAGTGTAGGTACAGACAGACACAGAGCTATGGAAGAATTATATGTCACCTGAAATTTTGTATTAACCAATCATGTTATATTCTACTGTGGCTCTGTATTTTTGTCTTAACCATCCTCTGAAAATATTTTGGAGATTCTCTTTACTTTTTATTAACCTAGTGCATTTGTCGGCCTTCCGGTACTGGGACAAAATACCTAAAAATACAACTTATAAGAGGAAAGATTGAATTTGGCTCACAGTTCCAGGGGTTTCAGTCCATGGTCAGTCAGCTCCACTGATTCTGAGTCTGTAGTGAGGCATATGATGACAGAAGGATAGGGCAGAGTTAAGATGCTTGCCTCATGGCCACCATGATGCAGAGATAAAAAAGCCATGGGGAAGGGGCCAAATGTAGTCTCTAAGGTCATTCTACCATGACCCACTCCCTTCACCTAGGACCAAACTTTTAAGTGTTCATCACCTCCCAATAATACCATCACATTATGAACAAAGCAATATAGATTAATCTTCTGATGAAGTTAGAGCCCGGGTTGCAAACACCTAAGAGCTCCGCCAGTGAGTATTTCTGCACTACAGACCCCGCCTTCAACACATGAGCCTTTGGGGTAACATTCCAGGTCCAAACCGTAACACCTAGTATAGCTTTCTAAAGATGCCTCAGGTGGGCACTCTGTCTTTCTCTTCCTAACCTCTCCTTGAATCTCTTAGATATGTCCCAGTGGCAAACACTATGATACTAAATATTTCAAGTGAAGTAGCCTGACTTTGTCTTACTTTATCAAACATTGCAATATCTTTTTACCTGTATTTCTTTTTTTTAAAAAGTTAAAAAAAGATATACTTTGTGACACTTTCCTCACTTTGTCATGAAGTCTATTTGACAAAGCTGCTTCAAGGAAAACTGCATTTTGTTGTGTCCTGCAAAACAGACAGAGGCAGCTTATTTCTGTCTGAGCCCAGAGAAAGCTTCGTGATTGTTGTGGAATTTCCTGTGACCGTAGGCAAGGCTTCCTAATTCTGAGGTTCTACTCACTTACCAAATTGATTGAGCTCTTGGATACAAATCTCTGATCCTATTTTCTGCCTTCCATTTGCCCTACCCTTCCTTTGTTTCTTTTTTCTTCCCTTGTTTTGTATTCTTTTGAATTTTTAAATAATTTTATTTTTTAAAAATTTACTGGTTTTGCTTTTTCTTTGCATTTCTGGAGATTGAATCTAGTCATTTCATAGAACTAAATTAGGGGAGTAATGTGAACCAGTGGGGAGGAGGAGGATGTGAGATTGTCAGACTGGGGATGGGGAAGGATTTGTAATTTTGCCACAATATATATGTACACAAAACACTCAAGTTCAATGTAAACACTCTGTATTGCATATATGCATAACAATAAAATGGGAAAAAGAGTTTTGGTTAGTGACAAGAATTACTAATAATAGGATCTGAGGAATCCTATGTAATATGTTTTATAACTTGATTTTATAGCTGGATTGTCAAGGAAAGGGGAGAATTAGGATGATAGAATCATAAGAGCTAAAAATAAATTTAAAATGGAAGAGATGAGCATATTGTCACACTGAGAAGAGTCAGTGTGAAAAGAAAGGTTGGTGATATGAGAGGTCATTGACAAGAGTTATTAATTCCATGAATTACTACATTAGCATGGGCTGGAGTGTAGATTCTGTGATGAGAATTGGGACACAGCCTCCACGGAGCTTGTTTGCATTTGTATTGTGAAGCCTTTATGATCCAGTGTGAGTGTCCTTTCCTAGGCTGTCTTCATCTTACCAGCTATATAACAAAACACCTCATCCTGGGTGGCTTATAAACAACAAAGAAAAAATTATTATTATTATTTTTTTACATTTTTTAAGGCTGGAAATCCAAGACGAAGGTGCTTGCAGATTTGCTGTCTTGCGAGAGCTCGTTTTCTGGTCCATAGACAGAGGAGTTCTTATTGTATCCTCACAGGGCTGAAGAGATGAAGGAGTTTTCTTGAGTTTGTTTTAAAAGGGCACTAATCTCACTAGGGCTCCATACTCATGACCTGTTCACCTTCCAAAGTCTTTGTCTCCCAATCTTACCACGTTGGATGTTAGGACTTATGTGTATTTTGGAGGGAACAAACATTTAGTCTACAGTAGTATTTCTCCTTATATACCCTAAGGATATGCATCACCTTCCTTATTCCAATTGCACTGTGTGTATTCCCCTGATAATCCCTAACACAGGGATACTTATCTTTTCCCCCATTTTATTGATATGTAAACGTGCAAAATTTAAGGTTTACAGTGGAGTTGAGCATTTTGTGCACATAGGTATCCTGCCAAGGTCACAAGGGCTTTCTCACTCTCTTCCTGTCCCTCCCCTCACCCTACCCTCCCTCCCTTCTCCCTCAACCTATCCCCCCTATTTCACTTTGTTTTTCGCTTTAAGTTCCATAATAGTTGTGATCTGGGTCTCTCATATCAGAGAGACCATTCGACGTTTCACCTTCTGCTTCTGACTTACTTCACTAAGCATGATGTTCTCAAGCTTCTTCCATTTGCCCGCAAAGACCCCACTCTGGAAAGCAGTATGGAGAGCTCTCAAAAGACTGGAAATAAATATCCCCTTCGATCCAGCGACACCCCTCCTGGGAATATATCCAAAAGAGGCCAAAACAACACACAGCAGAGATATATGTATACCCATGTTCATAGCAGCACTACTAACAATAGCTAAAATGTGGAAGTCACCAAAATACCCATCAACAGACCAGTGGATACACAAATTATGGTATTTATACACATAAATACTATGCATCTATAAAGTCCAACAGCGTGGAGGGATACTTATCTTTTAAACTCACCAGCATCTGAGGTCCTTGAGGTCAGTACCTGTCTTTATATTTCCCATAATTGTCACTCAGCAGTTTATTGGATGAATGACTGCTATCCCTGATGTAGGTGTACATGTATTTCAAGAGGATGGATTAGGAATGGCGTTTTTCAGTTTCCTTGCAGAACAGCTTTTCACTGTATTTTTTAACCCAAATGTTAAAGATATAAATGACAGCACTAGAGTGATTTGCCAACTGATTTGTACTTCCATTTAAATTTTACTTGTGGTAATGCGTCCTTTGGGTTCTCTTTGCGCTTGCAATGACTGCATACAGCAACGCATTCAGCTGCTTCTCGTACAAACACATTTTATCTGGCATCGGAAACTGTTACTTTAATTTGCAGTAAGAATAAAATGACACCTCACTCCCAAGCTTATTTTCAAAACACCAAAAAGCAGATCTATAAATTTTTAGTGTGTTTACTTTTTTTTAATTGGTAATAGACTTACACTGTTTAAAATTCATGAGAAACAAAAGCTACCCAATGAAGTTCTTCTTCCCATCCCATCCTTATATGCCCTATTCCTATCACCACACAATGGATTGTGTGCATGCGTGTGTGTGTGTGTGTGTGTGTGTGTGTGTGTGTGTATTCTGGAGTCATTTTATGCATTCATATAAAAGTATGTTTTAGCCTCACTTTTTTTGTAAAAGTATATTTCATATATTCTACTGTACAATGCTCTTTTTACTTAGTGTATTTCCACATTAATCAGATAATTTTCATCTATGTTGGCTCCTTAAATTATGGTGAAACTTACTTTCAGTGGCATCTTACAATGGTAGCCAATCAGCAGGAATCGGGGTGCGATTATTACTGTCTGTACATCTGAAGTAGGAAAATGCAACTTCTCCAGGTCCCAGTCCACAGGCCATTGAAAGACCCACTTCTGAGGGAATATGAGATCTAGTCTATATCTCAAAGTCTTCCAGTCTCTTCTAAAAACAGCAAGATGGCTGTAGTGTCAAAACTAACATAACCTATGTCAGCCCTTTAAGGAAGATTATGGAGACAGCATTGGAGCACAGAGGATCATATTTCATGGCAAAATATGGATTTCTACAACTCCAAGCCTAAAAGTGACTCTGAAAAGTAGAAGTTTTGAATAAATCCCATAAGGAAACCTTTGATTTCTTTCTTATTTCTTTCTCTTGTTAAGTGTGCATAATAGTGATGAGTAATAAGATTCTATAAATCAGTCTGAAAGAGCACTTTCAGTTTAAAATTATAAGTGATAATAAAACATGTCATCATTTCTAAGGCTTGTAATATTTCATTTTTTAATCAGCTGAATAGTATTTCACTTGATAAATATGCAGTCATTTGTCCAACCGAATTTCTTCCTAGTGGTGATCTTAAGGTTGCTTGTCATCTTCTGCTTTTATGAACAATTTTTTTAGTGGATGACCTTGAACGTGGACCTTGACCTAGGGGACTCGTAAGATAAATTCCAGGAAGTGAGATTCCTGTATCCATTTAGCATTTCAATACAGCTTTCTAATGACCTTGTGTATATAGGATTGACATTCCTTTTCTTATTGTCAGAGCTTGTCTGAGACATACAGATTAACTTGGAGGATAATCACCATTGTGATGCTGACTGTGCTGTGCTTCTCTGGTCTCTGAACTTTGGTGACTCTGTGACTGAGCGTAATGTTATTTGGGACCCAATGACTAATCCAAGATTTCTGGATATTGGGTGTCATCCAGATTTGATAGCATTCATAATTTATGTCTAACTTTTTTGAGTCTTTGGCAAGGAAAATGTTCAATTTCGTTAAGTTGGCTTGCAAAGAATTCTTTAACTATTGGAATCGCCACTGGTCCACCTCGCTCCCTCCCCAATCTTCACATTCTCATTAGAGAAGGGTGTTTCTCAATGCTAGCATGTTAAAGCCCATTTGAAAGGCCACATACTGTCATACTGGAGACATGCCATTAATTGCCTGATAGCAGACCAGCATTTGTTTTCAGTGAAGAGACGCCACTTTCTTTTTTCTCCATGAAATTGTTTTCTGCACCATGTGGACAGCTCAATGAAACAGGTCGCACATAAGGTGTGATCTTCAGTTGTGGTAGCTACCACTAAGTATTAAGTGACAATTGTACTTATATTTTCCCAAATGATTATTAGACTTTTTTTGGTACAAAAACTTAAAGAATAAGACAAAAATAGCTTATAGTCTCACTAAGCTGGTAACTGTTACTGTTTAAAAGGTAAATCTGTATGTGAGTAGCTAGAAGACCTCAACAATCCAAAGAGAAATGAAATGAAATATTTCTTTCTTTTTATCCTGAACACTTTTTATTTAAATTATCAACATATTCATAGGAATCATTTTCCGCAAAACATATTTTTGCAGAAATACATCCAATTTTACGTGTACACACACATCTTTTCAAAAATGAAAATCTCATAAAATAAAATCACATCACTTATAATCCTTTGCTCTTTAAAGATTCATTTCATGTCTTAGATTTCTTTGTAAGAATATGTTCATATCTGGCTCATTTATAAATATGTAAAAATGGCCATAAGGATGGCTGTGAATGATCACCTAGATTGATATCAGGATGTTCCCTCTATTTCACTCTGTGTTAGAGTTTCTGTTATTCTCTGGATTTGAAACACTTTTGAGAGTGTATTTGTAAACTGGGGCAGGCAGTGCAGGGTAGCAATTAACAGAGTGGATTCTGGTGCCAGATCGCCTGAAGTTTGAATTCCTTCTTGGCTTGAGCAAGTTATTGAACCCCTCTACTCTTTACTTCCCACTATGTCAGATGAACATATCCAGGTTGGTGTCTTAGTCATTTTGTGCCTCTATGACAGAATATTGTGGAAGAGGTCATGCATAAAGAATAAAAATTGTTTCTCAGTGTCCTTAATCTCACCCATGAGGGCTCTGCCCTAATGGCTTAATCTTTTCAGTTCTCCATACTGTTACATGGGCAATATGTAAATTTTGGAGGGTCCAACAATACAGAGGTTGTTGGTAAGAATCAAACATATGTATGTATATATATATTTTTCAACCTAAATATTCATCAAGGGATATTGTATTTTGTTACTATGTTATTGTATCATATCCTGGATTGGTGATTGGCATGTAGAATGCGGTCACTGATGCCAGCTGTGTTATTGTCACACTGGTGCATACTGTGATAACTCAGTGTGAGAAGTCTTCATTCAGAGAGATGAAAAGAGTCTGAAGTAAAGCAGAAGAAAGGAGACAAAGGATAAATAATGGAGGAAGAGAGAGAAAGAAGGGAAGAAGGAGGTAAAAAGAAAGTTGGAGGAGAATTCTGGGAAAGGAAGTGGTGAGAGCAAGCGATGGGGAGAGAGGAGAGGCCAGACTGAGTGAGACCGGGTAACTAAGGATGAAAAAGGAAGATGAGAAGCCTGGCGGATAGCCGAGGGCTCACACTGTCAGGTCGCGGCTTCATCGACTACTTCGCTTGTTATTTGATTTCATTTACCATGAAGACAGGTAGAAGGGGTGTGTCATGTTACCCCTCAGGTCATTGTCCTTGCAAGTCCCATTTTCCTGTTCAGGTGCTTGCTTACTTATGTATAACTTTATTCTCTTTTAACCTTGCTTCCAACTCCATTCCCCTACTCACTCCACAGTGTAAAAACTTAGCTAGTGTTTGGTCCATTTCACTGAGCATTATTGACTTGAGGTGGCCCTGTTTTTGTTCAAATGCTTTCTTTATGGCTGCATAGTGTTTCTTGTGTATAGGTACCACATCTTCTTTATCCATTCAGGACAGGCAAGTAGGTTGTTTCCAGGATTTGGCTATTATGCATCGCACTGCTGTATGTCCTTCTTATGAAATTCACAAAAAATAATGGCATAAAAAGGCCCCAACGTGGGAGACCAGGTAGAAAGAGAGGCACTGAACTGCTAGGACAGGGATGAATCTCTGAAAATGGGGAGAGGGGAAGCATCAGGAAGGGTAAGAAGGAAAGAAAAAGAAGCCAAAATTGGCTTAAATGTTCATAGATTCTGCAAACAATGAAATTTGGAGTTCTTGTATATAAAAATAAAATAAAAATTTAAAAAGTAGCTATTGAATTTAAAATCGCCATGTACAAATGAATCTACCTATTGTGTACAACGCGGTATGACTTTTGTGCACTTTGTGGAATGGCTCAGCTAATTAACATATGGATTACGTAGAAAAGTCACTTTTTGTGGTGAGAACACTAAATATTTTTACTCTTAGCAATTTCAGAAATACAAAATATGTCAATTGTAATGTTGTATTTTAATAATACAAGGAATGTTAAATTTTTTCCTCCTATCTAACTGAGGTCTTGGATTGTTTAATCAGCATCTCTAACTCCCGCTCCAATCCTTCAGTGCCTGGGAACACCCACCTCACTCCCCCTTCCCTAAATTCAACTTTTCAAAATTTGTCTTTCTGTGCTTGTATTATTCCACTTACTATAATGTCCTCTAGGTTCTTCCATATTTTTTCAAATGACAGGATTTCCTTCTTTAAAAAAAATTTCATAGTATTCTCTCTCTCTCTCTGTCTCTGTCTCTGTCTCTTTACATGTATATACATTTAAAACATTTTCTTTAACTACTCTACTCATCAGATGCCTAGATTTCAACTGCATTTTCCTATTTTATAGGTTGCCTCTTAGTTCATTGACAATTTGTTGTGCAAAAGCTTTAGTCTGATATAATCCAAATTCGCCTAATTTTGTGTTGTTTGTGCTTTTGTATTCATATTGAAATCGTTGCTCAGAATGATGTCATAGAGACACTCCCCTATGTTTTCTTTTAGCAGCTGTACTATTTTAGGTTTTACATTTAAGTTACAAATCCATTTGAGTTTATTTTTGTAAATGGTGAGAGATAAGGGTCTAATTTCATTCTTCTGCTTGTGGATATGCAATTTCCCCACCTCCATTTAGGGAAGAGATTATTTTTCTCTGTTGTATTTTCTTGGCAACTTTGTTGAAAACCTGTTGATCATAAATGCATGAGTACATTTCTGGGCTCTGTATTTTTTTTTCCCATTGGTCTATATGTCTGTTTTTATAACACTGCCATGCCATTTTGAATACTACGGCTTTGCAGAATACTTTTATGTCAGCTAGTGCAATGAATCCAGTTGTGTTCTTTTTTCTCAAGATTGTTTTTTGGCTGTTTGGAACATTTTGTGGTTTAGATGCAGATGTAAAGTATTTTTTCCTATGTCACTGAAATTTTGATAGGGATTGTGTTGAATATGTAGACCCTTTTGGGTAATATAATAGCAATATTGACTCTTCCAATCCATAAACATAAGATGTATTTCTATTTTTGTCTTTTTCAATTTCTTCCATAAGTGTTTTATAGTTGTCAATGCATAGATCTTTCATTTTCATAGTTAAATTTATTCTTAAGTATTTTATTTCTAAATAAGATTGTTTTCTTGATTTTTTTCTAGAAAGTTTGCTGTTAGTATATGGAAATGTGATATAATTTTGAAATATTAGTGATTTATATTGAATAGAAATGGCAAGAAGGGGAATTCCTTTTTTGTTCTTCATCTTAGAGAGAAAACTTCTTCAACCTTTCACTTTGAGATGATGTTTTTCATACATACACTTTATTATGTTTCCATACATTTCTCCTATACAGAGTTTGTTGGGAGTTTTTTGTTTCTCATGAGAGCCTATTAAATTTTTCCATTTTTTCTTCCTCCATTAAGATGATCATATAGTTTTTGTTCATTAGCTTTGAGATTATTACTTTGAATGGTAGGCTTTTAAGGGAGAGAGCAAAGATTTCTAAATTCCAAAACTCCCTTTAAGTATCAAGAGGAAACCTGGATGTTGGAAAGATAAATTTGCTCTTTCAGTACTGAGATGCTTGAAGGGAAGAGAGTCAAAGAGTTTTTTCCCTCCCATGTTCTGGTAGAAAAGCCCAGTGTTAGACAACAAGGATAGTGATGTGACACAAGTGGTTGGTGTGTGGAGGGCTTTCCGGGAAGCAGGGAGTTGTTTCTTGTTTTTCACAGTGAACAAGAAAAGTAGTGTATTTATTTTTATGGCTGCTGTAACAAATTATAAAAGTATACCTTTATTATCCTACTATTTTGAGGTTAGAGATCAGAAATGGGCTAAAATTAAGGTTGTAGTTGTAAGACTCTGTTTCTTCCTGGAAACTTTAGGGGGGAATCCATTTTCTTGTCTTTTCTAGTACCTGGAGGCTGCCCACACTCCTTGGCTTGTGTTCTCTTTCTTTATCTTTAGAGGCAGCAAGCATCTGATTAGTTTATTCTCTCACCACCTCACTCTGATTCTGACTCCTCTGCTCCCTGTCTCCACTTGAAGTGACACTTGCAAATTCTTTGGATATTTCCTAATAATCCATAACAACTTTCCCATTCTGAGATCAGCAGATTACCAAACTGTATTTTTCCCTTGCCAAGTAACATACTCACAGTTCTGGGGATTAGGTCATGGGCATCTTTGAGTGGCTGGACCCTTATTCTGTGATTAGGGACAATCTGTATGCTCCGTAGTTTGTTTCGGTGGTGAATAGCACAGTATGGCACAGGCAGTGGGTTTGCGGTTTTTGGGAAAGTTATATAAAGTAGTGGGCTAGCTGGCAGCCTTGCAGAGCCCTGTAAGGTACAGAGGCATCAGCTCCATGTTTCTAGGCCTTCAGGAGAGACCAGAGATGCAGAAGGAACAGGGACTCAGAGGGACCTGGGCTTGGATAGAAGAGACTCTACTGGTGGGAACTTCAGGGGAACCGGCCTCCAGCCGCCCCTCTGTAACCACCAGTCTCTTTGGCCAATCAAATACACACATAACTTTCTGTGAAGGCCACATGTGGACCTCAGGTCTTCTTGTTTCATGAGCACATACAAGTTTCACTGCACCCTAGAGCCATGTTAAGAAGAAGATAAAGAACTAGAAACCTGGAATTATCAAGAATTATCCAAAAGAGACTAAGTTAGACAACAACTAGGATTCACTCAAAAATTATAAATATCTTTCTGCCACCCTGAACAATGGAAGTCTATAAAAAAGAAATGGTTTTTTTCACAGTGTGTATACAGTGTGTCATTATTTTACCTTCCTTTATATGTGTAGCAAGCTGTGTGTATGAGTGTGTGTGTGTGTGTGTGTGTGGTGTAAATGTATCTTGCTTATATCGTCCTATAATTTGGTGTAGGCCTTGCATTTGACCAGCAAAACAGCACTTTGTATAATGCTTAGGTAGCAAATGCATTTGAAGGAGAGAATTTTGAGAATCTCCTTCGGGACCACTTTCTACAACCCACTTATGACTTATGAGCCATCCACCAGTGAGCAAGGTCTTCCAGCTGTCTCACTGTCATTGGCATCTGAAAAATACCTTGAGAAGAAGACACAGACCATCTCAGCTACACCAAAAACACATTTAAAAAATAACAAATCAGTATTTCTGAATTATTTTTTCTTGAGAGTCACTTTACTTTTAATAGAACAACTTGGAGGTAAAATAATTGTGAGTTCCTTCTTGGAAATCTATTGATTTCATACCTGTTTTAAAGAGGTGATTATGACACATACATTGTCTTTAGAGCTCTGTGCCTAGCATTCCAATCCAGTAGGATCTTGGTTTGAAAATGAAACTGTCTCTGCTGATAACATTGTAGTCTTTGGTGGGATTTATTTCACATTTTAAACAGCTGCCTGGAATGCAGTAGGACACAAAGTTATTCTGAAAGTGAAGCTAGTAAAATTAGTCTCAGAGAAAAACTCCTTGAAATGAAATATTTTTGTGTTGTAACTAGGCATAAAAGAATTGAGCTATAGGACACTAGAAAGTTAGTAAATTTAGGCCCTTAGAATAAACATGAGTCACAGAATATGAAAGGTTATTTTATCCAGCATCTCATTTTCAAACAAGAATATGGCCTGAATGCTGAAGAAAATTGTTTATGTATTAGATGGTATTTGTTGGTTTTTTCCCCCTCTATCTTCTTTTTCTTTCTATTAGTGTATATTTCTAGTTACAGCTAATGTTCTAGATTTTGGCCTATAGTATGAAGATTACCCTAGGGACTATGGGTAAGTTTGTAGTGAGCCATCTAATGGATATAGGACAAAACAGAGGCTGGCTACAAGTGCCTCTCCAGAAGTAAGCATTGTGAGTGAGGAGGGAAGTGTTACATTAGGGCAGTTTATATGGTAGGAGATAGGTACAGTAAACACATAGTTGGCATAAAGGCATTTACAATGTTCTGTAAACTAATTTAATACAAAAATAGTGTAAAATATGTCATGGTGGTTTCAACAAAGTAAAATCCTTTAAAAAAATTTGACTTAGAAGCTAGCCTGGATTCCAGTTGAATGCGATGGTCACATGCCATATCAAACTTCTTTCGGTGTTCCTTAGAACAATTTTCTTTGTTTCAGATAGAGGATTTGGTTATTAGACAATACAGTACAAAGAACCTTCAAGGTATGGTTCAAGGAAGTGCTGGCACCTCAAGAAAAAGGAGATGGTAGCACTGAGTGGAACTAGGGATTCATCTTAGAGTTTGGATTAGTTATCGCCCTCTACAGGGACAGAATCAGTGAAACAATATGTAGGCAGGTCTACAGAATCAGAGGCAGGAGAGTCTATCCTGGTCACTTAGGGGAAAGTCCACAATGACCATTTGGCATTGTCTTGCATTGCATTGCATGCTGGATGGCAGGAGAATCCAGAAGGTTCTCAGCCCAAGAAGATGGAAGCTACAGACCAACAGGGATAAAGGATGCAGCGCCAGACCAAGGCATCCTGGAGGATCGCTGGGGATAGTCTGTACTGGGAGTCTGGAGACACTGGAGACCACTGTCCCCAGGTGAGGGCAAAGACTGGAACCCTCCTAAGCAGGTTATCTTCATTTCATCCAGGCCATACTCTGGTTGGTACCATCACATCTGGGTGGGTCCCCCCTCCATTTTCTGGCCTGCCTGTCAATCATCCACAGACAGACCCAAAGCCAAGCTTCACTATTCTGCTGGATATTTCTTAATCTGTTCAAGATGATGTATCATGATTAATAATCACAAGTTTCAAAAAAATAAATAAAAGAGCCTGAAGCTGAATACATATATCTGCACAGCCATGACAGGTGTAAGACTTTCTCTGAGCTGGGCAAAATCACTGTCTAAGTAGGGCTAGGCATGCTTTTATTGCCTGTAAATGATATTATGACAATGAGCTGCCTGTTAGTTTTCAGTTTCTGGAATAGTTCTCTGTAAGCTGTGGTATACCTGTTCTTCTCAAACATGAATGCATCACATGTTTTCCAAGGATGTTGCCAACACACAGATTCTTATTTAAAGGTCTGGGGCGGAGCCTGAAGGCCTATATTTCTAACAAGCAGATGTGACTAGATGCTGATGCTGCTGGTCTCAAGGCTCACTTTGAGTAACAGGGCCACTCCGCACAATGTCCTTAGATCTTTTCATTACCACAGTTTCTAGTCATGTTATTTCCCTGCTCAAAATTCTTCTATGTCTGTGATTTGTCCTCTCTTTCTTTAGTTCCCAATGTATTTCTATGCTGTGGGCTAACTAGTGAAGTCTTCTGGTCTTTCCTTACCTGAAATGACATTGGATTGTGTTCCCAATTCACAAATTAAAATTGTTTTCTTTCTTTTGTATCCTTGGCCCTCATGTTAGTGAAGGCCCGAAGTCTGAGAACTCATTATGGACCAGCTGGTGAGGGTCTGTGCTGCAGATTGATGTGCAAGGGAAGGGTAAAGGTGACAGGAGCTCTCCCCGAGGTGAAGGCTCCTTCCTTCCCTCTTCCGTTCAAGCTGCCATCTTGTTGGTTGATGCCACTCCATCTGGGGTGGGCCTTCTTTCCTTAGTTTGTTAGCCCACATGTCAATCATCCACAGATGCACCAAACACTTTGCCTTACAGTCTGCTGGGTGCTTCCTAATCCATTCTCAGGTTGACATGGCGTAATAAATTGCCTCAACTCTAAACCTCATAGTTCACCTTTGCATAGTTTTATACTATATTTATCTTCTCTTTTAGAAGTGTAGGTTGTTAGCATCTGAGTCTGCATCTTCTCTTTGAATTCTTCTAGCATCTGTTCATGTTTTATCCATTGGCATGCTTGCGGAAGTTAATATTTTCTTAATCATTGTATCCATCTATTATGACATTTCACTGTAAAATAAAATGCTACAAGTGATACATACATTATTTAAATTATTAACTTTTTATCAGTAACTTAGTCATAATTAACTTGCTTCCTTTCCTTTATAACTATCATTTACAATAGTGTTTCAGTTAAAATGTTGGTGGTATTTGCTGTTTCTAACTTATTGTCTTAAGTTGTTAAACCAATGGTTTTTAACTTACTACAATTCTAAGCTATTCTCTGGTCTGAAGGTGACCACTGACTCCTCTTAAATCATAGAGTATGATTGCTTTTTTCATGGTAGTTGATCCTTTTTTCTCTCATTTTCTTAGTTATTATCTGTGCTATGGGTACTTGAAGTTGCTGGCAGCTAATTTTTGAAAACACTCCATCATAAATGTTTGTGCAAATGTATTGAATAACAACCATGACATTTTTCTTACCAGTAAAATAGACTTGATTAAATTCCACAAATGTTAATTGGACGCCTACTACACACACATCTCTGTGGGTGATACAGACACGAACAACACATAGTTCCTGCCAATGGGAAATTCCATTCTCTGCAACCACTTGGACCAGCTCATATGACTGTCTTATCCTTTATGTTTACTTCATATAAAGGGGAAAGGTTGATAGTAACAGATGGAACTTTCCACTTTATTCAGTATTCAGTTGTACCAAATATGGTACTTCTGTTTTATAAGTTGTTGCACTGTAGCCAAATCTTATTAAACAATGATTGATTCATTTTATGCAGGTGGAAGTGTCGTATAATAGGCCACCCTATTAAGATGCAAATTGAGTTGAAATATCATATTTACATATGGTATTCATTGTTTCTCACATTAAAAAATTTTAAACACAAGTGAACTAAAGCTAATGAGTACTCTTTTAGAAAGTTATTGATCTAGTCCCAAGACATGAGACAGTGAATTAAAAGTTTTAAATGATTTTACTACTTACAGCACGTAGGTATCTGCTAAATAGCTCAGACTTAACAAGACTAAAACCGAACTGTTGATTCCTGCCCTTTTTCTATGAATTTAATTACTCTAGTCATCTCATTTATGCCAAACCTTATAGTACTTGGTTTTTGAACTTGTTATTTTAACACTGTTCACTTTCAATATTGAGAAATGGGAAAACTTAATGAACAATGCAGAAATAGCTTAACTATGGTATTTCTCTACATTTTTGTGGCATGAGGCATAGAACCCAAGGCATTTACACATGCTAAGTAAGCACTGTATAACTGAGCTACATTCCCAGTCTTTTTCACTATTGTATTTTTTATTTTGAGGCAAAGTCTTGCTAAGTTGCCTAGGCTGGTCTTGAGTTCGTTATCCTCCATCTTTAGCTTCCAGTGTCCCTGAGATTATGTGTCTCACTGTGCCCATCTCTACTTTTGATAACCCACAGTTATATATTTCAAAAGGCAGATGTGAAAGTACTGACCATGGAAGAGGTCAGAATGATTTAGACAAAGAACACAACCTTGGATGTTGTGACGAATGCTGGCTAGATTCTAGGTATATTCTGAAATTAGTGCCATGAGTGTATATACCATTGGGTTGAATAGGAAATTTGAGATAAAGGTGAGACTAAGTAGTATTTGTGGCCTGTGGAAAGGACAAGTAGAGATACCATTTCCAGAGTTTGTAAAGATGGCGGGAGACACAGGTTGGGATATTCTCATAAAAAACCAACAATTGATTCTCTTAAGCCACACCAAGATTATACCAAGGATAATCTCACAGAATAATGAACAAACATGGTCTAGTTCACAGGCAAAATCTAGAGCTGGTCTTATAAAAGAAGACAAGAAAATGGTGAATATTAGAGGCTGGGAGGAGGTGAGAGTGGTGAGCTAGGGAGACAGGCACAAAATTAAGGTCGCAGAGGAGGAATATATGGTGTTTTATTGTACAGTAGAGAATACTTTTAATTAGCAGATTATCTGTATCAAAAAGCTAGAGGAGATATTGAACATTCACATCACAGCAAAATGACAATTGACTGAAGTGGTCAATAGACTGATGATTCTGATTGGATCATTTCTGTGTATATTTATTCTCCATAAATATATACAGTTATTATGTGTCAATGAAAAAGTAAATAAAACATAAAAAGAAACTCTATTACTGAATTGTTAAAAACCCACAGCAACTGTGCTCTATCTCAGAAACAGATGAAATGCTTCAGAAGCCAAGTGGCCATGACTGTAGTTATAGGAGAAGTTAATGACGTTGGCTTCCTTAGCAAGGAAAGGAAAAAAAATCTCAGAGAATCTGAAATAAGGATCCTCTTGCTCCCGCAGTGGAGTTGAGTTGAGGAGAGGTGAGAACCAGCTGTGCAAGAAGCTTTCCGTCTGTCCTGTGGCTGTCTGGTTGTGTATAATAAGCCGCGTCCCTCCCACTCACTGCTTTCTCGTCTGTGGCAGCGACTGCCACCATCACAGGGCAGGAGGGGGCAGATTCCAGAGGGGAAAGACATTTCACAATATGCATAGTTGATCCGATCCCCAAACCGCTTTCCAAAAGTGCTTTGCTCGCGGGGAAAAGTAAAGCTTACAGGAGCAAGTCGTGTTGGTGCTGCTGGGTGCCACCCTTTTCTAGAAGAGGCAGCCAGAGGTGAGGAAGTATGTATCAGTGTGTCTGAGTTCATCCTCTCCCACTGGCTATTGCAAGGGAGCTTTGTGTGGAAGGGAGAAAAAAAAAGTAGTTGTATTTTGTTCTTTGGCATTCCGAGGCCAGGAAAGAAACTAGCCCCTGGTTCACAGTGTCTTTTAAAACTCTGTTAAACTGTTACAGAAACATTGCTTTCATATTTCATCTGACGATGGGTTACGATTTTGTGTGCAAGCTTTATCACTTTGGGTTCTAGATGTGTCTTCCACCATCTTTACAAACTTGATGGTAGTATAGCTTTTGATACATAGTTGGCCTGTTACAAAAGGCCACAAAGTAATGTTGTCACTTGCTACCATTTTAAGCTTCCAGTTCTCCAAGATGGATGTCTTGTCTGTGGAAGAAAAAAAAAATAGGAATGGGATTGGTTTTTGGTTATTTGTTCCAGCAGTTACTTCTTAAAAACAGTATTTCTCTCGGTATCCATCAATGCACAGTCACTGAAGACGAAGTTGCAGGCCACCAGTGCAAGAAGTTTATGGTCAGGATTTTATATTCTCAGCTGAAACTGATTCACATTTATTCATCATAATCCCACGATTCACTTTTAAATATTGCTAAAACAAAATGTTAGAAATTATCAATGAGCTCTTGTCCTGTGCCTTTGACTTAACCACAAACCTTCTAATTCTAGCCACTCACCTGCTCTGTCAGCCACCGCTCTTCAGTCACTTTTCTGCACTGCTAAGAGAAATGAAAATTGAACAATTTTCATTTGTTCTTCTACAGCGAAGCCATGAGATAGATGTGACTTTGGACATCTTATTTAACTTGTCAGTAATTCCGTTTGATTTACCAGAAAAAAAAAAAGGAAAGGTATTGGCTGTTCTTCAAGTTGTCTACTATGTCTACTATACTTTTGAGGAGATTTTTGTGACTTCTTGTCATTCAAAATTTGTGGTCACTTGACTGGTTTGGTTAATGAGGAAGCACTTGGAATTTGAAGGGAGACCAATATTTCTACTAAATTCTGATGTTATTCTTACTATCTCATGTCCCCAAATCATTCTGCCCTTCTTAGCAATGTCCTGAAATCTAACTAGGGAAAGAAGTTCTTTCTATTCTCATGCAGTAGGTCGATATGAGAGGAGCATTTTGTATTTTATTTTTTGTTCTCCATTTAAATTTTTGTCGTGGAAAGGAGACCAGAGAAGTCTAACTACCAGTCTATTTGCCGTTTGAGGAAAAGCAGGTCAAATTTATAATTCTGTGTGAAATCTCTGTGGTTTATGCCATGCTTGTAGGAGGAAAACCTTTCTCCCACATTAACCACGTTTAGTCATACTAAGAATATAAGTCTGAGGCAAAGTCATCTCAGGGGAAAAGCTGATGGTGGACAACACCACAGGTGTGTGTGGGGCGCTGTATTGACTATGGAAAACCAAGTTCAACTCATCTTGTGTTTGTGTTGGGATATAAGTAATCAAGCAGATCACTAGCATTTAATTGGCCTCTTATTTCCAGGTTTTGCTTTTGTTTTTTGACACAGGGTTTAGCTCTGCAATCTGGGCTGGTCCTAAACTTACTATGTAGTCCAGGCTCGGCACAACCTCACAGTAATCCTCCTGCCTCAGCTTCCCAAGTGCTGGGATGACAGACATTCACCACCATGGTCAGCTCATGTGTTGCTGGGAAATGGAACTCAAGGTCTTGCGCTTGCTAGGCAAGCGCTCACCCTTCCGCATTATTCCTCCGGCCCCTCCGTTTTTCCATTAGACTTTTTTCCTTGGATACCAATGAAATTTAAATTTCAGGTTTAAAAACAACCAAAATTTTGGCAAGTATTAACTATTTTCCAATTATCACATAAATAGAATAGTGAACTATTATGCTGAATGACTTGTATATTAATTCTATAAGATTCATCTTCTATCTAAAATTTAGCTGATATATATCATATGCATATATCTAAGATATATTTAAGATGTATATATGTGTGTGTTATATATAATTATTATTATTATTCTGAGGTTGTTTCTCCTTGAGTCATCCATCTGCTTTTGCAGCCAGACTCTTTCTTGTCTTGTTTTTCAGTCGTCACCGAACATATGAATCAATTTGCTAACCTTATCTTTCAGATCTGACATTCTGTTCTTATAATGCTCAAATTAGCTTCTGATGGTTTCAAATGGGGGTATTCGTAGCCTGAAATTCAGCTTGAAATCCTTTTAATCTTTCTACATCTCTACTGAAATATTCCCTCATTTCATGCATTGCTTTATCTTCTTATTTTTGTCTCCTGTACAGTTTTTAAGGTTTTTTATTAATCGACTATGATTTCTTTGGTTCAGCCCTTTTTGAACTTGCTGAACATTTCTTGCATTTGTTTCAGCATGTTTTGTTTGAACTGACTGACTAGTACATCTACTTTTTTTTTTTTTGGACTTTTCTTTCTATAAGTTCCATTATTTCAGGGTCCATGATATCAGCCTCTGGGGAGTTAGGCATTTTTTTCAGGTGACTTATTTGCCCCATTTTCTCATAGTTCTGTTGCTGTGCATTGTAGGTCAGGTGTATCAATGAACTCTACTATGAAGATTTCTTCCACTAAATTATTTCTCTGCTTAGTAACTTCTTTGAGGTTTTTTTTAAAAGAGCTTTAATATTATGTCCATTTTTGGCTTTCTCAGCTATTAATTTCAGGGGTCTTCTCAATGATTAACTTTCTACTGATTACCTACCTATTCCCACAAGGAGAAATGGATTCCAGTGCTATTATGTGGTCCAAAGATAAGGTAATCATCGGCATATGTTGGTAAACAAGATCAACGTCTGTCACAATGAACAGCACAAATGAAAATATGCAGTAGTCTTATTATCTAAGACAGAAAAAATTAATAACAAAACCTAACACTCAGTTTAATGCTACAACTATACTACTCTAAATGTTAAAGGCACTATCTATACTAGCAATGTATTTATCTAAACAAATAATATTGACTTATC
Source organism: Ctenodactylus gundi (assembly GCA_004027205.1). NCBI lineage: Eukaryota > Metazoa > Chordata > Mammalia > Rodentia > Ctenodactylidae > Ctenodactylus > Ctenodactylus gundi. Next base: position 305,005 of record PVKB01000720.1, on the reverse strand, counting down.
AAAAAGATCCACTCATGTCAATGCTAGTCACCATCAATAATCAAATACATATAGTATTGCTCACCTAGGCTAAACCAAATTACCAAAAGTTATCAATCCTTGGTAGGCCAACTGCTATACCTTCTTTAACAGTGAAGTAGATATCAACATTAATGGTAAAACTTAAGACATCCTAGCTTTTGACGTATTATAATAAGTAACCATGTCATACAACCATTTATTTTTAACATTAGAAATGTGATTTATACAATCTATACTACTAATGAAAATATCTGTACAAACTGGCTAGTAACTTATTTAAGGACTTTAATACTGGCAATACTATATTGTCATTGATAGTATAAAAAATCTGTCTTCATGTCCTAAGCCTAACTACATAGCAAAAATTATTAATTCTCAATAGGCTCAGCCATATGGCTGTGAATTATCAATACTTAACAATGCTATTAAGATTGCAGAAACAGGAAAGCTGTGAATGAAAAGACAATGCCTCTATAGAAAGGCTTTTTGAAGAACTATTTGAGAGAAAAAGACATGAAAAAACTAACAAATACAAAAAAAGAAAAAAAATCACACAAATAAATGCCAGGAAAAAAAATATGTTCAAAATACCCGCAGAAAACCAGTAATATGAGTCCAAAGTCCAAACACTTTTTCTGCATAATTTGAATGGAAAGTCTCACTATCCAAGACCGTTGATCTTGCCAACTGAAATCTTGCTGGGATCTGTGCTGGAAGTATGCAGTGATAGTGGCCCTGCAAACCAAAGTCCTCTGCCCAGTCACCTCCACACTCAGCCCCCTGGGCCACCATTTGCAGGTGATCCTGCTTCTGTAGCCCTGCAGTGCAGGTGCAGAGGTGGAGGGAAACAACTTCTGCTTTTTATGCTCTGTTCCTATAGAACTCAGATTCCTCAGAAAGTGTGCAACTGTCTCTTCCCCCACTGCCTTGCCACCTGGATGCTGATCTTGCTGTTCAGTAGGGTTCCAGAGTCCCTGATTTGTGGTGCTGCTGAACTTCCTGTCCTCCACTGCTACCTCAAGGCCATAGGCCCTGCTGTAAGGTTCCGGCAGTCAGTCAGCTGCTTAGAGGCCAGTGGAGCTCTCTGCCTGGCTGCTGTAGGCCCCACCCTGGGGACCCATGAGCAAGCAGTTGGCTTGTGTGGGGCTGTGGTGTTCTCTACCAGGCCCCTGCCAAAGCTGACAATTTTGTATGCTCTGTGAGTGAGGTCATAGATATCCAAACGATTCTTTGTCATGTAGAAGGTTTCCCACTCTCATCTCAATCATTCTTTTGTGGTTTTGCTTGAAAAAGGCCTTCCCTCTTTCCAGCCCAGCTGTAGCTGGGAGTTCTTTCAACATTTACCAGCTTATTTTCTCAGGGGAGACTAGCAGTTTATTAGGATGTTAATAGCTGATTTCCAAATATGACTTGAAATAATCTTGAAAAATTACCTGCTTTGTTCTCCTCCTTTGCAGTTTCTAGGACGTATTTGAATTTCAAAGCCCGTAAAAAATGCTACAGTAGAGGAATATCTAACTTCATCTCGTTTATAACTTTCCCAAACTTCTAACCAAGGAAGTCATTTTCACATAACCTTAATGAATATTTCAAGGAAGCCTTGTGGTCTCAAGAATAATTTATGCAAACCTCGGTTAAAAATGTATGTCAGTGACAACCAAAGGGGAATACAGTTGGAGACAAATATTAAGACTGATTTTCACTGTGCTTCATAGATCTCTTTCTAGCTCCCAAATTTTTCTTCACCTGCTGAGTCACTTGGGGTGGCTCATCTATAATTTTTTTTTTTTTTCAGAAATTTGAGTCTTTGGACAGTAACATAAAGAATGTTGCTGAGGCCTCATTCATTTGTCTTTCTAGCTAAACTCTGACATTGAAAGAGAGAGGAGGATGGGGAAGTGGGTTGGCTATAAATAAAGTTGAGCTGAGTAGAATTTTATCTACTAAATCATGGGGCTTCTGCACAAAAGGGAGAGAAAAAATAAAGGACGAGATATAGCTCCTGGCCCTGAGAGGGGAGGTAGTTAGTAAAAGGAATATTTCAAAGATTAGCAAGCAGAATGGCCTGATGGGAGCAGGAGCCAGGTTCAGAAGGATGAAATAAGTCCCAAGGCGGATAATGCTTGGCAAGAAAAGAAGCGCTCAAAGAAGCTAGTGGTAAATTATTTTCAAGTGAAATTGCAGTGAAATGATTTGGAAATAATAGGTATCATTTCAGATTCCTAACTGCTAATAGGCTGTGCAATAAAAGAAAGAACCTTTTAAGTTTTCTAACAATGAATAAAAACTTGTTATCCAGCTAAGTGAGCAAATATTGATTACCTATTATGCATCATACCTGAAAAAAAACATTTAGAATGAAGACAAGTTATGGTTTTAAGGAAGAAATTGTATAAATGCTTTAGTAAGAGGATAAAGCAGATACATACAAGTAATTCATATGAAGCAGAGTAGAGTTGGGTTTGAGAATATTAACCCACCAGTGAGGGCCAGGATGGGTGAGAAAAGCAGAGGATGGAGAATAAGAATTGGAAAAAAGCCTTGAGTTACATAATACAAAAATGATGGATTTTAAGAATCAACTCAAGCTGTCTGCAAAATTGTGTAAAGGGCTGGAGAGTGAATAGTTTTTGGGCTTTGTATGGCAGATAGTCTAGAGTGTAAGCAGGTTGGAGAAATGCATGTGATGGTTGCTTCTAAGGAAAACTACTTACAAAACCAGTAGGTCTGATGTAATTTATGAACTGTGGTAGTCTAAGCTCTGAATTGAGCAAAAAAGTCGAGGTCAATTGCTGCTGATAATACAAAATCTGTGATACCTATTATCTATGTATCTAAGTTAAGCTATATCACAAGACATATTAGATATGACCTAAGGAGTAATAATAAAAAAAAGAGATTGTGGTTTTCTATCCCTTTAAAAATAGAGTTATCAGGGATTCCATATTTAATAATATCAAAGCAGCTTTTCCACTGGGGGAAAAATCCTAGAAGAGCTGTTTGGATGTGTATTAACACATGTATACATGTCAGAGAACCACCAACCTGGGGACCTAATAGAATTAAAATACAAGGTAATAGTGATTCAAATGACGGAGGAGAAAATGAAATAAGTGTGTTTAAAGGTCTATGCACTTTTCAGCCATTGGTAAATTCACAAATTTAGATTAGATTTTCCTAAAACATAGTGTGTTTTTAATTTCCATAATTATTAAAAATATGGTGAATAAATGTATTGCATATCTTTGAAGCTAACAGAAAAGATGGAATAATAAAATACTATTTAATAGAGTAAAGCAAGAAAAAAGAAATGTAGACTAAGTGGATAAAAAATTGCAAATGGTAGATTTAAGCCCAAATAAACATCAATAATTAATATATCAAGCTTACATGGAGTAAACACAATTGGGTTAAAGAACAAAATTAAACTACGTGCTGCTTATAAGGTATGTACCTTAAATATAACACTATAAAGGCACTGAAAATAAAAGACTATGACAAATGTTGTCTTGCAAGCTGTGAAAAAGTGAGTGTGGGTATCCACACTACAAGACAAAGTAGACTTCAGTGGATGCGTTCAGGCCTGTGCTGTGCAACCTGCTCAGTGGGACAGAGTCCTGTGCGGAGTGGCCACAAGCGACCGAGGGCGGGTGGCAGATGCAGCCCAAGGCCTGTACCGGCATGTGATGGGCCCCTGAGTTTATTTCTTCTTGGTTACTATTAACGTGAATATTGTCATGTAGTCTCAGCAAAACGAGTGTGTGTAGCCTTGGAGAAAGGACAGAGAACTGTAGGCAGCCCTCATAAGGATGACAGGATTAAATCCCAGTATCACAGGACACTCAGGAGACCATGCTGAACCTCAGTTGCCATAACCCTAAAGAAACATATGGTTACTTTGTCTGTTGTGGGATACATTGAGTCCAAGGGAGTGAGAAAGGAACGTGGGGTGAAGAAACAAACGTGCATTTTGACTGTGGGTATGATAATTTTCTTCTTAGATTTTGACTTCAAATAGCTTTTTTTTTTTTTTTTCTAAGCCGCAGTAGACACAAAGGCCTTGCATTTAGTGCATTTAGCTAGAATATGAGGCACCTGTCCATGATCTGGGGCAATGGTGCCTACAGGTTGCGCTACCTCTGGGCTGTGACTGACCCAGAAATATTCTGGAAGGATGTTTGTAATGTATGGGCTTCATCTATCCATATGACTTCATGGTAGGCAGTTGTTTAGCTTTTCACAGAGTGGATTGTGTTTCTGCTATAGAAAGCACTAGGAAGGAACTCTATTTACATATGTTGCAGCCAGTTATAAAGATCTTAAGTATACAACCCATTCCCTCATTGCCCCTCTACTCAGTACTGGGGATTGAACCCAGAGCTGTTGTACTGAACTGCCTTCCCAGCCATTTTTAATTTATTTTTTCTTTTAAATTTTGAAACAAGGTCTTGCTAAGGTGCAAAATTGTCCAAGCTGAACTTTACCTCAGATCCTCCTGCTTCAGCCTCGTGTACTACGGGCCTGGGCCACCAGAAAGAAAAAAGTCTTCAAAGATTCTCTGAGTTAAATTCAATTGCCATTCAAATACTTTGCAGTGTCATTGTTTGCTCTTAGGAAAACAACAACAAAAAACCTGTAGTAGTTTGCTTTCTGCATAGGAAGGTAAGCTGAAGGAATGAATTGGATGAATTAAGGCCCAAGTTGGGTCTGATGTTCTTATGTACCGTTCATGCAGTCAAAGGTTGGAAATAGAGTATCCTGAGGGAAGTAATCTGTATGCTACTTGTGCTCTGCAGCAAGCTTTTCACAGAGTTAGAAGATTTAAGGATGTTTTTGAAGGCACGAAAGGTAAATCGTATGGATGATGCCTCATTTCTTGGCATTATTGCAGGATCTGTCATCACAAGGAGGCAACATTCTCCTACAATTTTATTGTGTTTTTCTCATAGTCCATGTAATAATTTTGTGATAATATATTTTGGTATAACATAAATAACTTTTCTTCTCACTGTAAACCGGGATTGAATGTAAAATTTGGGTAGCCAGGCTTACAAGTTGCAGAAAATATATCAAGTCCCTTGTTGTATTTTGTATGGTCATTGTACCCCTTGTTTTGTAATTTTTTTCTTTTTGGTAACTTTTACAACTGTCTTAAGTCTAACATACGTGTTGTCTTCAGTCCTTAGAAATGTTTGATGGGTCATGATGCCCATGTTTTCTTTTTACTTTTTTTTAGAGCTGAAAAATAGTCATTTAGTGAAGACTAAATCCAATATCCTAACAGGCTGTCATCTGAGTACATTTATATTTTTTTCTATTTTTTTCTGCTCAAACATTTTACCAAGATAATGTGACTCTTGCGCTGTGTAGCTGGGAAGATGTGACTTTTCATCTGAAATTTATGGTTCCTTAAAAATAATTGAACTTCCTGTACATTTTTGGAGATGAATTTGCATTGACAATATTGAGAAACACAGGGTTTTGCCTAATTAAAGTCCTCCAGTGTGCCCTATGTCTTACTGGATGGATATTTGAGAGAGATTTGAAAGTAAGTTCCTTGATGTATCTGAGTTTGAATTGGCCAAGAGAGAATTATGGGTTCTTTCCTGGTAGCTTGGAGAGACTCCTTGGTGTGTGGTATAAAGGTCCTTATGCGTAGAAAGGACCTGGCACTGAGGGAAAGTGAGCTCCCCGGTGCCTTTCTTCAGAGCATCTTTGTCTTAGCTTCTCTGCATCATCACTACACTCAGTTGTCTTTTCCTGAGCACATTTGAGTCTTTGCTCACCTATGTCTTCTCTCAGTAACCCGTGTCTTCCATCTGCACGGGGTGATGTTTCAGAGCCTGGACTTCTGAACTCAATATCCAGAGAACCAGAACAAGCTCCTTCCAAGGGTTTTTCTTAGAAGCCATACTTGATAAGCGGGGCTCAGTAGGGTCCTTCTGGGGATCTGAAGCATCAACACATCTCAGCAAGGGGCCAGGAGCCTTGACGGTGAGAGGAACAGCCGGCCAGAGCTGCTGTCCGCTGACCTGCTGGCCAGGGAATTTCCCTTGAGAAACATCTAGGTCCTGATTGTTGGCTTAAGACGTAGACCAGTGCACACATTTGGGGGCTTTCTTTATGCCACTCACTGAGGAGGAAAAGTAATTCTTTTTTAAAGTGTTTGGAAGATTCAAATGGTAAGGACTTCAGCCAATTCTAGTATCCATTAGATACAGTGAGATAAAAGGGAAGTTTCTGCAAATGGTGCTTATTTTTATTAAGGATGAAGTATGGTTTTCTCTTTTCTTTAATTGGATTAAAAAATCCCTGGAAGTCGTTGCCTCCATGTTGGCTCAAGAGGCCCACATTGTGACATTGTGTGTGTGTGTGTGTGTGTGTGTGTGTGTGTGTGTGTGTGTGTGTGTGTGTATTGTGGTTTGGATCTGGAATGTCCCTCAAAAGTCATATATATTTGGATATTATGGATTGTCTATGGAACCATGTGCTGTTGGGAGATTGGGGCCTGATCTGGAGGGGTGGATTGCTGGCATGTAGATTGGATTATAGGCTTACTAAACCTTTCACACTTAGAAGAGGCAGGCTGAGCCCAGAAGGGGTGGATCACTGGGGTAGGACCTGGAAGCTGCCATCTTCCTCTGGGACCAGATTGAACTTGACAGGACTTGGCTTCTTGTTAGCAATGTCCCAAGGAGCTACCTCCACCTCTGCCTCTGCCATGTACTTCCACTATTGCCAGCTGCCCCTGAAATGGACCGTGACCTTCTGAAACTATGAACTAAAATAAACCTTTCCTCCCCTAAATTTGTGGATGTCAGGTATTGGAGTCACAGCAATGAAAATGTACCTAAGACAGTGGAACTGTCTGAAACTCCTCTAAGCTGCCCTTCCCCAGAATCTGTTCTCTGAGGAGGCAGGGGAGGTTTTCATTGCAGGTCATAAAGAAACTCTCATTTACAGACAGAACCTGTGTTGCCATAAGCACAGCCAACAGAGTACCACACTGCTAGTGGGAGGCGATCCTCACTCTAATATCTTTTAGGCTGCCAAAAAATGAAGATGCAGCAGTGAAACTGCTGTCCCAACCAAAAGAAAAAAAGAATCCAGTCTTTAGACCTTAACTATTGTACAAGTCACCTGGGCAATTGGAGTCTGTGCTAGATACCGTTGTTCATGGTGATAAGTGACTCAGATCTGTCATTTTATGATTTCCTGTCTTTCCTCCACTTCTCAGGTGGGTCGTACTTCTTATTGGTCTCCTCCAGAGCTGTGCGCCCTCGGCCCTCACCCCTTCAGATCTTGTCTCTGTGGGCTATTTCCTGTGCCAGAATTCATCTGGAAGTGTCCTCTACCCTGGTCTCAACCTGTCCATCAGAATGCTTTCTTTTCTGTGTAGCTTCCCTTTACTGCCTTTTAGATAGTTTACTTCCTTACTAAGAATTTTAGATATACTTTTTTGGCTTGTTTATGCCAGCCATGAAATAGGATTCTAAGCTGGGTTTGGCCTTGAACAATGTTACCTCATTGTCATGCAGCTCGTGACTGCACAAGGAAACAAAACCATAGATGTGCAGGATTTCAGAGTCTTGGAGAGTTAGTGATCAATATCCATTGATCCATTTGATTATTCAACAAGCTTTTATTGCACACTTTACATATGAGAAAAGTGAGGTTTGGTTTCTGTCCTTATGACACAAATTGAGATGAGTTGTAATGAAAAATTATATGTTGACTAAAGGGTAGGTAGTATGGGAAGTCGTGTGTGCAGAGGTCCTGTGGCATGGAGGAGCATGGGAAATGAAGGAACTGGAAAGACTCAATTCCCAGATAGATAGAGTAAGTCACCGAAATATTTTAGATGTGTATTAGTTTGGGTTCTTTCAAAAGGTAGAATTTACAGATTCTATAACAAAAAGGATCTATTAGGAAGGCTTACAAATCCAAAGATAGGTAGTTCAAGATGGTGGCCTGCAGGTGCGAAAGCTGGAGTGTCCTGTGGCTGTTCAGCTGTGAAGTAGGACCCCCAACTGGGACTGCAGGACAGCCGGTGAGAGGCTACTGCAGATCTCGGCTGTTCAAGGAACAATGGTGAAGACCGGAGCCTGAAGATCGGTGACTGAAGATCAGCAACGGGCGGACAGGTGCAAGTCGAGACTGGAGCGAATCTGTGCTGAAGATCTGCAGCGTGTGGCAAGTTGGCGTCCGTAGACAATTGTAAAGGTGAGAGCTTTCCCAAAGGGAGAAGCTGTAACCATCTTTCTCCTTCCTTCTTTTTATACCTTTTGAGTTCCAGTTGGGGCTTCCACATCCGGGTGGGTGCTCCTCCCTCATGGCCTAGCAATCCCTCACACTGGAATCCAGGCTGGTTCTCAGTTCCCAATCTAGACATGGTTCCCAAGCCCTAAGCCAGGCGTGCTTCCTGATTGCCTCAAGTTGATGTCATCTCTCCAGGGGTCACAAGGTGCCAGGGTAATTTGATCAGATGTACCCTGCAGGAAACCCTGCTTAGATGGGCATACGATTAGAGAAGCAGGAGCAGCTGATGAATCAAGAGAAGCAATAAGAAGATTGGCCAGCAGGGAAGGTCTCGGAGTTGTCCTGGGGAAACGAGGGGGCTTGAGTGGGAGTGGTGACGTTGGTCGGGAGAAGTGGGCATAAATGGAAGGTGTACGTCTAACAAAACTTGGTAACAGAATGGACATGAAAGCAGAAGGCAACCTCAGGCACGGATCTTAGATTTCGGCGTAGCTCACGTGGATAAATGAGGAAAAAGGGAAGAAAGCAAAGTTCCCATAGGAAGATTGCAAAATAGAATCTCGTTAGACTGAGGTACTTTGGGTGTTGTTTGGGTATAGGAATGGGCTAGTCTGCTTTCTGTTACTAGAACAAAATACCTGAGATAATTAAGTTATGATAGTAAAGGATTATTTGTGTTCATTGTTTTGGAGGCTCCTGTTCATGATGGGTTGGCCCCATTAGTTTGGGCCTGTGGCAGGACAGGACATCAATATGAGAGTGTATGGTGGTAGACAAAAAACACATGAGCCAGGCAGAAAAGGAGAAAGAGAAGGAGACTGCGCTCTCACAATCCCCCTCAAGGGCTCACTACCAAAGACTTAAAAACCTCTCACCAAGCCCCACTTCACCTACATTCCATGACTTCCAACGGTGCCACCTGGTGAACTAACCTTTGACACATGGGCCTATGGGCGTGTGTTCAAAAATCCAGATATAACAAAGGGTCAGATAATAAGATTTCCATGTAAGGAAGTCTAGAAAAGGTCTTGATAGAAATATTAATGAGAAAAACAAAGCTCTAAGAAATGGTTGCTTAAATCCACACACCTGGTGGCAGAGCCAGGATCAACTCCCTGTCTGTTTTTAGACCAAGCATATCTTTAAGGCTACGAAGGGTAAAAGACAGCTGTGGTGAGATGAGCCTGTGGTATAGGCCAGGCTTCCTCCTGACCTTGGTACTTCTGCTCCTGCAGAAAGGGCGCGGTGAACACTGACAAGAAGCAGTATGCTTATGCTTTCTTTAAAAGAAAATTCACCTGCATCACAAGATGAAAAAACTATGTTCCCATTTTATTTTATAGCTCTCTTATATCTAAGTATTAACTTGTGAACAGATTGGGTTTGATTACCTCTGAGAGCCAAAGTTATTACCCAAAGTATTAATATAAAAAAGATGGAAAATAGTTGCAAATTTGGATGATGAAGTTTTTAAAAGGTTTATTATGTGGTATCTCTGAAGGATTCCCAGCTCCCATTCTGTTATGGTCTTTGTTTGAGAAGAGATGGACTATTGAAAAAAGAAGATGGAGGAAGACAGTGTTATTAAGAGAGTATTGGGACTGTTGGAGAAACTTCTTGTTTGTGGACTTTATAATAAAAAGAGGTTAATGTGACCCATCTTCAATTTTATTCCTTTTTTCTTAAAATGGGAACAGGGCATATAGATGCAGTGGGCTGCTAAGTACAAGAGCTTGGTGATATTATAATTTTCTAGGGCATGAGCTCAGTATAGCATTTTTAAATGTTAATGCTGCTATTAATTCCTAAACTCTGTTTTCATATTTGAAGTTACTGATTCTCTTACAAGGCTGAAGCCTGTCTTTCTATTTTGTGACATAATGATGTCTCAACTCTTTTTTTTTTTTTTTGCAAGGGTGAGATGATTTAAATGTTCCTAGTGTCCTTTCTCTTGTCTCAAAGATACTCGAGGGATTTTTAATCCCAAAATTTCCATTTCAATTAAGCCTGAAGCTGCATGTAGAAGCTGCATATGCAAAATTTCTATTTCGATTAAGTCTGAAGCTGCATAGCGCCAACTCTCCATCTCCTGCCTCCCCTCCCACTCTTCCCTTTCATAGCCCTTGCTCAGAAAGTCTGTGCGGACAGCCAGGGGTCTGTTGTGCTTCACACTGTGTTTTCTTCTCTATTCTCTTTGCTTTGTTCTGCCGAGATTCTTCCTCTCTACCACTCATTAAATGTATTGGGGATTTAAAAGACCTTGAGGTCATTTTAATATAATGGATTATGCCAGTATATGTTTTGCGGTCATCAGAAATGCCATTAAGTACCCCAAAATGTCTTCCTTTTGAACTCTAGCATAGTGCTCCACATTTCCACATTAGTTATTGAGTCAAAGCACTAAAACCTGTGGCTAATGTGTAATCATCTTTAAGAGAATACTCAGATTCAGGAGAAGAGGAGTCAAGGTCACGACATGGTCATGCTGGTTGATCTACCAGGTGATTATGAGTGAATGCTGTGGTGTTCTCTGTGCCATCGTTGCCATGTCTAGGTGTATTGTATCATGGGAGACCAAGACGTAGCTCTAGAACTTGGGAATGTTTCAGGCTGTGATGTGATGCTGTGCATTCCCCACACTGTGCAATGACACTGTCACCAGGGGCTTTGGGTGTCAGGAGGAAATTTCCAGGTTCTTGTGTGCAGCGAATAAATAATACGATGATATATAAACCCCGAGGCAAGAAGACAGCAGCCAAGTTTATTAATGACTCTGGCTTATAGCAGCGAAAGAAAAGTTAGGACAAGCCCCAAAGGTGGGTGATATTGGGAGACTTACTTTTTATCCAACCCCTAGCCTCCTCCGATGGTGTGTTTCAGGAGATGTTTGACCTCTTGGTGGAGCTAGTAAGCCTACACTCAGGCCTGGAACTTTCCTAAATCCAGTGTTTACAACATTCCCTCTACACCTAAGTGATCTTTTTCAAGGTTACTGCTGATTCTTTTTAGATGGCTTCCTTCACTCGGTAGCATATGTTTAAGATCCCTCTGTGTCTTTCCATGGTTGATAATTCATTTGGTTTTGGAACTGAATAATATTCCATTGTCTGAAAACACCACAGTTTATTTATCATCAGCCTACTGAAGGACATCTTGGTTACTTCCAAGTTTTGGCAATTATAAATACACTTGTGTTTACATGTGATCTCCTTAGGTAAAGCAGAAAACAGTGAAGTTCTGTATTTTCCCACTTTAATACAAAGATATTATTTCCCCATTTTGCTTTGTCTGTGTTCTTTTCAGTAGTCTACTCTAAGTCGGTACCATTTATTCTAGACTTCCAGGTTCAAATTCTGCATTAGTTAAGATTATATTGAGCTGAGAGCAGCACCAAAACATCAGTTACTAGTGAGAAACAAGCTATTTTTCTCTCATGTGGAAATCTGGGAGTGGGGTTGACAGTTCAGGCTGACTAGCATGGCTATGGCCCAGAATTTCTCAGGAACTCAGACTTCTCACTGCTCAGGTGTACACTGTTTTTATGGTGTAAACTGGTCCAGGTGAGCTCCAGCTCTAGCGTAGGAGGTAAGTAGAGGGAGAAGAGCAAGGAAAAAAAGACAAAGGTGGAAGGGAGACTTATGTTTAATTTGAGAAAAATTAGTTGCACTAATAAAACTGGGATTCTTCACTGCAGGCCCTCTCAAGGTCATTAATGTGCTATATACGTTTTGAAACTTTAAGACAGAGATTTATTTTTGCATGCTTATTTTTACTGTTTTGTACTATATTTCCTCCTCTCCCCTAGCAACGTCTCCCAGAGAAGTTTGTCATGGAATAGAATCTGGAAAATGATGAGTGAGTTGAGGAGTAACTACTCCATGTTGGTGGGTATTTTGGAGCCCATCATGAGTAAAATTAGCCCAATATCATGCAATCTCATTAGGGGGAAGAAACCAAGAATTTATAAAAAGTGAAATTATGTGAAACTGTGTAGCACTCAACAACTGTCTAATTAAGGCTTACTATACAACATTGGCATTCTGCTCCAAGCCCTGGAGATGAAATTTAGCAATATAAATGAGATTTCTTGTCCTCATAGAATTTACTTTTAAGTGAGTAATAGAACAATCCAGGACAATTTTCATTTTTGACCAATACTTGTCATATGCAGAGTATTATTCTAAATGCGGGAGCAGACATCCTCTGCTTGGTACAATCACCATATGGGATTCATAAGGGACTTTGTAGGTTTCCCAAGCACTGTCTGCAGGCTCAATAAATAAACACAGGTATATTTGTTACACTGGAGTTTGCATCGTGTGTTGAGGTTGGCTAGACATTACTTTGCTTGTCCAGGGAGCTATAGATACAAGGAAGAAGAGATCTTTTAAAGAAGGGCTCTTTGTTGAGAATTAGAACTAACAATGAGTTTATTTTTGCCACAAGTTTACTTAGGGGAAAATGAATCTATTCTCTTTCTTGTTACCCTTTTCATGGAGAAGGTCCTGGAATTCTGAGCTAAGATAGTGAGGCCAATGGGGATTGATTCTCTCAGTCTTCACTGGACCATGCAGAGGAATTATTTAAAGTAATGGGAAGTAATTGTGCGTGGGCCACCCAGTTCAAGGGTGTGCCAATATGAAGAAGTCTAATGCGTTTTACCAAGGAGCAACAGAGAGGCCAGGAAATGGAAACAAAGTCTCAGCAGCGATCGTGGTAGCTGTAAGGAGACAAGAAGCAAAGGAGACGTGATTTGCAGTGGGTTGGTCGCTTTTGACTACATAATATAACTTCCTCCTCTCCTGATTTTTGCTAGTACATACATGTAATATCCAATGGTTGTGTTGTGCTTGGGAATTTTGTGCACATATGTGTTGTGTCAACTTCACATTTGTTTTCCTGTTTTCACCCTCCTGCCTGCTCCCTCATCTTCCATGACTCCCAAAGTCTTGCCAATTTGATTCCATTATTTATTTATTCTCTGGATTTCTCATATTAGAGAAACCATTCATGGTTTACAGCCAATTTCACCAACTCTACTGTTTTTATTAAATAAATCACAAAATCTCCCTCTGTTTTCATTGGGAAGTGTGGAAAGTGTTTTGAGATCACTGATAGAATGAGTTTTGAAGAGTTTTTGCTACTTCTTGTTCTAAAAAATATACATCATAAACTAGGCAAGAATTTGGTGATTATATCATCCCAGCTAAAGAACAGATATGTCACATACCCTAATGGAAATCAGACAATGAGTCTGATTCACTTCACTAAGTGCAATGGTTTCAAGTTGTATTACCTACAAATGAATCATATCTGTCTGTCTTTATGACGGAGGTCTATTCCAATACCTTATTTTTTGTATTCATTGGTCTACTGATGGATATTTTAGCATCTTCTTACACATTTTTATATGTGTAGCTAAGTATAGTCAATTAGACGTGATTTTCACTGGCCAATATGAATTCATTATCCAGAGTATTCTTTTGTCTTTGTGAAGCCATACCCTTAAAATGATACCCTTCTTGGTATTCTGATACATAAGCACATGGGCAGTTTAACAGAAGCCAAATCCAAATGATCAGTACTTTTAAGCAGAATGTATTTCCATTAGGGTATGTGACATATTTCTCTTCTTTAACTGGGATGATATAATAATCAAATTCTTGCTTAGTTTATGATGTATATTTTTTTAAACAAGAAGTTGCAAAAACTCTTCAAAATCCATTCTATTAGTGATCTCAAAAAACTTTTCACGGTCCCAAAGGAAATAAAGGGAGATTTTGTGATTCATTTAATAGAAACAGTAGAGTTGGTGAAATTGGCTGTAAACCGATACAGTTGTCGGAAAGCAAAGCCCCAAAGCCAGGAGGCAGTATCCAAAATGCTTGAAGACACTGAGATACCCATAATTGTCAGCAGAGGACTACAAGCTGAGTTGAAATGCTACCACCATTTGGAAAAATCTCCAGTATTCATGATGAAAGTTGTCGCTATGATCCTGACCATCCCGGATAATAATTATCACTTGGGAGATGAGGCAATATTGCAAAGGAAGCTGTTGAAACAAAAGAAATTAAGCGATATTGAGTCTCTTTGTTAAGATTTTTGTGCCTTCAGAAAAGAAAATATTATCATGAGTTGGAAAGAATGCCAAACAGGCCCTGAAATGTTTTAGTTTTTAGCAGTTGATTTTTTTTTTTTTTAATGACAGGATAGATTTTAGTCAGATCTCCTTAGGTTTTAAAGTAAAACCAGCAACAGCGACATATTTTATCTTTAATTATTTGTACCATGTTGTCTTTATATTATTTTATAATTATTAACACGAACACCAACACATTGTTCTAAGTGGAGCTAATTTGTTTTGCAATGGATTTTTATATGCAGAATTTGCTTTGGCCACATCCACGCTTTCATTGTGTTGAGAGAAAGATGGCAAAGAGGATTTCACACCTGGGTCAGTGTCATAATCTCAGCTGAGAGACTCGATGTTGCTCCATTTCTTTCATTTCAATGGCTTCCTTTACAATGTTTCCCCATCTCTCCAGTGGTATTTATTATCCAGGATGTTCAGAGCTATTGTCACAGCGTATTGGCACTCTGTGACTGGGACTCTGTGTTGAGGTCACCTCTAGAAAAAGGTGGAAAGATTAAGTAGTATGGTTGATGCCTGGCTTGGATTTAGATGGAATGGTGGTTGAAGTGGTTCTTAGAATTTGAAGGCCTCAGCTGGAGACTTTAAGGAATATGTCTGTGGCATGGAGTGGCACTGACTTCTTCCCTAAGTCCTTGAGACCGGCCTCTCAATCACAGGTTGCTCAAACTATCTCTCAGAGAATCATTTTTCTATTCAAGTTCTTTGGGACTTAAGAACTGTAGAGAGACATTTAATTTAAACTGGCTCTCTTTGTTCAAGCCACTCTCCCTTTTTCCTAGTAAAATCTAAATTACTTTTAAAAAGAACATTAAAATCATTTCTGGACTAGACAAAACATACGTCAGGGACAATTTCAGTGTCAGAAAAACAGTTGTTGTGGAGCTGAAGTCACAGACCAGCTGGAATCCAGGATGGATTTGGAGAGCTGGAGATTAAGTACTTTTGAGCTGATGGAATTGAAATTGCTCCTTATATGATGTGGAAACATAGCCAGGCACAGCATTTTAACCCCAGGCCCGGTGGGGGGGTACTTCCTGTTGGAGGGATCTGGAAACCCTTGCCATTGGTCAACTCCTTGAGTTGAAGCTTTCACAACCGATGCCTGGGAAGTGAACCAGACTCAATCTTTTAACTAGGAAAGAGCCCGGCGCTCCCTAGGCGGGCATCTGCCATATTCCTAACACTACTTCACTGTGCTCACTCCCCTCCACCAATACTACTTTAATTATGACCTGAGAATTAAGCAAATAAATAAAACCTGGACACTGTGGAAGAGAGGAAAACAAAAATAAGAAAACAAAACTCCACCCCCAAGCAAGTCTGCAAATAAAAGCCCAAAGGAAAAGGTGAGAAAGATGGACAATGCCATAAGTAACAGGGATTGAAAAAATGCATTAAACCCTGCTGAAATTAAAATTACAAAGCACCTTTAAAAATCACCTTTGAAAATGTTTAATAGGTCAGTTAGGTCAAGGATCCTCAAGTTGCGTGAAGGCATAATATCAATAGTATTTACATTTCTTTTTTTGTTTCTAAAGGATGATAGATGATTAAATAAAATACAGAAATGAAATAATATGAGGTGTATAATTCTTGGAAATAAAAAAAGTTGTTCATTGGTCTGATGAAAGAGAATATTAGCGAATTGCAATAGAGGAGAATGTGCCCAGAAAGTACAGTCTGAAGCTATGAACAAGTAATCGCGACATGAAAGCCGGGTGCATAAGCTCCTGCCTGTGTCTGACGGGAGTTCCGGAGCAAGGAGTCAGAGGAAGTGAGAACAACATTTGAATGCTAATGGCCAACGTTTCTTTTGGAACTGGAAAAAAAAACCCAACAAATTTTCATGAGATAAGTAATATGAATACAAAGATGGGTACTACGAACACAAGACAGTTCAAGCATTTTAAATATTTCCTGTGTGTTTAGGAGGGGGAAAGAGGTTTTGAATAGACTTAGAATTTGTAAAATAAAGAGAATACTATTTAGGATACAGGAATACATGCAACAGAAGAGGGGCAAGATGCTTTTTCAGGATGTAAAAATCTGATATTGCTAAATGAAAAGTTATAAAATGTTCATGGATTTTATGATTTAATATTCTAGCAACTCTCTATAAATGTATCACCAGGGAGGAAAAAGTTCTGAACATATCTGGGGGGGAGGGAAGTTGGGCTTGAAAAATTAATGTTAAAATTCACATGTGTGACCAAAGGCCCAGAATATTCAAATAATTTTGAAGGTCAATAATCTCAGTGTCTTTATCCTGTTAGCTTTCTAAACTTATTATACAGTTTAAACACAGTGGTATCTAATGATGGAAAGAAAAATAGACCAATTGAATGAAATACAAAACTTTTCAAAATATAACATTTTAAAACAACTTGACTTATGACAGAAATGGTACCATATGGTTGTGAGGAAGGAGAGAGTTTCTCAATAGATAGTGCTGGCTACCCATTCAGAGAAAAAGCAAAAAAGCAAAGCTAAACTGATGTTCTGTTTTAGCAATTTATTAGAAATAATTCAGATGGGTAAATAATTGGTAGACTAAATTCAGAATTTTAAAAAATCTTAGAAGTAGAAGAAAATGTAAATAACTCACAGAAATCAATGAAAATAATCATCAATTTAACATGAAAAATAAGTAATGACTATGATTAGGCAGTCCCCAAAGAATAAACCTGTGGATACAGTAAGCGCTCAAAACATGCCTCAGCTCAGTGGTGGTCGCAGGTGTGCAACCAAAGCAACATTAAATACCATTTTGTAGGGTTGGCAAACATTTAAACGCCTGACAAAACAGCAAAACACTTAATATTTGAAACATACATATTAAATATAATGTTAATTTCTTATGTGAATTTGAAGGTGTTTATCACATTATTTTTTCATTTGAAATACTTCAGACTTAAAAATATTAGTAGAGAATAAAAACAAAAATCTCTGAGTTCTCAACTTGGCCATTGAGTGGGCCTTTGTGGGCAGCTGATCGCAAGGCTGATACCCACAATTCTCCAGAAACTGCTGTGAATCTGTTATCTTTTCAATGAAAGATTCAAGCCTGGCTGGGTATGATTAAAATTATCCCTGGTTATTAGAGACACCAGGCTTTTATCCCAGTGCCAGTGAAAGTGACTGTAAGTTGTATTGTTGCTCCGGAGAAGTGCAGTACTGAACTAGACTGTGTGTGTGTGTGTGTGTGTGTGTGTGTGTGTGTGTGTGTGTGTGTGAGTGTGTGTGTGTGTGTACACACATGCTCGTGCACGCACAAGCATACCTTTCAGCCTTGGCTTTTCATGAGCATTCAGATATCTTTCTTCTATTTGGAATCACTTTCCAAAAGCCATTTTGTGTTATGTAATACCTGCAGTCTGTGAATAAGGTCATATTTTTGGTCACTTTTTGAGGGGGGTTGCTAAGATAGTTTTGTAACTGTAATTAATTTCCCCCATATGCACCTTTACATTTATATATAGCAGGGTCCTTTCAACATTTTTGCAAAAAATGATTTGCACATATTTTAAGAATGCACAATCTAAGTATTTTCTTTAAATATTTTCCCAAGAAGTCAGTAAGCTCACTACTTTTTTACATGAAATTACTCAATAACCTTAAGTAGACAAATAAAATCATCTTCCTCATTTTACTATACCTCAGTGTGTAATGATCATTTGAGGAGACAGAATCAGATTGTGTAACTGTCTCAAAAACAGAAATAAGAAAATACCACAGCTTGGAGAAAACAAGACTACAGCGTAGGGCAGGATGATTGAGCGATTGCTTCTCAGAGCACTAGGTGGCGCTGCTGAGAAGCGGCGCTCAATAGTGCTTCAGCTTAATGGGGTGACGCAGTATAATATCAGAAAAATCATATCTTTGCTACACAAATAGTATTCAGATATTAGAAAAAAACAAAGGAATGCAAACACTTTATCGTGATATTTCAAGAGAAGATGCTGTGAGAGCTGAAACTTTGCCCTTGGTCAGTTTATTTTCAAGTATTTTCACAGGTATAAAACTCTTATTTCTTAATATTTAAAAACCTTTTTAAAAAAATTCATAGGTAATTTTGGGTTTCTTTGGATGCACGGTGTCTTAGTTACTTTATCATTTCTGTGACCCAATACCCGACATACACAGATTAGGGAGGAAAGGTTTATTTTAGCCCATAGTTTCAAAAGGTCACAGTCCATTTATGGACAGCGGGCATCCGTGGAAAGACATGGTAGAGACGGAGGTGGAGGCAGCTCCTCATGGCATGGCAAACAGGAAGACAGCCAAGCCATGTCAAGTTTAGAAGGAAGGCAGGAATCAGCATATATTCTTCCAGGTCCCATCCCGGTGATCTGTCCCCCTCTGGGTCCAGCCTCAGTTTTCTGCCCTTTCCAGGTTTAAGCTCCCATCACATGCCTGTAATCTAATCCACACATCTGTCTTCCACCACATGCCCATACCAAGACCACATACTCCAGACCAAGCCCCAAACTTCTAAAAGCGCATGGTTGCATAGATGATCCATGATACCCAAATGCATGAGACTTTGGGGGACACTCCAGATCCAAACCACACTACACAATAAATTCAGTGGTGATATATTGAATGAAATGTAACAATTCATATAAGCATACAAAGAGAGAATGTATAAGCAAACTTTCATTTCATTTACTGTGTTCCGTGTGATCCTCCCCATAAGCTTGTGATGTGAGGAAAGCCCTAATTTTCAAGATGAGGAAATGAGTTGCAAGGAGCCCAAGGCGTTGCTCAACCCATGCATGGAGGAGCTAGACTGAAATCCAGTTCTGGCTCTAAGGTGGGTGCTGCGTTCTTTTTTTTCACTAGCCCGCATGTCCTGAGGTCAGGGCGCAGGCCTTGGAGACAAGGATCTGCCTGAGTATTGTGTTCCCATCCACCAAAGCGAGAAAGCAACTATTTCTAACTCAAGTATTGCTTTTTTTTTTGCAAGTCATAAGCATCAACTTGGTTATAAATGTCTCATTATCCCAAAATAGTATTCCTTCCTTCCTTTGTCCTTTATAAAGTATTTTTATAGCATATAGTTAATATACACAATTCTTTAGGATACTTGAGCTGTCGTAAGTGTATAAACCAAAGCGACAAATCTAACAAATTTAAACTTCAATTGGGGGTGTCTTATTTGAAGGCAATAGTTTTTAAAATTTGTGACTCTTGTTTTGAAATTTGTGACTCCTCAGTTTGTTGAGAAACTGCTCCCTTTTTTCCAATGCTTTTTCATAAGTTGACATTATTTTCATCCTTTATGGTATAATAGCTGTGGTGAGACACAGTACATTATAACAATCTCTTTAGGAACTGGGCTGTGTGTGTCATTTGAATGAGTGAACACAATGATACAATGATTATGTATATAAATGAAATGTAATATATTTGGAAAAAGAGAAAAGTGTCTATATTTTTTTAGGAGGGGGTTGGTGGGGTGAGGTGGGACATAGTTAAAAATAAAAGCCTGGGAACTATCTAAGAGAAGGGACCATAAGGACGGTAGAATCTGAGATTTACTCATAGATTCACACCCCAGCTTTGCAGCAACCGCAACTCAGTTTCTCAGGGGAAGAAATGAAAGAGTAACATTGATGTGTGTGAGGATTTACCAAGTCATGTATAGAATTCTGAGGTCAAGTCCGTAGAAGATACTAAAATATGAGTTTTCTTTTTTCCCCCCAAATTCATCATTTCATTAAAATACACCCATTTAATTGTTTTCCTTCTCATATTTGCTTTGCAGCCCATCTGGTACAAAGTTGAGCTAACACAGACTGATTGGAACAATGGTGATTTGAATCAAGGGTGACATTTTTTTGCCCTCAAAAGTAGGAGAGGGAAGTGTTTCATTTTGCCTGGCTTGGATTGGGGGGACTTTCCTCCTGGCCAAGTCCTCAGCGTGCTAAGCAGATATGCCAAGTGCTGGGATGGATCCAAGGGATGAGAGGCCAATAAATCACAGCTCTCAGGAAGTGCTTCAACTCTCACACGCTGCTGAGGGGCAGTTTAGTGCAGTCTGTCTTTTCTTAGTGTCATGCAAGGTGTTTTCAAAGTTTGGAAACTGAGAGTGGGTGGCCTGTAATTTCCTTCTCTTTCTGTATTTTTAATAGACAAAAATCTTTAATTTTTTTAGAACATTGCTCATTCTTTAGAACAAGGGGTTGATTTTTACCAATGAGTGGAGTAGGTAGTTCCTGTATAAGAGAATTTGCCAGATGACCAAGGAACTTCCCTACTTGAATATAAAACACTTGCATACATTTGTTTTTTAGAGATTCGCTTTCTTTTAGATGAAAAAGGATGGGGTGAAACCCATAGACTGGGAATCTTCACCCCTGCTTCAGTCTCTTTCTTGCACGTCTTATACTGCAGAGATCAGGAAACTATGTATTTTATTTTCCAGGTTCCTTTGCAGTAGGTACTTATATATGATTTGGGTTCCACCAATTGGAAAAGCTTGAAGAAGACATAAATTCAGAAGCTCAGTCCGAAAGGGTGAATGTTGGAGCACAGGAGCTGTAACAGGTTCCTGACTGTGGCAGAGGCAGAAGTTCCAGCAGTGGCCAGGGTGGTTGGGGAGTTTGTGGGGGAGGGTCAGGTTCAGGCCACCCCCGCTCATCTAGGCGTCCCACTAACTTTGCAAGCTCCCAGTCACCCTTATTAACGTTCTTTCCCCTTCACACAACCAACGTGGTTTTTATTACCTGAAACAGTCAAGCTGTTCTATTTAAAAACTCTTTCTAATTCATGAGGGATTTGATCTGTGTGTGGAAATGGTAGGAGTTTCTCCTGAGTGAAAGGGAAGCGGGGTGACCTTGGAGCCACGTGTACTTTGGCACCAAAATGTCTAGCTTTGTTAACTGCTCTGCTCTATACTAGTGTTAACAGAAAAACAGAGATGCATTACTATTTCGAAGAGTGTATTTGGCCATTGAGTGAATGACGAGCAATAATAATAATGATTGAAAGGCCATTTGGCTGAGGTGACTCTAATAGACTAGGTTACAACACAAGCAACCTAAAACGCAACTCAATGTCAACTCTGTCAACCTGTCCTTGTTACTTTTTCATCACTGTGACTCAATGCATGACATCTGCAACTTTAGGAAGAAAAGACTTATTTTAGCTCACAGTTTCAGAAGGTCACAGACCTTTCATGGGCAGTCAACAACAGTGGAAGCACATAATGGAGGTGAAGGTGGTTCCTCACAGCATTGTAAACAGAAAGCCAAGTCCCAGAGGAAAGGAGGAAGTAGTATATTCCCTTCCAGGTCTGGTCCCAGTAATCGACTCTTTTTGGGTCCAGCCTCAGTGACTCACCCCTTTCTTAATCCATCACATGCCTATAGGGAAAAGGCTTTTATGGGGTGAACATAGAATTGAGGCAAAGCAAGTATTTAGTTAGAGTGGAGAATAATAGCCTTATTTGGATCATGCCTGTGGGAAGTTTTTGGTTAGAGACTACTGGCAGTCAGTTAAGCCTAAGTTGCCTTTTGTGGTTGTGCAAGTGGTCAGAGTTAAAATGGAATTGCTTGTGTCAACCTTTCAAAAAACAGAAAGTTACAGTCAAAAAGTAGAAGCTTTTTGTGGGCTCGTTCTTCTGTGTGATCACCTGGTAATCAGGATCATGAAAGCTTTTGTCTGAACCACATTTTGCACAAATCCTGCTGCAACTTTACACAAAAAGCCCTTTTGCAAGGACATGTGCCCAGCACTTCTGTTCAACATTGGACTGACGTCAACCATTGCTATTCACCCTGGCCAAAGATCACTGTTTTAACACCTCAGGTGATCCTCATTTTTACCTTTCAAGCTTCCCCTTGTCTCAGTGTCTTTGCATAGGCTCACAGTTTATTATGGTGGCATACTCCCTGTGCAAAGCTCTGCTATTTCTAAATAAATGCCACTTTTCTTTGGAAACTCTTGCTGATAGTTATTTAGGTTGTGTTGTGGTTTGGATCCGGAATGTGTCCCAGAAGTCTCATGTATTTGGATGTTAATGGATTATCTATGGAACCATGTGGTGTTTGGAGATGGGAGTCTTGTCTGGAGGGGTGGTTTATGGGTGTGTGCTAGATTATAGATGTAGCAGACAGGTGTGTGGTAGATTACAGATTACAAATGTGGTGGATTAAGGACTTAAACCTGAAAGTGGTAGAACATTTAGGCTGGACCCAGTAGGGGTGGATCACTGGGACAGGAAGGAAATATGCTACTTCCTCCTTTCCTGTAGGGCTGGATTTCTGTTTGCAGTGCCCTGAGGAGCTGCCTTCACCTCCACCTTCACCTCTACCAGGTGCTTCCATTGTTGTTGACTGCCCATGAAAAGACTGACCTTCTGAAACTCTGAGCTAAAATAAATCTTTTCTCCCTAAAGTTGTAGATGTCATGCAGTGAATCACAGTGATGAAAAAGTAACTAAGACAAGTTGATGGCATTGACATTGAGTTGGGTTTTAGGTAGCTTATGTTGGAAGCTAGGCTACTGGAGCCACCTCAGCCTAACGACCTTCTGATCATTATTATTATTGTTCTTTTGTGGTACTGGGATTAAACATTGGGCCTTCCCACTGAGCTATATCCCCAGCCCTTTTGATATTTTTGAGACAGGGTCTTGCTAAGTGACTGTTGCCTAGGCTGAGCTTGAACTTGCAGTCCTCTTACCCCAGACTCCCAGAATGCTGGGATTACAGGCATGTGCCACCATGTCTGGTTTCAATTATTATTTTTTAAGCAATTTTTTCTTTGTGTTATGTTTCTTCTTGTAAACTAGGGTGAATATTGATAATACTAAATACCTTTCAGAGATGCTGTGAGAATTAAACAATATATACATATATTAAAGGCATCTTCTACATAACAGGAGCTCAGTAAATAGTAGCAATCCTTAAAAAATAAATACACATAACATACATGTAGATACAGAAGATGGAGGCTTGAAAGAATGCCAGAATAAACCTGAGTATACCCTTCCTCTCTCTCTCTCTCTCTGTTTCTCTCTCTCTATCTTTCTCTGTATGTGTGTGATACAGAGTAAAGGAGAGGCAGAAATGCAAGGAAAACCAGTGACACAGAAATTCATCAGAAAGGACTAAAACACAGGCTGCTCCATTAGAAAGAAAGCAGGAAAAATATATCTGTTGGAACGATACACTTTTGATGGAACTAATTCTGTCTGGTTCAGTTTGATGGGTTTCACATTCTTTGTCTGTCACTGTTTGAATCCTGCACAGCTGGTCTGGCAATTGAAGGGACATTACCACTTTGGACACGAACCAGCCTTCAAGTAGTCTTGGGCTAAACTGAACCAGAAATGTTGGCAAGAGCGTTTTCTGGCAGCTCAAGGAAATTATGGGCCTTCGGACGGTAGAACCAGATATTACTCAGAATACCACTCTCTATTTGCCAAATTCAGTTTTCACAAATCCATGGGAATTTAGGGGTTCACAATCTTTTATCAGGTTTCACATGATTCATGTGCCACACCTTCTTACCAATAAGATCTCTCTTAGTTGATAGCCACTGATTTATAATGACAGTTTGTAGTTAATTTTTTAGGTAGGTGCTGAAAATGGAACCAAGGGGTTTTTGCAGGCTAAGGTTTGAGCAGGACAATTTTCCTAACGTCATACCATGCCAGGTAGGAGACAAGGACTAAGCGCTTACAGATTCTATCTCCTAGTTGAACCCCCATGCTTATAATTATTTTCATTTTAGTCTTGATTGCTAATGCGTTTTCAGGCATTGGTGCCAGTCTGGTATCTCGGAAGTAATCTCTCATGGGCGTGGTTAAACCATTTAATGTAGGATGGCTTTCTATGTGATCTAGAATGGATCCAGTTATTTCTGCTTTTATATTTTTAGTTCTCAAGAACAACTGTAGAAACCAGGGCTGGTGATGCAGACCTGTCACCCTAGAACTCTGGGCTGAGACAGGAGGACCTTGAGTTTGAACCTAGCCTAGAGAACTTAACAAGATCCTGTCTCAAAATAAGAATTAAAAAAAATTGGTCTGGGGTTGCAGCTCGGTTTGAAGGCCCTGTTTTTAATCTCTAGTACAAAACAAACAAACAAACGAATGGTAGAACGTTCTGGGAATGCAGTGTTTTGAAATGGCAGAGTCCTGCCAGAAACATCCTGGGTTCTGTTCCAGTTTCTTCCAGAAAAGAATGTCCCTCAGGACTTTAGCCTTGTGATTTCTGCTGTCTGTGAGGTATAAACGCAGGACGGATGCTTTCTGGGGTCCTTCAACCATGCTCACGTGGGACACACAGAAACAAGATTCCATCTGCTCTTGACAGCTTTTCTGAACCTTGGGGAGCAAGGCCACCATAAATCCCAGACTGCTGTTGCACCTCATTACCTCTCTGTAAGTAGCGAGCCTTTTTCACATACCTTGAGTGTGGGAGTGTTCTGTCTCACCAACTCAGGCGTGTGAAAGAGCAGCCAAGATGCAGTGGGTCGGTGCTGATGTCACTGTACAGTGAACCTGCTTCACTCTTAGCTGTCCCTCAGCAGCCCTTCTTCACTAGGGAGGCGAACATGCAGACCCAGGAGAAGTGGGCTCAGTTTGTTCTGTCCTCATGATCTCTATCCTGACATCTTCCTAGCTTTGGAGATAATTCCCGCAGTTGAGTCCTAACACCAAAGAAAGAATGTCTATATACAACTATGTTGGATGGAATTTAAAAATGCGCCTATAAAATATGTGGAATATGACTGCCAACTACCCTACTATCCGAATTTTAGAGAAATTTCCACCAATTACATGGCCGGAAAAATGTGTTTAAAACTTAATGAACAGCCCACCTCTAGTTAGAAATGAACTCAGGCTTTCCTCTGAGGGGTAGAGTACCCTGTTTTTGGACCCATTCCACATGGGCTACTCAAACCTGAAATGCTGGATATGTGATCAGAATATTATTTATCATCTTTATTGCTATATGACCTGTGTGATTTTAGTGTTGTCACTATACAATTCCATATTAGTCTTTTTTTCTATTGCTGTGACAAAACACCTGAGGCTAAGTGCTTTATAAAGAAAAGCACTTGGGCTGGAGGAATAGGGCCGTGGTTAAAGAACTTGCCTGGCATGCTCAAGGGTTCAATTCCCCAGCACCACATAAGCTGGGTGTGGTGGTGCATGCCTGCCATTCTAGCACCTGGGAGGCTGAGGCAGGCGGATTGTGGTGAGTTCAAGGACAGCCTGGATTGCAGAGTGAGACCCTGTATGAAAAAAATAAAAGTGTTTTACTGAGCTCACTGTTTTGGAGGATTGTGCTTCTCACTGGGTAGCCTTGTTGACTCTGACAGTGGTATGCTCCCCCCAGCCTCCTCCCCAGGTACCTCACACCATGGAAAATTGCATCATGGTGGGAGCGTGTGCAAGATGGAGAGGCTACATGGCAGACAGAAAGTTGGAAAGACTAAAGAAGGGCCAGGCTTGTTCTTTTATAACAGTCCTCTCCTGAGAGAAATGTCAGGGTTGATCCCTTTCAAAGTGTGTTGGTCAGCTTTATTTCCCTGTGATCAAGTACCAGAGCAAATTAACTTAGAAAGAGGAAAGGTTTTGTTTTTGGCTGATGGTTTCAGAGGTTTCATCCATGGTCTCTTGGCCCAGTTGCTTTGGGTCTGTGGTGGCATAGTACATTGCGGCAGGAGCTTATCTCATGGTGACTGGAAAGCAAAGACAGAGGGGAGGAACATCCCCTCTGTCTCCCAACATCTGGGTAATCCCTGTGACCTAACCTCTTTCCACTAGGCTCCATCTCCTAAAGGTTCAATCCCACTCCTCAGTCCCTAGTGGTGCCAGAGGTTGCTATGGGTTGTCTGGGACACTTGAAACCCAAAGTATAGCACAAGGAAGGATGATGGCTCTATAGTTTTGTGGCTGCTTCCTTCTTCTTAATCAGGAGGTTCTTACTATTCTCCACATTGCTGCTACGTTCTTTGTCTAGATGGTTCCTTTCCTCCTCTAGGCTTGAGAACAGAGTCTAAGTCTGAGACAGCATCTTCTACAGTGGTACCCAGCACAGACCCTCACATGTAGGCTTCAGGGATGATGTTTGGGTGAAAAAAAGTCTAAGAACCCTGAACCTTACTTTGTAGCCATGGCAAGTGGCAGGGCCGTGGATTCTCAATGTTATGCTCATTTGGACTTGAGATATTTTAGGGTAAGAATATGATGCCTAGTGTGAGTACTAGAGAGATTATGTCAACTTGTTGAGAGATTAAGCCATGCACAGGACACAGCTTTCAGATGTGTGTAATTGACTTGTGGGCCAGGAAAAGAGAGAAGAGTACTCATTTGGGTGTGGATAGCCCAACTGGCAGCTTGAACTAAATAAGAGGAAGAGGAAACAATGTCACAGCTCATTCTGGGAGAGCTCGAAGTCTGCAGGTACAACTCGCTCCATGGTCTTCACATCCCCAATTTTCATTGCAAATCTACTTCAGTCTTCATTCTTCATTTTGCTTATTGGATGGTGATCTCTGGCAGGCTCACACTGGCTGTCTTGCAGCATCAGACTGGCGTCCTTCTGGCTCAACTCGGAGCCGCCACATGCTTTCCAGCTCTCCCATGTGCATGTGACCATTTTGGTCTGTACCTCTCCCGGACCTGTAAACCTGCTAAATAAATCCCCTTTATCTATATGTAATTTCTATTAATCTGCCTCTCTAAGAACTCTAGCCGTTACGTTGTTCTTAGTCACTTTCTTATTGCTGGGACACAGTACTCCATTGAAGAAAGGTTTATTTTGTTTCCTGTTTCAGAGATTTCTATCAGTGTGTGGTTGACAGGCAATGGTAGGTGGAAGGGCACAGTATAGGTAGCCCCGGGGTGTGTGCGTGTGGGTCAGCTACTCACCCCATTGGGACCAGCAAGCAGAGAGAGACTGAGAAGATTCTGGGGGCAAGAACATATCCCTGAGGTCACCCCCAGTGATCCACCCCTTCCCAACAGTCCCCATCTCTCAACTGCACATGAAATCACCAACAGATGAATCCATTTGATCCAATCAACCTGTATAAACCGTCGCTTTTCAAATACATGAAGATTTTGGAGGACATTCTAGATCCAAATGATAATGATGCCACTATTCACCACGGTGTCCCTCAATCATGGACATTTCCCCAAGACATCTTCTTGCAGAAAACATTTCAGTTGCTTTTAGCAGGAAGATGAAAGTCCATGTCAGGGCAGACCAGACTCTGCATGACCTCGCTCTGACTTGCCTCTTCAAACCTCATCCACACTACCTGTTCCCCTGTTATGTGCCTTCGTACTTTCTAGAATGGGTGAGCTGTCCTATGGAGCCTTTGCTTATACTCTCTCACTCCACATAAATGCTCTTCCTTCAGCACAGCCTTCCCTGTTCCGGCCACTTCTTCTTGTCATGACCCATACTACTCTTGTCACTGTACTGCTCCATTTATTTCTGTCACTAACTGGTTAGCTCTGGTCTCCCTTATTAGACTCCCATGTCTACAAAGCAGAGGTCACACTGGGCTTTGCACATCACTTAATCCCTGGCACACAGCACACATCCTGTCTATCATGGGTCTTTCCTAATTGCTTGTTAAATAAATGAACATCTGGCCACCTTTTTAAGGCCTGATGCTATGAATCACTATGAGTGAAACGTGAGCTCTTTGCTTTGTCTCCGAAAGACTTGTTTTCTTCACCACTAAAGCCGGAGCTACGTCTCCCTCTCAGGATTGCTCTGGGAAGCTGATTCTGCAGGCAGCGAGAAAGCATTCTGCAGACCACAACTCATCCTACATGATTATGTCACTATTTTTGCTCCTGTTGATGGATTAGCCTAGAACAAATATAATTGGGCTAAAAGTGAGGTAAATTTCATTTTTGGCGTGAAGAGAGCTTTTGCTCCTTTTCTATTCCCTCTCTCTCTTTTTAATTCAATGACATCTTCTCCTTATTTTCTGCTACCAAGCCTGCTATTTGTGTCTTAATTTAAACACTGAGGCTATTTGCATTTTAAATATAATTGAAGAACAAAAGGCTTTAAATAAATATCAAGTACGAGTAAGGAGTAGAGACTAAGCACGGGGTGCTCAGTCACCGGAGAGAGCCGTCGAGAAGCCCAGCCCAGGTGGACCCACCCTGCCGTCTCCTGCCTGACGCTGAGATGTCTCTCCATAGCAGTGCCTTGCTGCCACCAAGGGGCCGTCGTCACCGGCAGCCATTCCTCCATCTGACAAGAGTTCCACTATCTTTATTCATTTTCATTCAGAATTTCTCTACAAGCTTGTGCTTGCTGACTTTAAGACGTTTTAAGAAGGCCGTGATTGTTTCTGGAATAAACAAGGCTGCTTGGAGGTTTGCCCAGCAAGTGCTACCTGGGAAATCTTTTAACAACTGCCCCGACCACTCCATACCTCCCACCACCAACCCCAGTCCAGCAATCTCAGAGTATTTTGGATTACGGGACAACATCCTTTTCTAGGGGATTAGGTCATGCGATGTGGGATTTAGGAAGCAGGTGACAGTGATAAGTAAAGGATGGATGGATTAGAGAGGCCCTTGTAGGCCATGGAAGCAAATTTATCACTGGGACTGGTTCATATCGTGTAAATAGATTGCCACCAATTCCAAGTTCCTGTGAGTTTTCCTGACAAGATACCAAGGCCCAGGTGGGCACGCGCTGAAGCATACTTCATAACCTCTGATTGAAGGGAGTTTGCAATTCAGTCGTGGGCGTGACCCATGCACACACAGAAAAATTAAATGATAGCAGGAGCAAGTGTAAATCCCCCAAACGTGGTGAAATCAAGAACACCTGCTGCAGACTAGGGCCAAGAAGAGCTCATTGCAGGCGGGGTCTTGCCATAGCTTTGAAGGGTGCCTGTAGGGTGAACAGCATCTCCACACACGGGTAAAGGAGGGGATTGAGGGATGAAGCTCCTTCCAGCGGACAAAACAAAGCCACCTAGA
Organism: Ctenodactylus gundi; assembly: GCA_004027205.1. NCBI lineage: Eukaryota > Metazoa > Chordata > Mammalia > Rodentia > Ctenodactylidae > Ctenodactylus > Ctenodactylus gundi. The sequence continues at coordinate 275,589 of PVKB01000720.1, read as the reverse complement.
TTTTGAGACACGGCTACCTGCCTCTTTCTTTAGGGATTGTCCCTAAAGCCTAAAGGTGGTGGTGGTGCACAGGGACAGGTCACAGAGGACAGGGATTGCTGGCCCGGCCTAGCAGCCTGCATGGAGAGGGAGAGGAGGACAGCCACCATTCTTGCCAGGCAAGGACAGGCAGTGCAGGGGACTTGGGCCCCAGGGCCCAGTGAATTCCACCGCCACATGACGCTTTCCCCTTCTGCTCCGTTGCCTCCTTCCCTCTGTTATGGCGGGTGCCATGAACTGGAGGAAAATGGGAACACAGCAAATCAGATACTTTTCGGTGAGAAGGAGAAACCCGCATTCTCTGCAGCCCATGCAAGCTGGTTCACGGTCCCCGTCCAACATGGCGAGGATCCAGGAACAGCCTGCACGTAGAAAGGCGGCAGCCAGAGAGGGGGGCACGCTCGGGTGGCTCTCGTGGTTCATTTCCGCCCCCCAGCTGGCGTCTTGGAGCGGGCTGTGCAGCTTTCAGCCAAGTATCTGCAGCGTTCCAACCAGGACTACGCTGGGCTGGACCAAGGACGGATTTTCCCCTGCCGGCCTCTGGCAGGTGCTGAAGCTTGTGATCCCAGGGCTCAGGGTTACAAAGTGCCTGTCATGGCTTCCATTACGAATATGCAGCCTTGGAAGGCTACAGCGGATCCTGCACGAAGGCTAAGCCCTCAGCAGCACCGTCCCTTCTAGAAGGGCTTGGCTTCTGTAGGGCGCAGGTTGATTAAAGGTCCCCTGGGTCCCAGGTGGAAGGGAGAAAGGGCCGCTGAGGGGCTCCCGATAACGGAAAGGTGCTGAAATTTAGAGAACAAAGCGTGCCAGGAATGTGGAGGGAAATTCTATGGGATTTGGCTGAAAGAATTCCCCTTGGCTCTCCGGCTTTCTGCAGAGCTCAGAGAAGCCATGGTGATTGCAGGACACAGGTGGGCAACAGTTAGGAGGACAAGGCCATATATTTCTTCCTGATTCTTTGTGGAGTTAGATGCTTCAGAAATTAATAAAGATAAAAAGCCTAACATAGGTATTTGAACAAAACATACGTATGTATTCTGTAAGATTCCAAAAACGCAGAGTTTAATCCTTGCTACTAGTGTTAGGGTTTAGAGTTGAAATGTCCCCCCTAAATTTCCGATGTTTGGAAGGTGGTTGGATTGATCCTATGGGTAGTGTATTCATTAGTGGATTTGTCCATGGATGAGTTCAGAAGCAGAAGGCGCTGGTGTGAAGTGGGGCCTGGTTGGAGGAAGGCCACTGCGGAGGGCGTGGCCTACAAGGGTAGATTCTTGGCCTAGCTCCACCCTCTCTTCTCTCTGCCTCCTGCTGCCCTGAGATGAGCGTGTTTATTTCCTGTGCCTTGGCCCTTCACCATCCTGTTCTTACCTTGGAGCCAGTCACCATGGACTAAAACTGTGAACCAAAATAAACCTTTCCTTCTTTAAGTTGTGGGCGTCGGGGATTTGGTGCCAGAGACCGGAAGCGACAACCAGAAAGTACAAAATGACATGACAACAAAGAGCAAATGATGAATGAACCTTGTTCTTCTCTGATTAGCACTGTCCTTGGGAAGGACCACAGGCTAAGTAAGCACAGGCTGTTGCCGAACGGCGTGACTTACATAGTAGGTGTGGGCTGAACCCAGAGCATTTTCAGCTTGCACAGGACTCTGCTGTTACTGTTGGTAGCCCCTCGTTACGTTTTGATCATCTCTGATATTGAGCGTCATCTAGAAGGAAGGGCCCAGACATACTGACTTTTGTTTTTTTAAACCTCAGCTCCAGCTCAGCTTCCAGCTCCCCACAAGGTCTTTGCTTTCTAACCTGAGTACATTCACACAGTGCAGTGATTGGATTTTTACTTCTTTTCACAGCCCAGGGCTAGAGAAACATAGCATACTTAGATTTTTGACTGTTTGATTTGTTTTAGGCACCTGTTTCTTTCTCTAGGTAAGGATGATCATATAGTTTGCTCTATAGCAGGTTTAACCTAAGGAATACAAGAATATTTGAGACATGATAGCAAGATTTTTGGGGAAGTATAACAAGTTTCTGGTCCACAAGAAAGGTAAAAAGTTTATGTGTACAACCAATCCTAATGAATTAGGTAAAATGATAGTTTAGTATTCAGAAGAGTTTAAAGGAGAACTTAAGACAAACTAGGGCTGATGTGCTTATACATATAGTATACTCTAAAGATTCTCTTAAATTTGCATATGTTATATACTTCAATGTTTGTTACATACTTCATCTATACAATCTGACGTCTTTTTGATGAAGGCCTTCATGAAGACCTGGGTATATTACAAAGAGAAAAATTCTTCCTCTGGAGATTTGAAGTGAAGAGCCCATAGCAATCATGCTTGTGTGGTGTGAAGACCAGAATGATAGTATTATAAAATATATCAATTGCTTTGGTTTCCTAAAACTCTCATTGTGGTCTCAAATCCCTTCAGCTTTTCAGCCATCATTATGTTGGAAATGTTTAAATTTTCTTTGATTTTCAGAGGTGCTCATAACTAAGAGTTTGCCTTGAGTCTCAGGGGAAACTTGGGACATGGACTTTTTAGCAGTTCTGGAACTGTTAAGACTTTGGCTACTCTTAGAGAAGGTTAAATGTGTTTTGCAAAAAAAGGTGGGCATGAGTCTTTTCGGGGCTAAGGGTGGATGCTGTGGTTTGGATCTGGAATGTTTTCCAAAAGCCTAATGCATTTGGATTTGGATGTAGTGGGATACCTATGGAACTGTGTGCTCTTGGGAGATGGGGCCAGGATGGAAGGGGAGGCTTCTTGCAGCTTGACCCAGAGGAATTGTGTCAATTTGTTGAGATTGGAGAATGCCCAGGGCAGAGCTTTCAGGTGTGTGTTTTTGATCTGGGGTACAGGAAGTAAGTTAGAGGCACCTACTCTGGTTGGGGGGCAAGCAGGAGGGTAACTGACAGCTTGAAGTAATTAAAGAAAGGATGAAGAAACGTTACAGCTTGTTCTTGGGGAAACGCTGGCCTTGCCTGGGGTGTGTAGACAACCATTTGCTCCTGTCTCACTTGAATTCTGTTTACAGTGCTGTGAGCAGCTCTCCAGTCTCTCTATGTGCCCCCACCATTGCTGGCTGCCCATGAATGGACGGGTAGAAACATTCCACAACTGTGAAGTAAATAAATCGTTCCTCCCTTAAATTGTGGATGTCGGGTGTTTCAACCCAGCAACAAATAGGTAACTAAAACTCACTGTACAATAATTAACAGTAACATCAAATGAAGTCATTTTAGGCACTAGACTAGAAACAGCCAAATGATTTTTAATACAGACAGGAAGGAATTTTACATGAAAAAAGAGTGTTCTTTAAATTTTGTCCTTTGGCATTTTTCTTCATTTTTCTTTTCCCCAAGAATTAGCATTTTAAGAGCCTGGGTGATTTGCCTGGGTGATTTTTTTTTTTTTTTTGCCAAGAGTTCTACAAAGCAAACGCCATGTAGTCATCAGGGCAAGGTTGCTTAGTCATAGTTTATGAAAAGTGTACATTTCAAACTTGGGTAGTTGTAAAAGCCGACGGGGCATCTCCTTGGGGGAGAGAAGTCAGGTTCAAGGTTGCTTTGTGAGAGATGCTTTGGCAGCCCCACCAAACATTACCAGGGATATGTGGACACTGGGTGCCTATTGAGAGAGAACTGGTTCACAGCCTGTGCTTTTGAGTTTTGAGCACAACTAGAAGCATAGAATACTTTTATTTTAAGGTCCCCACAGGGCTGATGTTCAAATGCCAGGAATTAAGCCCTGAAGCTGAGATCAGAAAGGTCTATGGCGAGCTCTAGACAAATACATTTCATCCCAAGTGGGATCTCAAGGCTGTCCGTGAGGTGAAATCCCCAGCCCCTTTGCTGCCTGCATAAAATGAACTCGAGATGGGGTTGTCAAATCCTTTCCTCTGTGGGGAAGCCTCGGTGGAGCTGAGTCAGAGGCTGTGGGCTTTGTCAAATAAAAACAAATCTGGTCTTAGGTAAAGTGACAGTTTATTCAGAGTGTTTTTTTTTTTTTTTTCCCAACAGGCAGAACTCTGTGATTTTAGGATCTGCCCGTGTCTCAAAGCCAAGAAAGGGTAAACAGATATAGGAGGGTCTTTTGAAGAGAAGTTGGGCACCTAAGTAGCATCAAATAACAGCAGGGTGGAGGTTTGGCTGGAGAGAATTCTTGCTGTTCCTCCAGTTCTTAGAATGGGCCACGAAGGCCAGAGATTCTAGCTTTAGGCCGGGGACAAGCTGACTTTAAGGGGCCTATTGAGAGAAGAGAAAGCAAAGCCAAATCAGAGGTCATGATGGACAATCACCTTCAAGCTGTCTGGACACCAGTGACGGCTGCCAGCCTGCTCTGTATGGATCCCAAGACTGGCTGGGGTTAGGACTTGTGAAAAAACAGATTCTATGATTCCACACTCCACAGCCTGTACTTTAACGAGCTTCTCAGCAAATTCTGATGCATACACAGGGTTAGAACAAATTGTGTCACAAGAAATGGATTGTATCAGAAGGACCTGGCAGCAGAGGATCTGCTACTTTTCAGCTGATGATTGAGACAAATCCCTACACTTAGCTCCAGCTTCCTTATCTATCAGTGGGAATGTTATGACCGAGTTACTGTGAGATGTGTGCGATGCTACTGTGAAAGGTTCCAGGGCTGAAGTTGTAGCTCCGCGGTTAGAGCACCTGCTTAGCAAGCGCAAGGCCCTGAGTTCAGCACCACATAAGCTGGGTGTAATGGTGCACGCCTGTAATCCCAGCACTTGGGAGGCTGAGGCTAATGGATTGCTGTGAGTTTGAGGCCAGCCTGGGCTATCTAGTGAGTTCAGGACCAGCCTGGACTACAGAGTGAGATCCCATCTCATAAATAAAATGATACAAATAAAATAAATTAAAATTTAAAAAAGATGCCAACCGAAAACAGGAAAGAGATTTTAAGTACGCAGTTATTACCCTAAGGAAATAGCCACAGGGCGCTAGCACATGGCAATGATCTCCAATTGATTGCTGTCATTGTTGGTTGGATTTCTGTTTCCTTGGTTTTAAGGGCACACCTATCCATTTCCTGTGCGTTTCCTCCAGCTGCAAGCAACTGTGCACTTAGCCCAGTGGGCTGCAGGATATTTGGAAAAGGATTAGGAAACAAAGTTAGACAGGATCCTGTCATTTTATGATTCTGAGTGAGTCTAGGATCAGAATTCACCTTCTGGGACCTGGTCCAATGACGCAGCTACTTCACTGTTTGTATAAGTTCATCCATAAACTCACTCTTCCCTGGATAGAAGACAGGTGCACTCAGAGCTGTAATTTCTCTTGGACACACAGAGAAAGAACTGGACATTAACCTTGGCGGTAGCAAATGGAACTGATGGCTTTTACAAAGTATTTTCTTGTTGCTCTAATTTTTACTTTTCCTATTAGGTTTCATTTTTAGGCTGTGTAGTTGTTTCATAACAGAAAAACAAAACAAAAATAAAGCAAAAAAAAAAAAAACCCAAAAACAAAAACAAAAAACCCAAAGGCCCAATGCTATGGCAGGAACTCTGCCGGTAAGAACTCACCACAGCCTTTTCATCACCAGTTTTTCCTGTAGTTCAGACTTTTTTAAAAGCTTCTCTGACTCCTGTCCTCAGTGTGTGGGAAAGGAGCAATGATCGGGAAATCACAGGAGCAAAGGCAATGCTTTTCTCATTGTGACAGTGTGAGTCTGTCTAGTGTGAGTCTGTAGTGTGTCTAGTGTGGGTTTCTTCCTCCATTTCTCACTTTTTATCTTCTTGTTTTATCCTCTTCCTGCTTTCTTCCCAGACTTGCTTTGGGTACTAGCTGTGTACTGCTAGCTAGACGCATACTCATCTTTAACAATAATAAAGAAAACATAGTTCTAGTCTTCAGGAGCTTGAGTTCTACATTTTGAATGGCATTTGGAGTATGGAATGAATTTACAAGGTCTCACCTACCTAAGAAAAATAGATACCAGCTGAAAATCAGATAGAATTAAGAGGGACAAGAGGTTTTCTGATATAGGTCAAAGAGATTTCTTCTAGAAATCAGAGGACTGGGGTCTTCCTAGTTGTAAATGAGTGAGCTGGAATTATTTCTCTGAAACTTAACTTTTAGAAATAGTTCTAAAAGGTGATTAGCAAGGGTGTTACTAAGGGTCAAATTATGTAGAAATCATTGAAGATTATAGAGTACTTTATAGGAATGAAATATTTATATTCATAATGAGCATCTCAGACTCTAGCAGCAGTGTCATAACAGTCTAAAGGAGGCAATATGTCTATCAAGTGATGATAAACAAATGGTTCATCCATGCAATGAACTATTTTTCAATCAACAAAAATGAATTGCTAGTGTACGCTATGATGTAAATGCACCTCAAAAATGTCATGACGAGAGAAAGAAGGGATGCAAAGTGTCACATGTGATATAACCTTATTTATCTGAAGCAATCAGAATGGGAAAATCCACAGACCATAGAGATAAAACTAACAGCTGCCTGGGACTAGGGCGAGTGTAAAACTGGGAATCAGTTTTTCATGCCAACGGAGTTTCCTTTGAGAATGATCAAAATATCTTGGAACTAGATAAAGATGGTAGTTGTACAACACTGTGAATGTGTTAAATGTGATTGAAATTCATTTCAAAAAAATGAAAAGGAAGGAAAAGTATGTACGGGGTGTTGAACTGTTGAGTTCCTGAATGTCCCATGAGTTTGTCCCATAACTTGCTACTGCCGTTACAGGAGGCCCCAGGGAAAGCCATGGGTCTTCCACCTCTACTTGGAAGCTGGATTTCCTGAGGGGATTGTGCAGAGCATTTGGAAGATAAAAATATCTCTTTCATCTTGCCCTGCTGTTCCTGGAGCTGGTCTTTATTTCATGAAATGGCTTTCTTTATTGAGTATAGAAAATCTGATTGTGATCATAGAGGTTAATTTTTTCAGAAGTGTGGGAGTTACCTTGACATCAAGATTTTTAATGTTGACGTTTAGGTTACCCCCCCCCCCCCCCCCCCCCCCGGGGTTGTTTACTAGGTGAATTATTCCCTGCTGGGGTGAAAGGTGAAAGTCGCCTCCTTAATTTCATCTCCTGATAGAATGTGACTGTCACTATATCATTACTCCCTGTTTGCAGACTAGGAAGTCTATCTCCAAAGAGCAGGTACAATTTAATAGACTTTTTAGCAGAGATTTCACCAAGGTGAAAATTTTGCAAAACAGTCCACCAAAGGGTGACTAATTATCTCAAAATGCACATGTTCTCTGGGGGCTAAAATGTTACCTGGAATCCAGAGATCTGTTACAGAAACCCAAGTCCCTGTCGAATTCCCGTTATCAACCCTATCTTACCATTTTGGAAGAAGCCCATCTTGTCATTGTACATAAAATTTATTTTCTGCTCCCTAGGTAGCTGATTATATTTTATTGGAGTTTTCCTTTTCTCCTGCAGTCCTTTATAAAGAAACTCTGATGTCTACTTTCCAGTTTCTTTTTGTTTAAAAAAAGGTTTGTCTTGTCTAGAAAAAAGCACCCACCATTTACTGGAGTTATGGTTAAGGGCAGAATCCACGGGGAGAATGAATCATACAAAGTGGACTCTAGTTATTCCAGCAGCAGTGGAAATGGGAGTAAAGGCCTGATTTGTTCCCTCTGTAACCCAAATAAATCCCAGTGTCGCATCTGGTCCTGTGTATGTTGATACTGCATCAAAGATGCAGCAGCCTAACTTCAGAAGTCTCAAGAACAAATCTTTTTTTTTTTTTTACCTGTAACTTTCTCTAGAAGGACAGCATAGGTACTTTATGCAGCATTCCTCACAATTAGATTTAGCAATCCCCCTTTCCCCTGTTCAGGGAGGCTGCTGAAGTTGCTTCTCTGTGTCACAGCTCCTCACTACCACACTGACCCCCGTCCCTCCCCGGGCTTCTGCTGTGACCTAAACCTCTGCCCACTTCCTCCCAAGCCTCTCTGCGCCTATTAGATGCCCCCTTCCTGAAAGAGAAAAAAGCTGTGCCTTTACCTGTCTCATCCTAGGGTGCAGACCCATCCCCCTCTTCCCCTTCTCAGTCCCAGGCCTCGTCCCTTGGCAGTTAGACTTTTATACTGGGGACTGGAGATGGCTGGGAGGTAGAGCTCTAGTCTAGCATTCCTTGTCTCTATTTGTGCCGATTTCTTTATGCAGCAGTGAAGATTCTTTAGGTGGGCAATATGGGGACACTGGGATGCTGTAGATGGAGTAACTTAGAGGTCAAAAGTGGATGTCTTGGTCTAGGCAATCCAGCTTGGAGTCCCCACTCACTAGGTGTGTCATCTCAGCATAACTTGTCCTTTTAAACGTCAGTTTTCTCTTCTTTATGATGAGTATAGTAGTAGGATTTTTCTACCGGAAGCACTGTGAGAATCAAAGGGGTCTCAGATCTCATACTGCAGGGGCCTATTGGCCATGAGTGCCTGGGTCTTTGAGAAGGCTTTAGCTCCAAAGCCAGTGCTCCAAGAGTTCTCTTCTTTGGGACTCAGGGAGTATGATTACTCCAGGAGTATCTGTTGCTCTTTCTTGATTCACTGTCCAACATGACCTGGGTGGGTTTTTCTGTTGTATTGTTTTTGTTGTTTTTTTTCTTTCAGCACTAGTAGTAGAAGCGCTGAGCTAGAGTATACATGGCTTGCAATTTGCTTTACTAGTAACTTTAGAACATCTTTATATTTGCTAGTTTTGTTTCTCCTCAGTGATTATTTACAGGACCAAAGAAACACAGAATTACACCATCGGTTTCAGTGAAGCAGGAGCCGCACATTGAGAATCATCTGGAGTCCTGGGTGGTGAGTCCCAGGAAAGTGTGTTGGCTCATTGGAACCTGCTTAGTTGTTGCACTAGGCTGGACAGAAAGAAAATCCCATATCTGAGTTTTGAATGATAGGTGAAGCCAAGACTGACTATATAATTTTAGAGCCCAGAGCAGTATGATTTTGGGGGGAAAATTATTAAGAATTTCAAAACAGAGACGTCAGAGTATTCATTCAGGCCCTGAGTATCTACACAAGTTGCCCACCCAAGCTTTCCCATTGTGGATGTAATACCCGACAATCACCACTAAAAGGAAGAAAAATTTAACTTAGCTCAGGGTTCAGGGGATTCAGTCCATAGTCAGCTGGCTCCAAGGCAAGGACCCCATGGTGGCGGAAGGGAGTGGTGATCAGAGCTTTCAGTTCATGGTGGCTAAGGAGCAGAACAAGGAAACAACACCAGAAAGAAATGTGTAAGGGATTGTATATGGTGCTCAAGGCCATGCCTTTATGACACCCCCCTCCCCTATGCACTCACAGCCAGGAGAGTGATGTAATGGGATTAATGCTAACTCCCACAAAGTCACTCCAGAGGGTGGTAAGGCAGACACCAATGCTCTCTCTCTGGCATTTAGCATGTTGCATGGTGACAGCTGGAGTTCTCATCTACCAAAATGGAGATTAGGGTTGTTTTGTTCACTGCTGTCTTCTAAGTGCCTAGCAAAGAAGGTGGCACATAGCACAAATGGAGGGGAGGGAGAGGAAGGACATCAGAGTCGGTTACTTGAATTGCCATCTTCCTCTCTGCTCCCTGGGGTCTTGCACTATGAGGTGGGACCAGGAGAAGAGGTCCTTGGGTCCTTGGATATATAGCAAGTCTTGCTCAGAGCTCCAGAACTTTAGTTGCCTTCGACTTCTAATGAACAATTTAAGAAGTTCTGTAAAAGATAGTGACTGTCAGCCTGCAGGAGAGATGAAATCAAATTCCAAGAAATAAAATCGTATCTGTCTTTTGAAAGCACAAAGGTAAAATTGGAGTGGGAGACATTAGTAGAAACCAGGCTTGTAAGTGAGATTTGATTTTAAAGAGAACTTTCTTTTAATATCAGACTCTAGAGATAAAACCTGTTATATTCCAGAGAAACAAGCTGTTGTGGAAGGGTGGGATATTTGCTGTCAGATAAATAGGTTAGCAAAGTTTATTGTAATTAAGAATATGACCTGTTCATCTGGCATCCTGAATCTAGTGTTGTAGCCTGGAAGAGAGTTTACTTTTGTTTTCCTTCTGGAAGTGAATATTAAAAATCTATATTTTTATAATTTTTACATAGACTGGTATTGAGGTTTGAATCTGGAATGTCTCCCAAAAGTTTCATGTATTTGAATTTTGTAGATTGTCTATGGAACCATGTGTTGTTGGGAGATTGGGGCCTGGTCTGGAGAGGTGGATTACAGGCCTGTTAATTGGATTACAGGCATGTAATGGAGGCTTACCACTCCTTCCACACCTGGATCCAGGAGGGGCTGATCACTGGGAGGAGACCTGGAAGGATGTATAAGCTGCTTCCTGCCTTCCTAGGAGGACTAATCTCAACTTGCCTTGATTTGGCTTCCTGTTTGTAATGTCATGGAGCTGCCTCCACCTGTGCCTCTGCCATGTACTTCCACTGTTGCAGGCCGCCCCGGAATGGACTGTGACCTTCTAAAACTGTGAGCTAAAATAAACCTTTCCTCCCATAAATTTGTGAAAGTTAGGTACTGAGTCAAAGCAACAAAAAAGTAACTAAGGCAACTGGCTTGATAAAGCAAATGTCTCATTCAAAGATTCTTCAGTTTGCTAGAAAAGAGTAATGCGTGCTAGTTCCAGCCTTCTCTTGACACCATAATGTCTTTCCATTAGAGTCCGATTGATTTTTGTTTTGGTTTGAATGTTTACATGTGTGGCCCTGACACCTGCTGAGCACAATGATAAAGTATCCCAGACGTTATCAATGAGTTCAATGATTCAAAGTTTTCTTGAATCTGTGTGTATTGGGATACACCATTCACCTGTCCTCTGACATTTCCTGTAAAGTCCATCTAATAAAGAATTTACCAGCACCGAGTGGTTTATTGGTGACTAATTTACCTCCTAGTAGATGTTTGGTTTAAAAACTTAGCCTTGTAGACTTGAGGATTTTGTTGGGTTAATCCATCGTTTCATGTTTTCAAATTTAAAAAGCACACAGTAAGAACAATTCAGATTAGTCTCAAAATTATAAAACAACTCCTTCTCTACAAAGGATTCTCACAGCAAGACAAGAGTGACAGCAATCAGCTCTCATTCTCTAGAGTAGAATAAAACGAGATGAGGACAAGCTGAATTATGGACAGTGCTTCAGTGCCTTCTGAGGATTTTCGAAGCAATAGCGAAAGGCAAAGAAAGGTCATAGAGAAAGCATTAAGCATAGGTGGCCATTAAGATGTGCAGAGAAATATTGCCTTCCGTCTAATGGTCTCAGCAAGTCCTTCCCTGTGTCCTTGAGCATGTGACCTTTAGGCGGCACTTCCTAAGGGGAAACAAAAACATGAGGGGTACAGGTCTTCGCATTCTGAAGGCAGCTGCTGAGAGGCATTTGGAGAATGTGCCCATTTCTACTGATAAATCAGCCTCACGAGGTCCCACCCACAGAAAGTGGTAAACTCGCTCTATTTTCCAAGAAAAGGGTTTTAAGAAATGATAATGCCAAGATTTTGGACACAGGGAGTATGACACAATGTGCTTGCTTTAAATAAACAGGGCTGTTCAGTGTTGGGCCAGCTTTCCAAAGGGATTTGGCATTTGTTTTGTTTTTATAGTAATGAAGTTCTCACTTCTAGGGTAATGCTAATCGAAACCTTTAATTCTGTGGGAGAGAGAAAGAAGGACTCTCTTTGCTTTATTTAACATATATTACCATATATTTGGCAAGGAAGAGACTAGAGGAATTAATTAATCTGAGGCGCGAATAAAAGCAGTTGCAGATCAAAGAAAGGCAGAAGTCCGTGGATGAAAGTGGCCATCACCATGTCCTTAGGACTGATGACGTCTTTCTAAGAAGTCTACTGAGCAGACTAAAATAACCCATAACAAGGGTCCTGTTGGCAGTGCCACTACACCAAGTATCACCACCATCATGATCATGTCCGTAGCTGTCTTGGTTGGGGTTCATAAGCCTTCTGCTGAGACAACGTTGCTTAAACTTTCCTAATAATTTTATGAGGAAGGTATTATCTCTATATCGTAAGTGAGGAGTTGAGGATCAGAGGGGTTAAATAACTTGCTTTAAGTCACCTGGGGAGTATAAGCTGAATCCAGGGTTTAATTCTTGTCTCTTCTTTGCCAAATTTATATCATCTATATGTGCTGATGCGCTCTGCACAGCAGTGTCAAAGCTGCCTCTGGGCGAACCAGGAAGTAGCCACACTTCAGCTTCAGTGGAAACTAGAGGACACATTAGTTGGCCTTGGCCTCCACCACCTGTTTTCTCTATCTCTTCTTAGGAAAGGTCTATCCTGATGGCCCAGTGGGAGAGACCTCCATTTCCTTCCCAGGCTCTGTGTTTCAGGAGAAGTTGGTACCCAGCCCAATTTTGGGGATGGAGCATAAGCCTAGGCGTAGACTGATCAAAACCCACTTTTTTCCTATCCAGAGTTCTGGGATAAAAGATGAGAATCTGGATCAGGTTAGGCCAATCAGAGCTAATGAGCCTCCATTGTGCAATCACAAAAGCCGACTCGTTCCTTACTAGACTTGAAATTGGAAGGATGTGAGACCGAAATGCAGCCGCCTCTGCCTCTTGTGGTCTTGAGGCGAAAACCTACTTAGAGACAGGATCGATGCAGAAAAAGGCACAACGGAGAGGGAAAGAGACAGATTGGGTCCCTGTTGTATCATTTGAATCCTGCTCCAAACTGCATCTGAAACTAGAACCCTGAGCTTTGCTGTTGTCATGCGTTGGGTTTTCTTCACTTGCAAAAAGAGGTCGAAGGCAGATTTTTACAGGGAGTCCACGATGACCTGTTCCTAATTGTCCCTCTGTGAACCTCCTTTCCCTTTGCTGCTGGGTCCTGATCTCTGAGTCTCCTCTCTGAGCAGCTCCACTACTGTCTTTGTCTCCTTTCAGTAGCTGAGCCTCTATTCAGTGCTCTCAATAGATAGTGAGCTGTTCCTTCCCGCGGTTCTGGTCTTTTCTCTCCATCTCTCAGTTTTCTTTTGAGTTAGAGAGCTGTCAGCGGAGACCTCTGGCTGTTCTTGGAGATGAGCCCTACCTACTTTCACTTAAGGCTGTCTTCAACCTTGTGTGGTGGTTAAAGTTTCTCTTAGAAAAATGACTGCAAAAAGATTCGTTTTATAACTGTAAGGGAATCCAAGACTTTTTTTTTTTTTTGGAGAGCACAGACTCTATAATAGAGACAGGCTTGTTAACTCATTCAATAAATATTTACTGTGCGTGTACATTGTTTCAGGTAACAGTCTAAGGACTTCCTTCAGTCTAGTGGGAGATATGAAGAGATGTGTATTTGGGGAAAGCAAATCCCAGGCAGAGGTTTCAATGTTTGCAAATTTGTTTTTGTCTAAAAGGGTCTTTGAAATCAGCTTCAAGGCAAGGTTCAGCTTAGCGTGTTATTGAATAGAGTGATGGGAAAAGATAAGTCGCTCTTCCAGCTGTGAAGTAATTCACACTTAAGTCCATCTGCTTATTCAAAAAATATGGTTGATCAAGGCAAGGCAGCACATTGTATGAAAGAACCAATGGAAAAAACTCACAACATCTTGGATATTAACCGTAAGAACAGTAGATTTCATTTAGTTTTGAGCCTGTTTATAATGAATGAAATGAGGATAGTCTGCTACTATGCAATCCATACGGCTGTTCTGAGGATCAAAATGAGACCTTCACTGCTTGTCATCTCAAAACTCGGAGGCTGAGGCAGGAGGATTTTAAGTTTGAACTTAGCCTGGGTAACTTCATGAGACCTCGTCTCAAAATTGAAATTTTTAAAAAAAGTAATTTATATGCATGTAAAGTCTTGTTGCTGGTATCTGAATATTTGATCATATTACACACCACACACACACTCACATACATGTGCACACAAGATGGGGAAACTGAGAGGTTGAAGAACTTGCTGAGAACCAAGGCTGAGTAGTGTGTGTAGAGACCTTGGGCACAATCTCTGCTCCTTATTATCCCCTGAGATACCAACACAGTGACCCCTAACCTTTGCATCTATTATCTCATAATAATAGTAGATCATGGTGATTTATATTTAATATTAGGCAAACAGATCTCTCTATTATTTTTAGTTAATGTTTTAGTTAATATTGACAATAATTTCCTCCTGTATCCAAAGTGTCTTTTTTAGATACTTTAACATCCCTTCCTCTGATAAAGTAGATCTAATCTCTGATTATACTAAGAAAAATATATAATTCGAAATGGTCTAACAGTCATAGAAAGATTAAACTGGTTAGGTAGCTGCAGGCTCTTTGCCTGAATGTGGTAAGTCAAGATGTTGGTCTCTATAACGAGGTTGTACATAGATCCATAAAGAATTAATTGGCATATAGAAAGGCAGAACTGACAGATTATTAGACAGCGGCAGAAATTGAAGGACACTGACAGATAGAACGATGGATTCTTGGTTTCTGGTCACTTCTTGTTCCTGCTTCTAATCCTTCCCGAGGACCAGAATTCTTCTTTCCTTGGGTTCTATGAGACATGCTAGGTCCTTCCAGAAAACTCCCCCTTATTTGAACTCCTTTGAATAGATCTCAGCTCCTTGTAAACAGATGGTTCTCAGGAGAACAGAAAGTTCCAGGATGTGAATGTGTTTCTAAGTTGTGTGAAGTCTTAGAGTTTTAAGAATCAATCTTGTAGGCTTCTTGACAAATATCGTCTGGAAAAACCAGTGGAAAAGACTCAGGAAATCTTGGCTATAGAATCAAGCGAGGTAATGAGCTGCAAGAATAGTAGATTCCATTTGATTTTGAGTCAGTTTATCATCTATGAAATGAAAACCGTCTACAGATTGATTCTACTCATGGCTTTTGATTCTAGTCGTGGACAGCTCACCATGACCTCTAGTTATAGAAAGGTCACTGTGACCTGAGATCTGTTGTGTTTAAGAATGCTTAACTTTAGTTTTTAAAACTTTCTTATATTCACTCTTAAGATCATTCTCCTACATTTATGTCTAGAGCATGTGGTTCTTTAATCTTGGTAGAAGTTATCATGACTGTAATTTAATACATATGCTTATACATGCAAAATGTAGTGTAAAGTAGCTCAAAGTGGGGCAACCAGGTTGATAAGAAATATGAATTATTTTCTCACTTTTTCTTCGAATTTATATCCAGATTTTTGTCAACGTGGTTTCCTAACTCTGAGCAATTCCAGTACCTCATGAATGTGTTTCTAAAATAAGTCTGTAAAGTTTAGCACAATCTTCTCATTGTGTAAGACCCAATGAAATTGTTGAGTTCTGTAATTTGGACACATTCCTGTGATTTAGCCACAATAAGACTATGTAATCATATCAGTGTTTTGTAAAATTCTGTCATGTTTGGTTATCCATGAACAACATTTTTAACTCAAGAGCAGTAACATCCACCAAGGGAGGATTCATTTGTAATGATATTGATGAGTATGCAGAATATATACTTAAATAACTGGCAGGCATGTCTACATGAACTTTAGTAGGCGTGATATTCTCATCCGACTTTATAACTTTCACTGAAGAAATTGAACTTTGGGGGTAGCTCTCTGTTCCTATGATCTTTGGTATTGGTTTGTCTTTTTTCTTGGTATTCCCGTCTGTGTTGTGCTGTGTGCTTTAGGGTTAAATTAAAAATATCACTTGACTGTGTGAGGACTGGGCATCAAGGAGGATTTTATATTCTCCTTTCCTCCCTCGTTTCCTGTAAGGGTAAATTTGCATCTGGTCATTCATTGGCAACATACTAGTTTTCAATCTTCTCTTCAGTGGCTCACATTTACTCAGTGGTTCAGGCAAATTATTCTTCCCTGTCCCCTTGATTTTCTCACCTTTGTCACCATGATGTTGCTTTCTGCTTTTTTCTACCTATCATCATCCTATTCATCTTTGAAAATCTGGTTCTGCTTCCTGTGTTTCTGGTGGCTTTCCAGGTCTTTCCTGTTCATAGTAACTATTCTGGCTTTTTAAAAAAATAGCTTTGTGCTTATCCTTTACACTGGGCAACCAATCACATTCTGCTTTTCATCCTGTGATTCCACATTGGACCTTCATGCAGTTTTTGTATAATCATATTTTCGCTCATATTTCTCTAATAAAGCTGAAAATTTTAAGCATTCTATTAAAGAAACCCCAATATACTGGGAA
Organism: Ctenodactylus gundi; assembly: GCA_004027205.1. Classification (NCBI taxonomy): domain Eukaryota; kingdom Metazoa; phylum Chordata; class Mammalia; order Rodentia; family Ctenodactylidae; genus Ctenodactylus; species Ctenodactylus gundi. The sequence goes on along the minus strand of PVKB01000720.1, from coordinate 259,385 downwards.
CTGAACCTAGGGCTTTCACACTGAGCTATGTCCCCAGCTCTTTTTTTAATTTTTTACTTTGAGGCAGGATCTCAGTAAGTTACCCAGGCTGGGCTCAAATTTGTGATCCTCCTGCTTAGCCTCCCATAGTGCTAGAATTATAGGTGCGACTCACCAAGTCTGGCTGGACTTGGTATTTTTGAGAGGCTCAATAAAATGTTTTGTGCTTGGGTTGAAGAACCTCTCAGCAGTTGATCTTCTCTTATAGCTTCTAATCCAGGAATCATCTCTTAGATTTCTTAGGAGAAAGAAATATAAGCACACTTCAATTAGATTGAGAGTCAGTGTGTTTTGCAGGCACTGGATGTAGGAAGATTTGAATTTATTTTTGTTTCTAGTTCTTTAACTATGAAAGTTTTCCGAAAGAAAAAAGAAAACTGGGGCCCAAACTAACTTCCACTAACACTTCTTAGTTTCTTTTGATTTGGAAAATAATGTCATCCTTAGGATTTAAACTTACAATCTAATATATTAAGAAAACTCACCTTAACCTTGAAGTACCCATTGAAGATGACTTAAAGTTATGTACGTGTGGTTATTTTTTTCTTAATTCCCATGCTCATTTTAACGTCTAATTTCCAACTGTAGTGATTTACTCTGCATATTATTACATTGCAGGAGATTTTTGATGTAGGTTGACTGTGAACTAATACTAATGCTAAGCCTCAAAGAAAAATCTTTGAATTTCATGCTCAGTTTATCAGGCTTTCGGAAATGGTACTAAATGTCCTATGTTTCAAGGTATTGCAATAAAAAAGACACATGGCTTGACCCCCCCCCCCCCCCCCATCGAATGAGTTTATGACTTGTGAGACAGTTCTAGAAAATGAGTTCTTCTTTTTTTCCCAAAAGCTACATAATCATAAAAAAAAGCTGGGGGGTGGGGTGGGGGGCTGTTTTCACAGTAGAGTCTTCTTCAGGTGAAAAAGGGTAGATTTTCTTAACTGTGTTGATGCTGTTTTTTTGAACAGCTTTCCCTCTTATTTCTAGTAGTTAAGAATGGTCCCGGACTTGTTACTAGTCCCAGGATTCTAAGCATTCATAACAACAGGATGTTTGGCCAATGTCTTTTGGCAGAATGGCATTGAAAAGTTATTTTCATTCTATAAGTAGTTTTTCTGTATTTAAGAAATTATCCTTGGCGTGGGTATGGGCGTAGCCTTGTAGGTTGGCTTGAGTTGAAGTTTCCCATAGAGTCCACTAGTTTGGCCAGGCCCCTTGGTATCTGGTGGAGACCAGCAGGAGGGGACCACTCAGCTTCCCGAGTAACTCTTCTTGAGTAAATGAATTTATTCTGGAGTGGTCTTCAGGGTTAGAACTTGCTCTGATCTTTCTGGCTTTTTGGGGGGACACTTGCTAGAGGGCTGTGCGTAGCCACATCTTTGGCATGATTCTGGGGGCAGCCCATGCCTAGACAGTGAGTGGCTGAGGTAAGTCACCTATGACTCTGCAACTCAACTTTTATTCTTTCTTAAACATATTCTAATACTAACAACATGTATTTACACAGGAACTAGCAGTCTATTAAACACCTTTTCTCTGTATCGTATTGAATCTTTGTGACACAAGGTAGCTGAGGAAAGGATTCCATGACACACAGAACAATGAACGTAGGTCAAGGTCTGCCTGGATGACGTGAGACTCTATTTCTGAGTAAGTAGTAGGAAGAAGAGTAGGAAGGGGAGGATTGTCACACAGGCAGTAAGTGACTCAAATTTTCTTTCTTTTTTTTTTTTGGTGGTGGAGTGTTCCTGTGCAATATAGTGTATTTAGCAGCATCCTTGACTTCTATCTACCAAATGTCAGTTATATACTAGCCCCTGACCTATGTTGCAATAATCATCACAAAAACTTGGTGGGGTGCAAAATTGCCCCTGAGTGGAAACTACTGATCTAAAACACAAGTATTTTCCACTTTAAATCAGTGGAAATTTCTACACCACTGGAGATATTGCATATGGGTTCGTTTTATTTGGCACAATAGCCATCAATTTAGAAGCTTTTACAACTGGGAGGAACCTAATGTAGAAAGAATACTTTTTTCATCAAAGTGAGGAAAACGAGGCTTTCATACTTTCAATGAGTCCTTCCTGAGTCTCCCTAGGGCAAGAATTAACATCAATTACCCATTTTCTGTAAGAGCATTGAAGCAGGACCCGAAGCTGCTCTTTACAGCCCATCAAGTAATTGTTCATCATATACAATGTTAAATTTAATTCCCAATTATTGAATAATCAAGGAATGTTTTAGTTCGCAATGTGTTCTATGCAGAGTGCCAAGTTCAAAGAGGTTAACAACCTACCAACTCAATAAAAACAACCAAAGGTGTATAAAATCTGGGCTAGACACCCATATTTTAGAATCTACTTGATATTCAAGAAGTGAATAAGTAGTGGTTCAGTGATTTTAAACACTTACTGGGCATTTGCTATCTGAAAGAGAGCCAAAATGAATTATTTGGCATCTGCCCTCCAGAAATTAGAATTCGGTGCCATCACTACTTGGGCACCATTAACTTGTCCTTGGTTAGGGGGAAGAGAAGGTGTGCATTAGATAGAAGAATTTTGTGAGTAGTCAATGCACAAGGGAACTTCAAAATTATATAAAAACACCAAAGAAAAATAAATCATAATTCATACAGATTAGAAAGTGGATGTTCTCTTCTCTAATAAAGTAATTCAAAGAATTTGATTATAAAGGTTCAGTTGCATTTATTTTTTCTTAAAGCTGCATCAGTATTCACTAAGTGTGACAAGCCATATGCATAATGGCTTAAGTGATAAGATTTACAGGCTGCCTGTGGAGGTGCTGCTGTTGTTTCCCTGTCACTCTCCTTTAGAATACTTGACAGGGAGGGATGTGTAGCAGCCAGACCTTTTGGAACAGAAAAAAAAAAAACCAGCCAGAACTGAGTTCCAGTAACATCAGTGACTTTTACAAGGTAGGAGGACTTCTTTCCTGGCAGCTCTGCCATGGGGAAGAAGGAAGGATGAAAATTATATTTGAAAGCATATTATCTAGTATATATTGTCTCCCACACAAGTGAAATTTGTATAGGAAAGACAGAAGCCCTAAAGGGAGTGGATTGGCTGCAGGCAGATTTTACTGAAAATACTTAATTTCTTTTCTGTGGATTATAAAACTGCAGGACAAAAGAGAAACTTGACCATGGCAAGGTTATACGTTGGGCTGGCCTCAGGTTTTGCTGTCAGGTTTCAGGCTTACTGTGAAAAAAATATTGAAAGTGGGAGTTAGTCGGGTAATATGGGGGCTTCATGGGGCCACGAGAAGGGGTTGAAGACATTAACATTTCTTAAGTATATTTACTGTGTTGTTGTTGAATTAATGCATGTCAAAACACTCCGTTGCATGACAACCTTCCAAATTCAAGAGCTTTGGCTCTGTTTTTTTCCCCATTTTATTGATATGTATCAGCGCAAAATTTAAGGACTACAATGAAGTTTAGCATTTTGTGCACCTAGTATCTTGTCAAGGTGACAAGGACTTTCCCCGCTCTCCTCTTTTCCCTCCCCCAACCCACCCCTTCCTCCCTCCCTGCCCTACCTCCGTCCCTTTCACTTTGTTTTTCGTTTTAAGTTCCATAGGAGTTGTGCTCTGGGACTCTGATATCAGAGAGACCATTCGATGTTTCACCTTCTGCTTCTGACTCACTTCACTAAGTGTGATGTTCTCAAGTTTCTTCCATTTGCCCGTAAAAGCCTCCACGCCGTTGGACTTTATAGATGCACAGTATTCCATTGTGTATAAATACCAGAGTTTGTGTATCCATTGGTCTGTTGATGGGTATTTTAGTGACTTCCAGATTTTACCTATTGTTAGTTGTGGTGCTTTGGCTCTATTTTATAGTAAAGAATTTCGAAAAAAATCAGGAGAACTTTTAAGTCATGGCTTGTCCGGAACAGGGCTGGGAACGGACCCAGGTCTTTCATATGCTAGTCTTTCTTATGAAGAAAGCAGTTGAGTCATCAACTTCAGATTGATGGGTCCCAGTGATTCACTTTGTCTTGTAAGTATTCTAACAGTTTATGCCTAGGAAGTGGCTGCAGCTTATAGCATAGCAGCCTTCTTTAAACAGCTTCTAGAAAAATCAGGGGTCTACAATGGGCCACTGCTAGGACCAGGGTATGTGGCAGAAGGACAGCAGAAGCTTTTGAGTCACAGATCTCTTTCCCATGGTCAAGTCTATTGCTTGGCGCTCTGTGACTATGGACGTGTCTCTCACCTTCTCAGCTGTGTTTCTTTGCCTGTGAAATATAAGCAGATATGGTCCTATGTTGCTTAAAATGGATAAGAGGGGCAGAGAAAGCATGTGGCCACAGTGGCTGGCACCTGGTAACGGTTCCACAAGTGTAGGATGATAGTGACTGATGCCATTAGGTTCCACAAGTGTAGGATGATAGTGACTGATGCCATTAGAAGCCGGGGAAGAAGGAGTGTTGCTAGATATCTGTCCTTCCCCAAAGCCATGGTGAGATGCCACCTCTTCTTGCTTTGTTCACTTCAGTTTTCCCATAAATTGTAGCTGTGGAATAATCTATTTAACACTTTCTGATGAATCTTCCTTTTGGCAAGCTTAATTACATTTGGTGACATTCAAGGTCTTTTATGGCATCTAACACAAAATGGACCAAAAGCAGAAAAGTACTTGAAAACAGCCTGGAGATGGTGGAAAGTAAATGGATACCACTGTGAGGAGACAGGAGGGGGCAGGCTGTTACCCTGGGTAGTTAGCTTAGTTTACAGCAGACTTGTTTTTGAAAATAGGCATTGCTGTTGGTGAACAGCAGGTCCCTGCTGGATCGTGTCAGCCAATATCAGAAAGCTCCTGATTGCTTTATCTTTAATGGTTTCAGTGCCTCCCTGAGATATACACAATCATTAATAAACCCAGGTCTTGGTCCACGTGTGAGGTCTATGTGGAAAATCTATTTCCACTATGGGGGAAAAAACTCAGGAGACAAAATTAAATCTCTCAAGGTCACTCAAAGTCAGTGGGTTTGAGAGACTCACTCTACTGCCCTCCTGAGAGGCCCAGAGCTGTCCATTAATGCCGGCTCCATAAACATCTCAGATTAATGTATAAAGCCAAAATTAAAGCAGCAGGTCTCTTGCACCCAGATGCTTAGGAGCCTCCAGTGTTGGGGTGGGAGGAATTCCCATGGCTCAGTCAGGGAAAAAAAAAAAGAAAGAAGAAACAAAGGAAAATTCTATCTAGAGGTCTTCTGACCCTGGGAGTGAGAATATTAATCATAGCAATTTAATCTGAATTAATCCATGTTTCTAAATCTATTTTTTTAATCTAATACAGCAAGAGAGAGATGTGAAGAAGATCTTTAGATGAATCAGTGTGAACCAGGAGGAAGGGCTTGTGCTGTGGGCCAGGCTGCCTGGCACCAGGCTGGGTCTCAGCCCCTGCTGAGTGAGGACCCAGAGGCAGTGACTTTTCTTCTCTTAGCCTCCATTTTTCACTTGTAAAATAAGGCTACACTTGACCTTTTCTATCTTTCAAGGTCCTGTTCATTCCTCAAAGTCAGGCCCGAGGCTGTCCCTGAAGCATTTTCCCCGTCTCTGTTCTTGTCTCTCTGCCCGCACCATCTCTGCCACTCCACTCTGCTGGCGCTTCTCCCACATTCTACTTACAAATCCATTTTAATTCAGTAAAAGGATTGAGAGTAAGACCTCTATTCTTGCACAGCGCCCTCAGTGGAATGCCTTCTAGAGCTATTAACTGAGTGAACAGAAACCCCAGCAAAACTGCACAACTATTACTTATTACCAGGCTGTAGGGAAAATGCTTTGCCTACATCATCTCCTTGTATCCTCACCAAACTCTGTGAAGGAGACTCAGGATTTTGACACCATTAGATGTGTCATCTTCATCTTGCAGAGACTAGTCAAGCTCTGGTAGGTACTAAGATTTAAACCAAACCAGTCTTAACCAATCTGGTGAATAAGAGGAAATAAAGGTTTGCATAGGAGCAGAACACATCTCACGTGCCAATCACTGGTCTAAACATTTAGGTAGATGGTCTCACTTCACCCTCATGACAATCCCATGAGGTTGACCATACTGCTATCCCCATTTTGTGGATGAGAAAATGAAGGTACAGAGTTTCATTTTCTCAGAATCATCTAGCAAAGAATTAGTAAAGCTGGTATTAAAATTTAGGAAGATTTTTTTTTCTTTGAATTTCGGTGAACTCTTTCCACCGGGGCAATTGTATTTTTGGCTCTTTTTCAGGGAGGAAAACAGACTCTGAGCCTTGAAGTTAAGTGGGACAGCCTTGTGTTTTTGTTCATAATAATTGAAAAGTTGGTTCTCTAGTTCCTAAAGTGTAATTTCCTGTGTTCTATTCAGGAACTTAAAACAGTATAAGAATAGCCTGAATCTATAAATCTTCAGCAGTGTTCAGGTTTTTAAGAAACATATGAAGATTTTGATGTTAGTTGAAGAAATAAAATTCTAACAAAACCTGTCCTGATTTCTTCTTTCTATAAATGTGGAATGGATTTTTCATTTTGTTTCTTCTCATCCTTTCTCCCAGGGCAGTTATTCAGTAATGAAAAGAAACCCTGGAAAAGTAAGTAGTAAGTCAACTATTCCTGCTTAAGCTCTTACTTTAACTTCTCTCTTGATTTTCATTTCCCACATGGAAATTTAAGTGACTCACACATGATTCGATGTACTCCATCTCTGCATTGGGCACAGAATGCAGGATTTTGCGTTTCCAACCTTGCTGGCTGTCTTAGTTACTTTTCCGTTGCTGTGACAGAGTATTCAACCTCCATGACTTAAGTGAGAAAAGATTTATTCAGCTCAGTTTCAGTAGGTCTCACACAGTCCATTTATGGGCAGCTGGCAAGTGCGAAGGGACATATCAGAGGCTGGAGAGATGCTCAAGGCATTGCAGAAAGAACAAATACAGCAGGTGCAAGTTGCTGGAGACTCAGGAAAGGCCAGAGTCTGTAACCACGTTTCTTCTTCCTTCCTTTACTTAGTTCAAGCTGCTAGCTGGCCCCCAAAACCACGGTCGATGCCCCTCCCTCACTTCCTGGCCACAGGTCAGCAATCCTGGGTGCCTCTCAGTCTCAACAAGTTGATACAATACTTGTAGATCAAGCCCCAAACAACCGTCTCTTCCAGCCAGGCCTTAACTTGCAACAGCACATGGCTCCATAGTTATCCCACTATATCCGAATGGGGCCATTCAGATCCAAACCATAGCACTGGCTTACCCTGGACCACTTCTCTTGAGCTTAAGTTTCCTTGACTGTAATGTAATTAATGAGGTAATCTCTCTCTTTTCATTTCTGGTTAAGATAATTAGAATAGTGAGCTTAGGTTAAGTGTATTTATAATGTTTTAAGCAGTTATCACTGAGCTAAATCTTATAAAGAAGAAGGTGTGGTTTCAGAGAATTCAAAAAAAAAAAATGGCCTTGTGTCCTAGTAAGGAAGGTCAAGAGAGATTGATTTCAAGCATTCCAGACCTACTCTTTCTTGGATCTCATATGCTTATAATCTTCATGTCCTCTTCAAGTGAGTGTTCTGTTTGGATTTTTGCCTCTGGACAGTCCTCCTCAGACTGTGTACCTTATAGGTTATCTTCTTAATTAAAGCACACCATGCTTAGCCCTAGCACCTAGGAAGAGGTTCTCCTGTTGCACTTCTCAGGAAGGGAAACCAGAATCGCCCACTCTAGGAATGCATGTCACTAGGTAGAGTGCCTATCCAGAGGAATGCTTAATGCACATTTGTGCGGTAAACATAAAATCTACCGATCAACTAGGACTTCATTAGAGAAGAGGATTGTGGTATGATTAAAATTCCTTGGCCTTGAGGAGTCAGGTGATGGGCTCTTGGTGGGAGCACTGAGGACTCAAGATGAGACTGTCCCATTGTGTCCTCTTGAAAATCTTTTATATCCCAAGACATTGGCAGAGCAAGAGAGGAAAGCAGTTTGTCACCTGCTGTATTCACAACAGTTTTCATTTTGACAATTTAATTGCCCCTGGCTTAGGCCAGAAACAGCTTTGTAATGAGAAATCCTTGTGATCAGATTTCCACCTTCTTCTGAGGCCATTAGGGACCTGTTTAATGCACTGTGTTAGCTACACAGATAACTTCACAAACTTGAGGCCTTTCTATGTGGAGATTCAGATCCACGTGGTTTGAACACATTTAACAGATTAGTTTAACTGGTTAATTCAGTGCAAAATCCAGCTTGAGTTATTTATTTTACATAAATTAAAGAAGATCTTTTGCTGAGTGCATTGAATCAGCAGGTTTTATCTGTGAGCACCCAGGGCATCAGAACGTATCAGGCAATAATTGCACATGAAGCTGATTGAACTTTTTTTTTTATCATTTCTTTCCTCTACTTTATTAATGCGTGATCAAAACTACACAATTAAGAAGTTTGTTTTGGGAAGTCGGTCCACACGTTTAACTCTTAATCCATTTGGATCTCATTACCCTTTTCCTTCTTCCCTTCTATTTGAAAATTGTAGTAGAAATACGAGATTCTACAAGATTCACTGTCTTAAATATTAACTGTACAATATTAAATATATTCATGTTGGTGTGAACTTGATCCCCAGACCTTTTCATTTTAAATAACTACAGCTTCTATGCCCATGAAGCAACTCCCCTTTTCCTGCCCCAGCCTCTGGTAACCACCATTCCACTGTCTCTTTCTGTGGATTTGACTCCTTTAGATACCTTCATATACATACAGTCCACTGTATTTGCCATTTTGTGACTGGTTCCCTTCTATTGGCATAATGTCCTCCAGATTAAACTACATGGTAGGATGTGACAGGATTTTCCTCTTTTTCACATTCCATCGTCACATTTTGTTCATCCATTCTTCTGCTTTACTGATGGATTTGGGTTACTTCCACTACTTAGTTGTGAACAGTGCTGATATGAACATACATGTGCAAATAGCACTTTGAGAGTTTGCTTTCAATTCTTTTGAATTTAGAGAATCATAAGGTAGTTTTTAATGTTTTAGGAACTTGCATACTGTTTTCCAATGCAGTTGTACCATTGTATATAGTTCCACCCACAATAACATTTGATATTTTCATTTTCAAATTATATTCATCCTAATAACCATGGGTTGATCTTTCTTTATTTTTCAAACCAGATTTATAAAAATTTTAAAAATCTTCATTATTAATGATGGTAATAGCTGTACAGGAAAAACAACCCTTTTCTTCATATTTTCACACCATTCTCAGTGCTTCTGAGCACGTGACTATTGCTTCCAGATGTGTGGGTCTCCCTCTCTGCCAAACCAATTTCCCACCAGCTGAGTCTTCTACAGTTCAATTCAATTCCGACCCTATCACCAGCCTGGAGTTAGCAAAGACCTACAGGTGAAGAGATTCGTCCAAGAAGACTTTCTCAACCTTAAACCCCAACTGGAGGTTGTGTTTCTGACCAAGAAGCTCTAAATTGGATTCCCTGGAGACTCTCTTCTTGCCTGTGGCGATTTGCTGGACCATCTCACAGAAGTCAGGAAAGCAGCTCACTTATAATTCTAATTCAGTATGTTTATTTCTATTAATATATGTTTATGATACATACATATCAAATCTTGGTTGTTTTTGGCTCCTTTTCCCCTCCCCCCCTTTCCCTCACTCTCAGGTGTTCTTTCCATCTCCCAAATGAACGCTTTTGTTTCCTATCATCTCTCTTGTTTTTTGCTTTGTAAATTATATTTTTTGGTTACTCAGATAAAAGGAGCCATGAAATATTTACCCTCCTATATTTGTTTTATTTAATTGAGCACTATGGTCCTTTAAAGATGTATCCATTTTCCTACCAGTGACCCAAATTTATCCCTTTTTATATGCCTGAGTAGTATGCTATTGTTTATACCATATCGTCTTTCTCCATTCTTTTGTTTATGATCATAGAGGCCACTTTCAAAATTCAGCTGTTATGACTTGTGCTGCTGTGAGTATCATGTCTTTAATTCTGTTAGGAATAAGATGCTTTAACTCTTTCAAGAAGGTGCTCATAAGAGGTGTAGCTACCTGGGTCAGATGGAATTTCTAGTTTTAGTGTTTTGAGGACTTGTCATACTGATTTTATGGTGAATATTTTTAAGGATACAGGTAAGTAGCCAGATGAAGAGATGACTAGGGCGAGGTACTGAAATGTTCTGAGTATAGGATCTTTTTTCCCCATGAAATTGGGGTGAATCACTTGCCAGGAGTCTTGATGTGTTCACTAGCCTAAAACATCTCCAAATCTGGAAGTTCAAGGATTTTTATGGAGGCTTCCTCACATAGACATTGTCAAGGTGTGGATGTCTGATGTAACCCTGTGACCGTTGGAGAGATTGTGTCAACTTGAGGCAATCAGGAACCACACCTGGATTAGGGCTTGGGAACCACACCTAACTGAGAATTGAGAACCAGCCTGGATTAGAGTGTGAGTGATGTGTGGGCCAGCGAATGAGGGAAGAGCACCCACCCAGGTGTGGGAGGCCCAACTGGAACTCTAACTGTATAAAAGGAAGGAAGAGGAAAGATTGTTACAGCTTCTTCCTCTGGGGAAGCTCTCGCCTTCGCAGTTGTCTATGGACGTCGACTTGCTACCTACCACAGATCTTAATCACAGATTCATTCTAGTTTAGACTCGAGCTTGTCTGCCCATTGCTGATCCTCAGTTGCTGATCTTCAGGCTCCAGTCCTCGCCATTGTTATTTGAACAACTAATGTTCGCAGCAGACTCTCACTGGCTCTCCTGTAGTCCTGGATGGGGGGAGTTCTACTTAGCGGCTGAGCAGCCATCAGGCTCTCCAGATCTCACGTGTGTAGGCCGCCATCTTGGACTATCTCTATCCTCGGATTTGTAAGCCTTCCTGATAGATCCTTTTTGTTACAATTTCTGTAAATTCTGCCTTTTGAAAGAACCCACACTAATACAACCCCAAAAGCTTCGGTATTTGGATGTTATGGATTTCATGTGCTGTTAGGAAGTGGGGCCCTGTCAGGGGGGAGGGATGGATTTCAGGTGTATTTTAGAGTACAGGCCAGTGGTAGATTATAGGTATGTGGCCTGGAAAGATGTATGCTCTTGCTTCTGCTTCTGGATGCCTCTGATTCTTTCTCTTGCAGTGCTATGAGCAGCTCCTCTCTGCCATCCCCTTCCTACCATTTCCAGCAGTCTGGATTGTGAACTGTACTGTGAACAGTGCGTGTGAAGGATCTAGGTTGCATGATCCTTATGAAAATCTAATGCCTCAGGATATGAGGGAGAGCTAGCACTGGGTGATGGCTGCAGATGCAGACTAACATTAGCAGAGAGGTAGCCCCACACCGAGACTATAATAAATCAGTTGCTTACAGACTCCCATAAACACCTTTCAGCAAGTGGTACTTATTTTTACCTGTGGATGGCCAGCTCAGAACTCCCCACTGATTCTGCATTAAGGTGAGCTGCATAATTATTTTATTATAAATTATGACATGCTAACAATAGAAATAAAGTGTACAGTAAATGTAATGTGCTCGAATCATCCTGAGACCAGCTCTTTCTCCCTCAGTCCATGGAAAAATTGTTTTCCAGGGAACTGGTCCCTAGTGATGAAAAAGTTGAAAACCACTGACCTTGGGGTTTTTAATTCAATAAAATAACTACCCAGACACCCTTTATTATCTTCACGTGAATAGTACTTTGCATATAGTATAGAATTTACATTGTGGCAATAAATCAGAACTCCTAGGATTTACATGTTTGGCAGAGTGAATTCTATATAAGGTAGCAACTTGTTTTCTAGTGGACCAGGGTGAGAAAATATAGATTTAGCAGCTTCTTGAAAAAAGTTGGTGGGATGATGGGTTTGGGCAGGAGATGGTGGGTTGGGCAGGAGATGGCTGGCTGGTTGGTGCAGAGGCCAGCTTGAATATAGATCTCTTCTTGGGTGGGATAACCATGGAACTGCCGTTGGAGCACCATGGAGCACCACGGGGAAAGCTTGAAATAATCAGAGTTGCAGAACAACCAGTTGGCCTGGAAGGTGCAGAGGAGTCGGTATGAAAAGTTTAATGAGAAAAGGAAGTGAAGACTCAAGTCGTGAGGACTGTGTCACGTTTCTTTGGGCTTTGAGAACCCATGACCTTGTTTCTATCTCAAATTCAGTGAGGAACTACTACAGCCTTAAAGGAAATAGTGGTGAGGGAAAAAAGCAAACCCTTTGGTCCAAATGTTGGGGTTTGATGAAAGATGTCGTGGGCAGTTCTTTGCATATATGAGTTATTAAGTAAGAATGGGCAAGGCCTGTTCTGTGGTCTAAGGACAGAAAGGGCTATGTCTTCATGTTCTCTGGCTCTCAGCTTTTGATCTCAACAATGCCTTTCACCTTGGCTCTCTTTTTCTTATTTTTGTCCTGTGTTATTTGCAAGATCTCTGACGCAGGAAATAGACTAACTGTTCCAGAACATCAGGATGTCTCTTTTTCTGTTTTCACATGGGAATGATAATGTTTCACCCTTGGCTCCATTAACCACCATCCATCCTTGTGACAGTGATATTAACATTGTAAATGACCATGAGCTTTGAGTTTTGACTCTTTTGCTACATAATTCATCTGATGCTTCATTTGTGCCTACCAGAAAACACCTAGTTTGGGTTTAATGGTACTGAATTCCTTAAAGAAAGTCTTAGTTATACAGCTGAGAATTTTCTTCCATTGCTTCATTTCTGATCATCCTTTCAGTTTTTAACTTCATGAACAGTACGGTTTCATTTCTTTCCATTTCCCATGGAAAAAGATTGTTTCTCATGATCTTTAAAAAAAATTCACGAGCCCATTTTATTCCTGCCATCATTTAAGATGTTCAAAGTTAATCGCATCTGTACTTTGGGAGTATCACAAGTATTCTCCACACAAAATACTGTCCTTACATATGTTTGGGTGATTGACGTCCCTCCCTTCTGGTTTTAATGTATGCCATTGAAAAACACAACATAGAAGTTAAAAAAGAAGATAAAATATCATCTGATTAGTGAAAACACTCTTTGCAGTGTATCCTTTCATCTGTGGTAAACTGGGTTTCCTAGTTTATCCCCTGTGTCCCCAGCTTAATTTTATCTGCCTATTACTACCCTTCTGTCTCTCTTGCAGGACTTGCTCACTTTGCTCAAGGTCTCTCTGTTTCCCTTCACTGGAAGGAGTTGTCCTTGCGTCATGTTCTCTCCTTCTCTAGCTGGTCTTTGTTCTCATGTACTCCAGGTAACTCCTCTCTCATCCTCCAGTAAATAATCCCATGATACTCAGTTGCCCATTAAATTGGACTGTGGCCAAATGGTTACTTTGGCCCACCTGCTGTGCCCCCTCTGGGGTGAACAGATGTTGGTATTCACTTCTCCCCAGGAAAAGGTATTCATGCAACTATAGCCAACAACCAAAAAAGAAAAAAGTGGAAAAAAATAACAAACAAAAAACCCACCAAAATAGACCAAGAAAAAAATACAGGTAGAAAAAAAAGAAGGTAATTACCAAGAAGGACAAATGCTCTAGGAGGAATTTGAAAATATGTACTAATGCAAATAGCATGTGGTCATCAGGAATTCTATTCATATTGGTTGTCCGCCGTCTCGTAACCTCGTGTTTGCTTTCCCATTGAGATTGTGCCTTCTCTTTTTCCCATATTACTTCTTTCACCCCTTAAGATGACTGGTAGTGGTTTGGGAGGAAGAACAGAAGCCGTCACCCATGGGTCCATGCAGGGATGCTCTCTGAGTCATGGGTGAATGTCGTGAGCTGTCAGAGCTTACACACTGCCTGGATAATGTCTCTGTGAGCAGATGAGTCTCTACAATTCTGCAGATAGGAATAGGCTTTTTCTGCTGTAACACTGCAGCAGAAAACAAACTCAGTAAGAAAAACAGGAAGAGAAATCCGTTTCTGTCTCAAGTACAGCTTGCTCACCTCTTCTTAATAGTCATCAAGTTTGGGATGGAGGAATGACACAGTGGTTAAAGTGCCTGTCTTGCAAACACAAGGCTGTGAGTTTGATCCCCTACCCACATAAAGCTAGGCGTGGCAGTGCATGCCTGTAATGTAAGCCCAGCACTCAGGAGGCTGAGACAAGTGGATTGTCCTGAGTCTGAGGCCACCCTGACTTATACCAGTGAGTTCAGGACCAGCCTGAGCAATAGAGCAGGAGGACCCTGTCTCAGAAAAGAAAAAAAAAGCACACAATCAGTTTTTACGATGTTTATTTCCTTTCTTCTGAATAAAAGCTAACATGGAGAAACTGATCATAAATGAAGTTTCAGTAAGGTCTGTGCCTTCTTTTTTTTCAGGGAGAAAATTTATCTGTGGCAACAATTGAACAGGTCTTTAAATAAATAATTTATTCAAGAACCTCTCCAAACTTGTCCAGGGACTGCTCTTCAGGGATTAATGTGCAAAGCCCAATTTACTGTGAGCCCTAACTCAGATTAGGTGTTCATTCATCAGCTTTTCCATTGCCAGGACAAATTATTCAACACCCATAACTTTAAGAAGGAGAAGTGTAACTGGCTCATGGTCTCAGAGCATTCAGCCCATGGTCAGCCGTCTTCAAGGAAGAAACATCATGGTGGAAGGGCGGTGCAGAGCAGTTCATGATATCTTAGTTACTTCTTTATTGCTGGGACAGAATATCCAACATCCACAACTTAAGGGAGTAAAGATTTATTTTAGCTCACAGTTTTAGAAGGTCTTAGTTCATTTTTGTGTGGCTTGGGGTGGTAGAAACATGTGTCAGGGCTGGAGCCAAAAACAGAGCTCCTCATGGCATGGCAGAACAGAGCCAAGTCCGGGAATCGGCAACCCCCCTGCCTCCCCTCAGGTCAAGCCCCAAGCATCCACTCCATCCAGGTAGGCCTCATCTCCCCAAAGTACATAGTATCCATATGTACATGAGGCTTTTGGGGGACACTCTAGATCCAAACCACAACAATGGGGCCTTGGAAACAGAGCAGGAGAACAGGATCAGGGAGGCAAGGGCAAGAGACCAGGTACAACACTCTAGGTGGTGTCTCCAGACCCACCCAGACACGCTCAGAAGGGTGTATTGCTAATCCCCTAGGTGGCTCCCAATCTGACCAAGGCAGCATTTAATCCTAATGGTAGCAAGTCAAGATTTCCTGAGTCATGGTGACCACTTAGAAATAGTTACCTTCTCAGAGGCCCATTGCATATCTACACCCTGTATTTTCCTCTCACAGGCCAAGTGGGAACATGGGAAGCCAATGGGCAGCAAGGAAAGGGAACTCTAGCAGAGGGGGTATAGACTCCAACACGTGTGACGCCAGGCATGAAGCATACGTGAGTTGTCAGGTAACCAAGATAAAACTCATCAGCTACAGCACAAGGCAACCTTGATGGTAAGGAAACAAACGGGAATGGTGGGGACTGTGCAGAACTGCTCAGCAAAATTCCCACCCATAGAAGTATCCCCTGTTCACCTCGGACAGAACCAAGTTGACTCATGTGCTAGTGGGCCTTCTGCCATCTCATAGTTTGAAAGGATGGAAACTTATCTCAAACACTAGCGTGCTGCTGGAATAGTTCAGTGGTAGAGCACTGGCCTGACCTATGTGAAGCCCTTGGTTTAATCTCTTCCACCACAGAAAACCCTAAAAATCAACAAATAAACACACAAAAACCCCTCAAAAATAAAACTGGGCAAGCAAAAATAAAATCTGTCTGTAGGTGCATTTAACTCTGTTTGTTATAAAAAGGCCCAAAGTTTTCAAGTGAGAGAGGGCTTCTGTGGACTCAGGACTAACAGGGGAAGCTCAGGGCTTTGTGTTTGCATTATCTTTTCCTTATCCATCACCTTGCTGTGCACCACTTTCTTAGATTTCTAACTCAAGATACCCTGTATCAAGATAATGAGAAGATTGAGGAATGGGTGTATCAGGCTCTTGTTTAAAAGAAAATGTTAAAGTCTGTGACACTTGTGTCTTCACTGATTTTCATACAGGACCCCTCGGAAGGACAGACAGACCTAACTGGAAGAGAAGCTTAATCTATGTACCAAAGTCTTTCCTTATTAAATGAAAGTTAATTTTGTTTCTTAAAGACAGATAAGTTTTCTGCATATCCCAGAGCTCACGGTGGTGTCCTGTTGACCAGAGGAATACAGGCCTAAATAAAAAGTCACCTTTGAGTGCCTATAGATCAGCTTTCTCATCTGTTTTTCAGCCTGCTGATCCCATGTCCTACCTTTTTCCTACACCTGAAGGAAGAAGTGTCCTACCTGCATGTACCTTGAGGGTGTCCAGATTTGTAGATTCTGACTTAAATATTCGTTTTGTTTGTCTAAGATAAATCATGACCAATACAAACTTTCCACTGTATAATCCCATCCCTTTGCTATACAGACGAACAAAATTAGGGTTATGTAAAATTTTACTCTAGCTTAAGATGAAACAACATGTCAAAACTCCTAACTCTTCCGTTCATTTACTTCTAAAATGATGTTCACCTTCTACATGCCACCATCTGTTTTCTCAGTCTGACAACACTGAACATTGGGGATCATTTTAATTTGATGTGAGCCCCAAAGATGGGATCCTTCTGTTACAGGCCAAGTCTAGCCTGAATGAAGGCTTGCTGGGGGAAGGAGCAGAAACATCATCTAAAACATCACAAAGTTGCTCTGTGGTTGCCCAGAGCCCATCTACTCTCTAATATCCTACAGCCAGTTGCTCCCAATACACAAACTCCATGCCCTCTGCCTGTAAACATCTGAGTTTGTGGCCTCAGCTATAGGGAAATATAGGGATTCAGTCCTACTTGACACCCTTACGACAATCATCATCAGGAAAATGGAGATGCTGTTGTAGATGAGCACCAGGATTGCCCATCTTGGGAGACTTGGAGTCTCACCCAGTTTCCAACCTCATAGAATCCTCATACATAGACCAAAAGAGGCCTCAGGAGATCAACCTTGCAGAGGGGGAGGAGGGTTCTGTCTGAATTCTATTCCTACGCACTCCACAGAAATGTTGTATCTTACTGTAATGTCCTTACTGCCTGTCACAGAGGTAATAATTTAACATTTTATTGGTTTGTTTTCTTCTTTTCCCATTCTGAGCACAAGCACTGTAGTTTAGTGTGTGTTTGGCAACCATCTGTGAAGGGGTGGAAGGAAAGGATGGAAAATAAAATAGGTTCCAAAAAGAAAGCTGGAGGCAAGAGCAAGGGTGTACTCAGATTCTGGTGTGCGAAATTTGGTTATTCTTTCAGGTAGTAAATAGGTTTTCAAGCCATGAATGATATGGAGAAAGGTTATTCTGGCTGGCCCCCAACCGCCCTGCACCATTGAGAATATTGTTAATATGACTCAGTGGATCAACAAATTCAGCAGAATCTGCCCAGGTGTAAGAAAGATGCCCTGTCTACTGATGCCAGCTCAGGCCTTCAGAGAGACCGAGGGCACTGGGTTGAGACAACAGCTGGAGTGATGGCTGGTCCCATAAGAATGCAGGGGACGCTGATGGGCTGCTGTGTGTTGCTCACATGACCTGCCCCAGGTTTACGCTGGAGGAGAAGCAGGAGTGCTGGGTGATGTGGATGACGCCAGAGACAGAGCAGTTCCGACTCTTCCTTGTTCCCGTGGCTCATGGCTGTGGGGAAAAGGACTGAATGGTCGGCACAGAGAAGCCAGCAGCTGAGCCTTCCAAGAGGCTCGAATTCCAATGTTGGAAAGTCATTAAAATGAGAGCCAATGGGCCTAATAGATCCTCGGCCAGGGACGTGGCACAAGATTCATGGGCCGGCCTGGAGGAGCCAAGTGATAATGATTCAGCAAGTGGGCCACCTTCCAAGGCAGAAGGCTGAGGCTAAATGACACTAACTCATGAGGGAGCCACTGAGCCCAGAGGCACCCAGGAGGACAAGCGTGCTGGTGCCAGAGCCAGCCGGTCAGCCAGTGCACACGGAATCCGAGCGCAGCCGCCTTATCCCCAGTCACCAGGGGCTCACTCTTCTCATTCCGTGTGCTGGGATATGAAGTCAGGGAGAGAAGCCAGGTCAGAAAGAGGCAACCTAGAATTCTGGGCATCTTTTCTCAAGCAGGACACTATTTCTAAAGGGCTATTTAAATTATTATACCTCAAGTAGATTCAGTAGGTTTTAGAGATTTGGAAGAAAGGTTGCATTATTCATAGACGAGATAAGTCATGCCTTGTTCTTAAACAAGGAAGCTGTAACAAGTTAAATTTTTTGAACTTGCTATATATTTATGTAGATGGGAAGAATCTCAACCTTCCTCTAAAAAGTCAGCAAAAATTTTAGATTGGATGATTATGTGAACATTTATGACAGAATACTGTCATTTAGGAAATGATTTCTTTTACTTAGCGAACAAAAAAGTGCAAGACAGCCATACGATATTGAGGCCAGTTGATGAGTTTTTAACTCTCTCAGTATCTGATGTATGAATAACTCTTTATAGCTTATAAAGCAGTTTCACCTGAGGAGTTTTTTTTATTCATTTCAGAGCAGGAATTCCTGTGAAGTAGAGAAAGATTTTGATTTTATGAAGTAAGGCAGAGCCCTACAGTCACTAGCATAACTTAAGCTGATCTGTTACAGTTGACACATAGTTATACCTACTTGTGGAAACTATATGATGTTTCGATACGTATAGATATAAATAAGGGTAAGCCTATCTCCCTCTTCAAACCTTTATCTTTTTTTTGGGGGGGGGGGATGAGAACATTCGAAATCCTTTCTTCCAGCTTTTTTGAAATATATATTACCTTTATCAACAGTCATCTGTGGTGGTTAAACTTAGTTGTCAACTCGATTGATTGGCTTGGGAACAGTCTATTCTTGGGTGTGTCTGGGTAGTCATGGAGCTGCGATCTTGGGTAATGCCTCCCTTCCTTGGCTCCTTCCTCTCTAGTCTTACTTCCCTGCTTTGCTTCCCAGCTGCCATGTTTTTCTGCCATTATGCTTCTGTCTTAAACCAGCCCATCATGGATCGAACCCTCTGAAATGGTTAGCGAAATTACACCTCTTGCCTTTGAGTTGTGAATGTCAGATATTGTTCTCAGTGATGGAAAAGCTAATATATCACAATATTGTGGAACAAAAAATATAGTAAGGACTTTGATAATGGTAGTGAGAGTGTTGAAGGAGGCTGTATTGCAGAAATGGTGGGGTCTTGTGAAAGAGTGAACGAGCTTCTCTGTCACTAGCCAACAAAACACAGCTGACCAAAGAAGGCCCTGGGACATTTTGTCAGGTTGAATGTATGCCTTGATAAATTGAATGTTTATGGATGAGTGCTATTAACTTGAATAATACTATTTGTTTTTTATATATTAACAATTTAAATCAAGCATGGCCATCCTGTGGCCTGCCATTTTATTTCACCCATGACTTTAAAAAACATTATAATGAATAATTTTTAAAAGAAAGCTTTAATATTTGTACAGATTAACTGTGTTATATACTTCATTATATATGTGGCCCACGACAGATCCTCTTCACGTACAAAAAAGGGTAAACTAACAAATAAAAAATGGACTGCAGGTTGGACATACCAGATTTATCCTCAGTTTCTCTGGGCAGGTGCCTGATGGGCTTCTGAATCTTGAGATCCGTGTGGCTTCATAGAACAGGTAACTGTGGCAGAAACATTTTTCTGACCGTGGATGAGATATTACAGTTTGGATCTGGATTGTTCCCCAAAGCCTCATGTGTTTGGATGTTCTGGATTACCTGTGGATTTCATGTGTCATTAGAAGGTGGGGTCTGGCCAGGAGGAATGCGTGGCTGGTGTGTGGTGCATTCCTGGGCATGTGGCCAATCACTGAGGGTGTGGCCTGGAAAAACATATACACTTGCCCTGATTTCTTGCTATTGCAATGCCACCAGTACCTATTTTCACCAGATCTTTCTGCCAACACCAGCTGACCATGGAGCAGTCTGAGGCCTCTGAACTGTGAGCAAAAATGAAGTCCTTAAGTTATGGTTATTGGGTATTATGTCTCAGCAATGAAAGAATAATTAAGACAGGTTCTAGGGAAAGAAACTGCCAAACTGTTAAACATGAAATTAACATGTCTCATATACATATTACCTACTTGAGGTCTAAAACTGGAAAATGTGGTATTTGTGAGGGTTGACACACTTTAATGAACAAGATTGGTGTGAGTCCATTCAAGGACAGATTAAAGGAACTGGAGAAGAGATGCCCAGGCTGCGGAAGAAAGGAAGTCTAAATTGAGCAGCAGGTGTGGGTGGGTGATGATTCCAGGCAAAAGAAATTTCGATTTGCCTTTGAAAATTCAAAGGCCAAGAAGAGAGAGGGGAAAAACACACACACACATGTTCATGCTTGCACATAGGCTAGACCATTGGCTTGCACAATGGCTGGACTATTGACTATAGGAAGTTGAGCATGATGTGTCTGGAGATTTAAGTGACCCAGAATGAAAAAACCTCAGCGCTTTCTTGACCATTAAGGTCATGAAAATACATAAGTGGCAAGAACCAGCTCTTTATAAAAACTACAAGAACATGAAGTAGATCACTCAAAACATAGATAAATCCTACTTTAAAATTTCCCAGAACATAGTAAAAGAAGGAAACCTTCCTGGAATACCTCGTAGGGCTGGATTCACTTCGACATAAACATCAAGTAAGAATCCAGCAAAAATAAAATCATAGGTCCATTTAATTTATGAGTATCCATACGAAATCTTAGGGTTTTTTTGCCAGACAAATCAACAGTTTATTTTAAAAATCATCACAATTGTATGTAGTTTGCATCAGGAGAAGAGTGATTCAGTGTTAGAAAATGTATGAATGCTCTTCACTCTACTTGTAGCCTAATGAGCAAAAATACCCGAGCATTATCTGTTTTATTTTAAAAATATTTCTTTCTTTTTTAGGGGAGAGGGGATGGGGTTAAAATTTGTTTTTAATCTTTGTTCTGATGATTATTCCTAAGTAGTTAAAAGTTATATTTATGTCTCTCAATTTATAAAGGGCATTTATCCTTTTTCCTGACCTTGTCTGTCCTTTCCAATAAGGAAAGTCCAATAACAACCTGTCACCTTCCTCTTGTCTCTTCTGGCTCCACCTGCATTTTCCCTTTGTTGTTCGTGGTGGTATTTTAAGAACTGTCCCTCCTTCACTCCCTAGGTTCTTATGGGTAATAGTTCTTTCTTTTCTTCTGCCTTCCTACTTTTACTTTACTCTCTTTTCTTTTGTATTTAAGCCACAGAGGTTCTGAATTTTCTTTCCTGAAACTTCCCCGCATCTTTGTTTTCCTGTGTGTTCATTTCTCTTGTTCCCCCGCTACAGCTCCCATGGTGGCCTATTTTCTCAGATATTATGTGAACTCTGAAACTGCCTTTATTGTGCCTGGACCTTGAAATGCTAGCATAGCGAGAAGCATTGTCCTAGGATTGAGGATTCGTCTCATCAGCTTGAGGACGTTAGTCCCCTGCGTTCATGGATCCGATGCAGATGAGAAATCTGAATCTGTTGGGGATTTTGTTCTGAAAGAGATTTTCTTCTCTTGTGCTCTTCAGAAACGTTTTACTTTAAAAGAAAGATTCCCCTCAAATCCCTTTGCCACCTAAATCCTTCCAGTACGTAGCACTAGGTTTCTCTTTAGTTCTGGGAGAGTCTTGTTAATCATTTTATGATACAATTCCTCTCCTTCCCGTATTTCCTCGTTGTGAACGTTTCTTCTCTTTGTGTCTTTTATCTTATGTTCCTCCATCCTTCATGATCTGTGGTCATCCTGCTGTGTCCTGGGAGAGTTCCTCACTTTGATCTTTGCACTTACTAATTTGTTATTTACCTTTGTCCTCTCTGTTGTTCATAATTCCCTTTGTGGATTTTTTTTTCATTTTTCCCCATTTTATTGATATGTATAAGTTCAAAATTTAAGGTTTACAATGAAGTTTAGCATTTTGTGCACATACATATCTTGTCAAGGTGACAAGGACTTTTTTATTTCAATAAAAGTGATCTTTCGTAGCCAATTTTTCAAAATTAAAAAACCCATTGATTTTATCTCTGAGGCACACAACGTGTACGTTGCTTGTTTTGGGTTCTCTGCACTTATTAAAGTCATTTTAAGTCTGATTTAATTGGGATTTTTTTAGGTGGTTCTATTCATTGTGCTAGTGTTTCGTAGGTAGTCTGACTTGGCCTGATTGTCTTGCCTGTGATGTGTGGGACGATGGCTCCAGAGGCTGAGTATAGCATCAGCATAGCTCGTGCACAGATGGCACACTAGTCACCAGGAAGTTCAGGTGTAGAGAATCTTCCTGCTCTTGGATTGTAAGTCTGAGAAGACAGTTACCACATGGTCCGTCAGAAATGACCAGGATGTCAGTAATTAGTCGGAGGTTCTTTTGATTTAGAGAATTTTTAAATAAATGTATTCTTTTGCTAATTCTTATAAAAATATTGTAGAGTAAAATATGCATCGTTTACTACAGTTACAAAATAAATATAAGCCCAAACATTAACCAAAGTTATTATTGCTGATCAGATGGGTAAATAAAAAGCTGTTTAAGCTATCTGAAGCAGAAAAAATTGGGGAGATATTAAAATATAAAATGTATGAGTAATCTATTAGCTCTAGCTCCAGCTCTTTATTAAATCGCTTGAGGAAAAAATAAATCATTTTTAATCTGACTGTGCTTTCACTTGATAGCCTGTCAGTCTCAGCAGCCGAAGACTGATTCTCTGGGAAACTGTTAAAAAGCAGCCAAAGTCAACAGCAAGCGTCGTCCTTACCCTCTCTGTCATCCACTGCTAATTAAATCAGATACATTTTCAAATAAGCCAGGGATGATCATTTTAGTGCAAGCTCTCCTCAGTTACACTAAAGAGGAAAACATGGGGAATAATTTCACGTAAGTGGCTGAAGCGAATGACCAATCATTCTTTCACCTCTTCCCTGTCAATCTGAATAGCTCTATTATTTTTTTTTAATTTCCATACAGATTTCTTTTTTTCTTACCTTCTTTCCTCTCCTTCCTTGTAGATTTCTAAATTCTATCAA
Source organism: Ctenodactylus gundi (assembly GCA_004027205.1). NCBI lineage: Eukaryota > Metazoa > Chordata > Mammalia > Rodentia > Ctenodactylidae > Ctenodactylus > Ctenodactylus gundi. The sequence goes on along the minus strand of PVKB01000720.1, from coordinate 236,265 downwards.
GACTGTTTATTTTGGAAGAATTATTGAAAATCTTAGCATGCATGAGTTCAGAAGTGGAAGTGAATAACAGTTTTAATATAAGCCACTTTTTTCTTTTGTTTTGTGCAGATAATATATCTCATGTGTATATTCCTAAAAAAGCCAACCCGATAACAAATATAAAAGTGGGAACTGCAGGTCTTGTGGATAGCTACATAAAAATCTGGAGAAGCTAGAATTGCATGTATGATCATTCAAATAATGTTTTCCAATATGAACGTGAGATCTGAACATAGCCTACGGTCACACAACACACCTTGTGGGTTTTTTTTTTTTTCCTGTTCATATCATGGACTGTAGGAGAGTTTCTGATACTCAGTAGAAATTCAGTTATATTTTATCCAGGTTAATGAAGATGTGGACTGAGCATATAGGGTTGTGGCTAACTTCCACAGACTTTCACTGTGACCCAGTTGTATGAGGTAGGACAATAGACTTTGAAGCTAACAACCCTTGCATCTACACCCCAAGGTTTCAGTTTATGAGCTATATTATTTATCAGTTTCAGCAAAATAAGACACCCCAAGTCTTCATAACTTCAAATAATATTTACCATCCTTTCGTTCCATGGGCCAGGAATCCTGGCCCAACTAACCTGGATCCTGTCGGAAGGTGTCTTATAGGCAGCCATCAAAGTGTCGGTCTGGGCTGCAGTCATGTCAGGCTGGAGCTGGAGTAGATTTGCTGCCAGGCTGACTTGTGTGACTGTTGGGGAATTCTGTTTCCTGTGGGCCACAGCCTAGAGGATCTCATTTCTATCCACTATTGGTCACCCTGAGTTAGCTCCGTGCTGTGTAGACCTCTCCACCAACAAGGCAGTGCCCCAGGTGGCAGCTGGCTTCAAGACAGAAAAAATTAGAGAGTGACAGCAAAGTAGGAGTCATTCCCTCATTGTGGCCACCAAATCTTAGAAGTACGTCCCATTGCATGTGCTGTGCTCCATTTCTCAGAAGCCAGTCACCAGCAGGTGTGAATGCTGGTCGGTAAGGTGGCGGGAGTCTGCTTTAAAAGATTGCTTGTCAGCATAGCCCTGGGACCTCAGTAGTTCACTTAACATTCTTTTGCTTAGTTTCTTCATCTGCAAAACAGCAATATTAACAGAACCTATCTGTTGAGGCTCTTGTGACAAAAATAACAACAACATACAAGTCATTGGCTTAGCAGTGTGCCCAACAGAGCGAAACCCAAAGCAATAAAGCGTGCATGTGATTAGAGAGGTAACTGGTGTTTCTGAGCTTCATTTCGCTCCTCATACTGGATAATATTGTCACAGAGATGTGCTGAGCATCAAGTGTCTATTTATCTCACAGTCTTTAATTAGTCATAGCCGTGATAGTTACCCACGTGAACAATGTCAGTGTCTTGCGTAAAGTTAATGGAATCATCAGATAATGACATGTGTCATTTCAAAGATGAGTGTTATGATAAGAATAGTTATGATGACATTTTCAGGACGTTGATCCATGGCTGTTTGGTGCCACGCTCTGCTCTTTGATGAGATAACCGTATTTAAGAAGCACTGTCTGCTTTTCTGTGTCAGAGGTCAGTAGAGTGAAGTTTAAGGAATCTAATTTTACTGGAATTGTGAAGGGGTGGAGCTGGGATTCCCACCCACACAGCAGCACTCTCAGACCAACATAATAAGCCCTGTGCTAAAACGCTCGCATTTCCAGCTCCCAGTTAAAGAGGAAGGGAATGCACAAGCCGTATTACATTGCATCATGAATTCTCAAACTCAACTGCAGGTGAGAGCTGCCCCGAGATCAAACAAAACAAAACTCAATTTCTAGGACAGAGTTGAAGCCAGGGAATTCAGATTTCTTGAGAGCTGGATCCAGATATTAGCTTGAAAAAAATTCTTTGAGTGACTCCAACTTGTTGGCAAGGTTGGGAGTCCTTGTACCTCTAGGGCAAACTGGGGAAGTGGCTAAGACTTGGGATTGGGGAGTAAGATGGCTTTGCTTCCTGTTTGGCCTTCTGTAAGTCCAATGATCACTCACAGGCTACCTGCCTTCTCTGTACCTTGAACATGAAGTCAGCATCATGTATCTGTGTCAACAACGGGATAAAACTATCCAGAAGGTATTTCAGTGAACTGCCTAGAACATAAATAATGTCCTGCCGTAGTAACACCATAAATTGTCCGTACCTTCTGCCTTGGTTTTGGTTAAACATACATTCTTCTGCATAGGTATACACTGCAATTTCTCTCAAACAATTGTTTTTGTACCATTTATAAAGAAGTAGTGTGGGGCTTCCATTTCTGCAAGAGACTGACAATATTTAGCAACAGAATTAACAAATTACTTATCCTGGGAATAACCCAGGTCACTTAGTAATGACAAGTATAGTTATTTGATGCCTTGATTAGTTAATATTGATGTATTGATGTAAAAATATTATTTCATGCAGGAATTGCCATTTCCCCTTATAACTTGTTTACTTTTCTCACACAGGTGTAGGCAGCAAGGTCCTTGGAATCAGTATTTTAGGGAGAGTTTCACGAGATGGGTAATTGCTCCCAGCTGCGTGTGTATCTCTAGGGATTTGTTTTTCTTTCAGTAGGGGACAAGATAATTTGCTAGACAACTTGGGAAAGTGTAGTCCTCGTCATCCTTATATACTTGAGGGTGACATTACCTCTTGAAATGCCACCGAGGCTCTCCCCGTCCCTCCTGTCCTAAGACATCCTGTTGGCTGGAGGTTGGCCAGCAAATTTTGTCTTGAGAAGGGATTTTTCCTTTCAGTATATAATAGAAAGTGTTCAGTGTGGGTTCATCTTGAGTGAGGATTATGAACATGAATAGTTGACAGGTTTTCCAGGATGGAGGACAGCACCTTCAATGGCTGGGTCCTTCTAACTGAACACCTAAAATGCCTTTTGAAGAAGAGATGTTAGGAAGTGATAAATAGAGTTGAAAATACAGGTGTGGGCAGAAGGAACCCTGGGGAAGTTTGACCTGATAAATTTGGGAAACACCTAGCCACCATCTTTGGGTTTTATTGGAAGTTCACAAGATACCCATCTAAAAGACCAATTCCACTGTGTGATTATTAGACAGCAAACCACAATGTGCTTCCTCAGATTGCACCAACAGAGGAAGTGACTTAGACAGATGGCAGGTGATGATTAGCTTCCGTGTGTGATGGAGTTACAGCCAGAGATGAGGACTCACACCCTCTGTCCCACCTACCTTTGTGACGCAGCTGAACTGCAGGTGACTCTGCAACAGAGAAAAGTCACTGAGGTGGCTTTGGTCTGATGCACCTCAAATTGGCTCCCACCTTCTTCCCAAGACTGGAGTTTGAACTGTTGGCCTTGTGTTGAAAGTCAGCTTTGAGGCCCTCTACCTACAAAAGGGATTTTCTGAAGACCATTTCTGCAGGGTTTTAGGAGGGGAGAGGAACGGGTTTAAAAACCACAGCTGTGCCCCTTTCCAGCGGTTTGACTTTGGAGCAGACATTCACAGTCCCCTCTTGGGATATCCCGCAGCGGTAATTTTTCCTGTGTTGTTGCCATGAGGGTGAAAATCGCCTGTAGGAGTTTGAGGAAATCACATACCGAGAAGGGACGGGCAGAGGTGAACATTCCACTTGTTCAATGTTCTGTATTAGTCACGGGCAGTAAATAAAATATGGATGAATAGCAAGAGCTTTTATTAGAAACGTTTTTGCTCTAGGGCAGTAGCTCACTTCTCTAGTGTCCAAAACTTGGTCAGCCTGACCTTAAAAGTAAATCATCAATGCTGACGTAGCTCCCATGATGACGCTTTCTCTGCATGCCAGGTCATAACAAAGAAAAGAAGTATGTAGCGTGTTGGTAGAAGAGACCATTGTAATTAATTTAGGTGTCTGGGGTCAGGTATAAGCTGTATAACACTTCCTTCCTGTCCCTATTTTCTTGTAGGGTACGTGAACGATTAAATGAGACAATCCATAGAAAAGGCTGAGTATGGTGCTTAGCCTTACAATATGAAACCTTAGTTATTACTTTAAATAATTAATAAAAATATAGAATTTTTGAGAAATGATTTTTTCTGACCATATCTTAGCAGCGAAATTGGTCAAGGGAGCGCTGAAACTCATCTCAGGTTTTTTTATGTTCTTCCAAATGACATTTTACCTACAGTTGACTTCCTTGGGCAGGTATAAGCTAGTACAAATGTATACCTCGTAACAGACGTAACTAAACGAGCACCTATTATGTTCTAGGAATGGAACCTTTTTCAATCTGTGTGTGAGGCACCACCTTTCCCCCCTTTTAAAAATAGAAGAGGCAACCAGCTTTGGTTGACACAATTGTGTGACGTAACCGAGATTCTTGACCAATCACGTTTGCATCCGAGCTCCTCCCAAGCATGTGTCCTTTATTTTACACAGTTTCCTCCACGGAGGCAGAAACATTCTTTTTATCCCCAAACTAGCAATGAAAACCTATGTACTCATCCAACGCCACTGGCATTCCTGAAGAACTACAAGTAAAAAAGCGTCGTTTACGTAAACCAAATCACATTCCAGGCTTAAAATAATTATTAATATTTCACCACATATTTAAAATATTCTATCATAAATCATTTCCAAAAATTGTAGATGTAATTTGGTTATTATTCAGAGTAAGGCTCGATTAACTATAGCCCTAATAGCTAACTTATCTAATGCTGTTGCTTTAGGAATGGATAAATTTTGCTAAAAATAAATACGATTTGTTTGACGAGGGTACCCTTAATAGGAAAAACTGACAGAAAGGACAGGACCATTCAGGTTTATTGAGGCAGGGACTCATGAACACCACTAGAGGGCAGCATTGGCATTAAAATGGCACAAATGGTTAATTCTTCCCGTTGAGAAACCGTGAAATGCACTTTCCACATTTATGATATACAGATGGATTTGACGCAGCAATTTTATAAGACAGACACCGCATGGCTGGAACTGAACTACTCTGCGTTATTGGCCATGTAGGTCCTGAAGGGAACTCTGAAGGACCCCTGTCTGGGGGCCTTGGGGGGCGGGTGGGTGCTGCTCAGGGCCTACCCAAGCCAGGGCGCAGGGGACCGAAAGCGCTAGTCCCACTTTTCCACATCACCTCCTGCCTCTGGCTCCACTGGCAGGCTGTAGGCACGCTGGGGACTTCCGGAGTGGATTCCCTTTCCTTTTCTTATGAGCAACAGCCATGGCTCCCCCAGAAGCTGAGTCCTCACTTCAAAGTCTCTTGGGGAATTCAACACCTGGTCCCCTTTAGTCGCATTCCAATCCCAGGAGGCTCCGGTTAAGGCAGACAGGAAGAGAAGCCATCCTGGGATTTCAGGCACCGTTCTGCTGGCGGAGCCCAGCTGTGTCCACTCAGAGTGAGCTGAGTGGCTTTCAGGGTCCTCCTGGCTGGGTGGCCTTCCTACTTATCTACCCACCATGCTGCCCTTGTGGGATCTTCCTTCGGACTGAACTAGCCAGTGCGGGTCTAGACAAAATATTGAATAAGACTTTTTTTTTTTTTTTTGTTAATCACAAGAAGGATAGTTTTGTTTGCTCAAAATTTTAGTCATGTTGTCTCAGGAAGCGCACTAACCCATTTTGAAAGGTCATTTTCAAATTTTGAGATTGTGGATCTCAGGGTTATAGATTCTCAGGCGGTTGGAAGAAGTACTGAAGAGCCGGGGTCTCGCGTGCCCTGTGCCCAGTTGATTCTGATGCCAGCGTCCCGACCACTGATACAGTCCGGACGCAGAGTCTTTCTACCCCTCATGTCGCCATTTTATAACTAATTACCCACCCTCCCTTCCCCCTACTTAACTCCTGGATATCTTTATTTTCTTCAACTTTTTTATAATCTTGCCATTACAAGGTTATCATATAAACAGAATCATATAGCACATCATCTTTCCGGTTTGTCTTCTAGCACTCAGCCCAACCCTTTATTTATCTACCTGGAAGTTGTGATGTTTCTCGATAGTTCATCACTTTTTCTTGCTAAGTGATATTTCACCCTGTGGACACATGACTGTTTAGCTATTTATTTGCTGAAGGACCTCTGAATTATTTCCGGTTTGGGAGAACTGCTATAAGCACTTATGTCCGGTTGCTTGGTTGTACAGTTTGCATTTCTATGGGAGAAATGTCAATGAAGTTAACTGCTAAGTTCTATGGTATGTTTAGATTTTAAAGAAGGTGTTAAACCGTTTGATAGAGTAGCCAGTACCGCTTCGCATCCCTACCAGCAGAGCATGGCTGGTCCAGTTTGTTTACATCTTCAACGGAAGTTAGAGTTGTCACTACTTTTTGTTTTAGTTACTCTGATAACTGAGCAATGAAATCTATCATTCTATTTTTGTTCTTTTTTGGTTTTAAAATTTTTTAATTATTGTTTTAACTTGTTTTTCTCTAATGGCTCATGATGTTGAATATCTTTTATTTTGGGTGCTTACTTGCCAACTATTCTCCTTGGAAAAAGATGTGTTTTGTTATGTTCTAATCTCACTGTGATTTATAATGATTATATTTTTACTGTTGAGCTTTGGAAGTTCTTTGTAGATTCTAGGCCCTAGCCCTTTGTCAAATATGTAGCTTGTAAATATTTTCTCCCAGCATGCACCTCTTCTTTTCATCCTCTTGGCTGGGTCTTTCATAGAGCAAACATTGCAAATAGTGGTGAAAGCCAGTTTATCCATTTTTTTCCTTTTATGAATTGTATTTTTCTTATAAAATCTAAGAAATGGCCTCGCCCTAAATCATAAAGATTTTTCTTGTACATTTTTTTCTCAAGCTTTTATTTTACTCTTAAATCTGTGATCCAGTTTGGATTAACTTTTAAATGCAAGTGTGATTTTTTTTTGCATATAGATTTTTAGTTACTCCATCATTCATTTTTTGGACAGGACGTTCTTCCCTCCTTGAATAGCTTTTGCACTTCCGGCAAAAATCAGTCACGTGTATGCGTAAGATTCTACTTCTGTGTTTTTAATTCTGTTCCACTCATCTAAGTTCCTTTCCCTCTGCCAGTATCACAGTCTTGTTTCTACCTAAAAATCTTCAAATCAAGCAGACTGATTTCCTCCTCTTTTATTCTTAAAAAATTGCCATGACAATTGTCTTTTTCATTTTTATACACAATTTATTTATTTATTCGTTTTGAGACAGAATCTCACTCTGCAGTCCGGGCTGGTCCATACCAATTTTAGAATAATCTATATCTGCAAAAAGCCTTGCTGGGATTTTGATAGACACTTAATAACTGTGTATCAATTTGAAAAGAGCTGATGTTCTATGGTCATTCGTAAGTACCACGTGGTCTTCATTTATTCAATCAGTTCTCCATCAACCTTGAATACTTGTCAGCATGCAGTGATTGCAATGTTTGTTAGACCTTTGCACGCCTTTGTTGTTGAGTGACAGTGAATGGCATCTTATTTCAGTCTCCATAGAATGAGTTACAGGCGTGTGGTCAGAATGTTCATGGAGACTTGACAGAAATACAACTGATTGCTGTGTCTTTAACTTACTTTCTATCCTGTTCCTTTGTAGGCTTACTTAGTTCTTGGAGGATGAATTTTTTTAATCTCTTGAGAAGATACTAATGTCATTTGAAATCAGGGACAATTTATTTCTTCCTTTCCTGTCTGTGTTCATTTTATTTGCTGTTCGTATTTTATTGCACTGGCTGGAACTTCCAGCAGAACATGAGTAGCAATTGTGAGAGCAAAGCAAAGCCTCTTGCTTTGTTCCTGATCCTGGGAAAAGCATGTAGACTTTTACCAGCCAGTATGATGCTAGCTTAGGCTGTTTTTATAGTTCTTTGTCTCATCAAGAAAGTTTCCCCAGCTAGTTTAAAAAATCATTAACATATTGAATTTTATCAAATGTATTTTCTGCATTAATTGCTAGGGACATGGGACTCATCTTCTTCAGCCTGTTAAAATTGTGAGTTACATTGATTTTTCAGATACTAAACTGAGATTGCATGCTTGGAATCAAATCTACTTAGTCATGGAATAGAGTTCTTTCTGTATATTTCTGAGTTCTATGTGCTATTGTATTTTGAAAGGGCTTCTGACAGCACGAAGAGTACTGGCCTGTGGTCAGTTTGTCTTCTCTCTATGTCTTTTGGAAAGTGGGTTTCAAAAAATTTTTTATTTTTATGGTGCTGGGAATCAAACCCAGGGTCTTGCACACGATAGGTAAGAGGTCCCCGTTGAGTTGTACCTCTAAGCTCTCTTCTGTCTTTCAGAAGAGACTTCAGAGAGCCATAGTATTAATTATTCATCAAACGTTGGTGGAGTTTTCCAGTGTAGCCACATTGTCCTAGTGATTTTTTGGAAAGGCTTTTAAAATTATGAATTAAATTGTTATGGTTAAATTCTGAATTGTGTGGTTTGTTGAATTGTTATTAAGTTAACCCCCCCCCCCCCCAGTTGTATTTGGAAGGTGATTTGATCATGAAATACTATATTCATCATTGGACTCACGCATCAATGAGCTGAGTGTGCTGTTAGGAGATGGGGCCATGTTGGAGGTGGGTCCCTGGGGTACTCTTGTCCCTGCTCCTCCTTTCTCTCTCTGCTTCTTGGCTGTCAGGTGGTGAACAGCTTTCCTTTACCTTCCCACTGTGTCATGATGCTTCTTCCTTGAAGCCTGTTCATCATGGACTCAACCCACGGAAACTGTGAGCCACTCTAACCTTTTCCTTCTGTTGCAAGTGTTGGGTATTTAATTCTGGTGATGAGAAAGAGTCTTGTACATAAATATTTTAAATAATTATAGAATCGTTAAAGTTCTATATTTTATACTGAGTGAACTGTGGCAGATTTTTTTGAGGAGTTGATTCATTGATCTAAGTTAAAATTTACACAAACAAGAATATTCTTTTGATGTCTTTAGAATCTCTCTGACATCTCTCAGTTTGTTTCTGATATTAGTGATTTATAGCTTTTCTTTTTCCCCTTTGTCTTTCTCATTTGAGGTCTGACAATTTTATTATATTATTTCCAAAGGACAAGTGCATTGGATTGATTTTAGGGGAGTGGCACCCCGTCACTGGTCTAAGTTACTTCATTTTGTTTCCAACTCTACTTTGCCTTTTTATTTTCAATCAGACCTTGGTCAGACCAAGATAACCTGAACTACTAATTGTAGAAATCCTTAACTCTTGCTCTTGTTTTTTTATCTCTATAATGCTAAAACTGCCATAAATACTTTGAAGACAGATGTTAGGTCACTAGACCTCTGTTCTTTTTAGTACTGTCATATTGAGAATAAAGCTCCTTGCTTGCTTTAGCCACCTCTTTTAATCTGTGATAATTTTTTTTTTCTTTAGAATAGGCAGGTGAACCCAGTCTAGTAGAACTTTACGGGCCAGGGCTTTTGCCCAAACTGTGGAATCACATTGTAGCAAGCCAGCCAGGCAGTCATGACTGTACTCTGGACAATAACTACTTACAGCTACTCAATGCCAAATAAGGAGGAAGGATTGAACATTCCCATGCAGCTACTGAAATCACTTTTATTTTGGGAACTTCTCTTTGTGTTGGCATTACTCCACAAAACAGAGAAACGAGCCTTAGGATTTGCAGGCCTTCAGACGGGTGCGCTGGTTAGTCTTCCTTGACAATGTACAACAGGTCTTGTTCTTTTCTTGTTTCTTTGTTGTTTGAGTTCTTTGAGGGCTATGCTGGACTTAAGATAGGTGCCTTGGCAAAAGAATTTGAAATATAACAGGAACTGCGGGGCCAGCTACTAGGAAAAGACAAGAGGTTGAGAGATGAACCAGGGTGCTTGAGAGTTCTCTATTGCAATTTGTGTAACAACGGGAAACATTAGGTGTGTATGGTGGTGTATGCCTCTAGCCCTAGCGTTGTGGGAGGTTTAGGCAAGAGAATTGCAAGTTTGAGCCCAGCATGGGTGAATTAGTGACTTAGCAAGATCCCAACTCAAAAACAAACAAACAAACAAACAAAACCCACAAAGGGCTGGAATTGTCTGTCAGTGTAAATGCCCTGCACAGGAAGACCACAGGAGGAAAAAGAGGGGGGTATATTAAGTCTGTGCTGTTATGAAGCCCCTAGGGAAAATTGCAAATTAGTCATCTACATAACTCTATAAATTTATTGCCAAGAAAAAGTGGCTTGGTATTGTAACACCATATGGCTTGTGTATATACTAAACTCACAAAAGAGAGTCCTCTAATACATAACTGAATTATGACACTGTCTAATAATTAAAATTGCTTTATCAAAAATCAGAAAAATGTGATAAGCTATCATACTTTCAATCTTTTATTTTACACAATCAAGGTTTTTTTTTTTTCCAAGAATGGTACCAAACTTGTAGTAGAAAAGTTCCAGATGTTAAAGCCAACACTGTCAGATGAGAACCAAGATGTTGAAGGGGACAAAAGAATGTTATTATTATTATTATTTGAGACAAGGGGCTGGCTCTGCAGTCTAGGCTTGTCTTGAACTCAGAGCAATCCTCCTGCTTCAGCCTCCTCAGTGGTGGGATTATAGTTGTGCACCACCACACTCAGCTTATGTGGTGCTGAAGAGTTGAACTCAGACTTCATATCTCTTCGGAAAGTACTTTAACTACTCTGCTATTCCTCCAGCCCCTAACAAAAAAGTTATTAATTGCTTTAAACCCCATTATGAAAAATTCACCAACTTCTTTGACTATACTTCATTCAGTTCTGTTCACAGTTGAGAGAAACACCAGGCATCAGATACTACCTCTTCCAGATGCTGGTGAGTTTGAAATGGTTTTTTCTCTTTAAGACCATCAGGGAACCCAGTATGGTCAGGATGTTGACTCAAGTGGAACAGAGCAGATCCCACTGAGACTGTATCCTACAGAAATGCTAAATGCTAAAGAACAACTAAAAATTAATTTTGGTCTTGCACCTCATGTCCCACTTCTACTTATTAAATTGAAAAAAAATTTAACCTTCTTTTATTATAATAATCACCAAGAGTCAGAGGAACTCTCCCAGCGTTTTTGCTACCTCCCACCCAATTGAGGTCCAAGAACAAGCTTTGGTCAAGATAATGTTGATTATGTATGATAGATGCCTTATCATACAGAAGGCTAGTGAGTAATTGCTAATACTTTACCAGGCTGAGCCCCAAAACAACCCCAACTACCAGGTCCAAGAGATGCAGTGCCATTGAGATAGTTAATCTTGACTATCAACTTGACTGGGCTAAAAGATGTTTAGTAGATCAGTAAAGCACACACACACACACACACACACACACACACACACACACACGTGTCTGTGAATCTACATATAATATACATTAAAGAATGTATGTACATGTATATAAGACAGAGATATTGAGATTTTTTTCTATTAATTCAGTTTTAGAGACCCTGACTAATGATACCACTGACAACACCAAAATGGAACCCAAATGACAGGGATGATAGACTTTGACTGGATTACTCCAGTGAGTATATTCTCAGAAGGCTGTGACAGGGGGTGCTCAAGCCAAAACCCTTCAATGAAGCGCAATCACAACAGACGCAACTGAAAAATCCTGGCTGGAAAAAAAATCCCACAAACTGTGGTTCAAACATACAGAATGATAGGAGAAGCATGTTCCAAGCTAGGGGTTGTATTTTGAAAGAGATCAACAATAATGTGTCTTTTACTATAACATGTTTTAAAAATGGAACAGTTAACCAGATTTTTGATCATGCCATGTATGTCTGGAAACATAGGAGTGGTCCGTATGAACTTCTTTGAATGGAGTGATCCTGTCATAATGCAGAACGAATAACGCAAAAAGTCCAGGAGCTGCAGGCATGAACCTCTCTCAGTTGGTGGACTTAACCTGTAAAATCTATGACTGAAAAGTAAAAAAGTTGCACAAGCCACCTTCTAGATCTAAAGGCCAAATTCAAAAAGGGAAGAAGCCCTAAGGAAGGACCAATATGCAGCCTGTAACAACAATGGGTGTTGGGAGAGAAAGTGCCCCATACTCTCCGACAGAGAGGCAGAGAGCCAAAGTGTCAGGTGATGAGTGAGTGATGACCAAAAAGTCTTGAGGTCTGCCATGACTCAGCTTCAACTGTCACCTTCCCACAGGAACCCAGGGTATGATTGACAGGGGGAGGATCCCGTAAAATTTCTGGCCAATAAGGGGCCTTCTATTTGGTTTTAAAGACTACTTTGACAACAAGGCATAGTCGGACTGTGCTTATTACAGGAGTATTAGGAAAGTCCCAAGAGAAAGTTTTCCCATAGCCTCTGGAGAACAGCCAAGATGACTGGCATCTAGCTTATGGTTTTCTGTATGTATCAGAATGTGAAGTTGCTGTGTTAAGGACAGATCTGCCACAGAAGCTTAATATTCATGTAATGTTCTTCCCAGAGATGCAGTAAATGCAGGCAAAAGTGCTATCCAAGTAGGTACTTCATTTCTAGCTGATGTTGACCCAGGAAAAACCAACAGAAGATGAGCCTGTACCGTCTGAAATCTGTTGACTCTTGAACCAGACAGTGGGGCTGATGGGTCTTCTGGCAAAGGTAAAAGCGCCCTCCTTATTAAGGTCCTTTAGAGAGAGAATGCACACCAGCTACTCACTTAACCCAATATCCTTTGCAGCGGGAGGCATTCAAGAGAAGCCAAACAATACTTCAGAAAAATTTAAAGTGCAACTTGATCTCGTCCTGCTGGTCACCTGATACAGTACTTGTATGTTTTACTTGGCTGCTTTGAAACTCATTACATTTGCTATTCAGCATGTTTTGACATGAACATTTTTGTCCCAGTCCTTGTCCTTCATTTGGTTTGACTCAAGCTAGAACTTGTCACTGTCTATGGCCTCGTGACTCACTACCTTTTCCAGCCCAAACAATTTTTTTTGATACCTGTCATTTTTGATACACTCTGTACCTCCTGAGACCAATTAATGACTAGTATCAAGGTTCTACTGTAGTACTCCTCTGTCATTGTGCTGAATACTTCCAGGCTATCAGTGAAACTTTCCAGGACATTCAGCATTTAATCCTTTCTCCCCTTCTACATGCATTCCCAGCACAATGCAGATGGTTCACTATCTTTGATCTAGCTGATATTTTCTTTTGTATTTGCTTGAAAGCAAGTCATAATTACTTTTCACCTTTGAGTGGACAAATCTCCAGTCAAAACCAGTCTTCAATATTGTTGGGCAGTATTCCCCAGGGACTATAAAATTTAAATACAATTTTTGGATAGGTATTGGTTTGAAATTTGAGAATGTTGTAGGTAAGCCAGGAAATCCTGCTATACTCTTTATTGATAGATGACTTATCGATTGCCAGTCCAACTTATGAAATTTGCTTAAAAATGCTGTCTAGATTGTAAACCATCTTGCCAAATGCCACATAAGGGATTTCCTCCAAGCTGCTGATTTGCAAGTTATAAGTTGTCTACTGTGAGTTCCAATTACAGCTAAGTCAATGAAACCTACTACTGGCTAGCCAAAATTAAAAAAAGGACATTGTAAGCGTTCAGGTCCTCAGAACCTGAAAACTGTTGTGAGAAATCCTGGGGATGTCAGGCTAATGCTGAACATACCAAATTACCAAATTTGGGGCTTCTAGCAAAGACCCTTTGTGGAGCTTCAGTTGGGATACCTCTTAGCCTTTAATTTGGACATTAAAAGTTAAAATACCCTTAAAATCCTTAAGAACCAATTGTTGTTCACTCCCGCTTTAGGATAGCTCAACTTAAGATAGCCATTTCAAATGTCTTTTAAAATGAATGACAAGTCCAAGATGGTACTTTAAAGGGCATTCTATGTCCCTTGGAAGGTAAACGCTAGCTGAGTTGTCCCATTGTTTGAGGGCATTTTGTTGTGGGTAAGATGTGTTAATAGAAATTGGTAAGCTATACCTCAGAGGGCCAGGATGACATCTGAAAATAACTTGAAGATGCCATCTTTGTGTCAAGAACTATCCAAGAATGGAAGTTTTCAAGATCTCAAGCGGCCTCATATTGTGGACTACATCGCTTTGAAGATGGGCAGGTGAATTTCACTCAGATGCCTAAAGCTGGAAGCTTTACTCTTGAATGCTACTTAGGTGGAGCATTGTGAGTAGGTTGGTGAGGGCTGAAGTTGAGGAGATAAGGGAATTGCTAGAGCGTCTTAGAGTGATGTAGGATGTTCAGAAAACTGTGGACAGTCAAGGCCACATATGAAAAAGAGGATGAGATTAAAAAATTGGAGAAGAGAGAGATTACCTTTGTTAAACTGCAGTGAAGAACTTGGCTGCACTGTGTTCACGCCCTAAGAAAGTTGAACTTCAGAATGATATTTTATTTGGCTGAAGAAATTTCAGAAACAACAAAGCATTCGGGCTGTGGCATCAGTAATGGCCACATTTAGTCAGACTTATAGTGGACTTGGAAGCAAAAGAAAACGTGGTGGAAAGATTTGGAAAACTTGGAATCTGTCCAAAGAAGGAGTAGAAAAAGAAAATATGTAAGAGTATGAGCTTTCAGGAGTGTGTCTGAGTGACCTTTGTTAAACAGATAATAATAATAGGAATGGTAATTGCCGGGACAATCAGGAAAAGACACGGACATCTCTTAAGTCTTGTTCTCATATAGGACCAGAAAACTTCCAGGGCAGGAAAGTTCTCTTGGATACCTTCTGTGGATTCACAGATCAGAGACACTTCAAGGTTCTGTTTCTCGATTTTCAGTGGATAAGTGCTCTGTTGGTCAATGCAGTGATGGTTCTAGCAGGCTCAGGTACCGCTCACACCAGCAGCAGACCTCTTTGTCACACTCATGCCATTGGCCTTGCCAGTGTTCTCATGTGGATTTCCCTTGAGATTTTAAGGGAAGTCCTGAGAGGCCAGACCAAATTGGCACAGAGCCCCTGAAATAACAGGACAATGCCTAATGAAGCCATGCCTATGGATTTTCAATGGAAGATAGACAACACATGCTTGACCCTGTGGAGAAAGCTGAAGGCAGTGATATACAAGCTGGAAGAGAGTCACTGGGTGACCTGAGGCCAGCAGAGCTGTGGGGTCAGGGCTGCCCGGCGCAGCAGGGCCTTCCCCTGTGCTGCTGCAGTGTGCGTAAGATGCCAGATTTGGAGTTCGGGAGTTAAGGTCAGTCCTGTCGGGGTTTGGTTTTCCTCTGGGTCAATTCGTGCTTTCTGTTTGCCCATTTCTCCCTCTGGGAACATTTCTCTTATTGGGTCTTGGACATATATAGATTGCTTTTGAATTTATAGGGCTCATAGCTCTCAGCTGAATTTGTTTTCTGAGTCTCAGGGGAGATTTTGTATTTGTAATTTTGAGTGACACTGAAACTTTGGGACTACTGGTGGTGGAACTTCAGGGCTGTCGAAAATGAAGTAAGTATGCTTTGTATTTTGGGAAGAACATGAACTTTGGGGATTGGAGACAGAATGACATTAGTTATATATAGTCTAATTTCTTAGTTCACAAGTCGGAAGCTTCGTCCTCAAGGTGGCAGTGTTGGGAGGTAATGCAGAAACTTTGGGAGATGGGCCTAGTGGGAGGTTCTTCGATCTTTCAGGGTACTGCCCTCAGAAGGTATTAAGATAGCTGTGATAGGACCACAAGCTCTTGAGGGAGAGAGTTGCTATCATAATGAGCCAAATCTTTGAATCACTCCATGACTTCTTGTTTGGGGGCTATGATCTTTCCCTCCTACATGTTTTCTGACTCGTACCATCTGCCGTGGAGGGCCTCGCCAGAGCCAGGTAGATAGCAGCACCAGGCCCTCAAACACCCAGTATTGTGGCATCACTGGCTTCTTCTTTATTATATAGTTAGACTGATCAGGTATTGCTCTGCTATAACAGAAATGTTCTATGACGTTGTTATAATTTGTGTTTTTTGATCTTTTCCTCACTGCTTTCTCTTTTCCCCTGTACTTTTGAGATCCTCCATTGAGTATTCTTTTTTCCATTTTAAGATTTCCATTTTGCTTCTTCAGTTCTTCTTTTTTTTTGCTGAGCCTTTTTTTTTTTTTTTGAAGTGTGTTTATAATTCCTCATTGAAGCAATTTTATGGTGTTTGGTTTAAAATTCTTTGTTACAGACTTTTAAAGACTCGGTTATTGTCTTTTCTCATGTAAAATTGGTGCCTCTCCTGGTTCTCTAATTTTACTGAAAATGAATGTTTAAGTCTTACTTAAACCTTCTAAGTAGCTTTCTCTCACATTGCTTTAGTAGAGAATGGGTGGGACATGGCCTGTGTTGTTAAAAAAGAGTCCTTGTTGCCACTGTCCCCCGGGGAAGGGGAAGGCTGCTGTTTGCTCACTTTGTCTTTGCTTCTAGCCATCTGCATGAGAAGGCTAGGAGTGCCCTGTTATTGTGTCCCCTATGGCTTTCACTGGTACTCTGCTGGTCAAGTGGGGGCTTTGTTACTACTAAAAAGTGATAAAAATCTCCACTGTCTATTCAGGGGTTCAGGATGCCTCATTATTGTTGAGTGGGAGTGATAATCTCCCCAGATGGCTTTCTTCTGACGCTGCAGTGGCCAGGGAGCAGAAAAGATGAAAGTGCCCTAAAAGAAGGAGCTAGGGTCAAGAGCTAGTCTACCCTTCAGTTGAGCCTTACCTCCTAATAAGCCCCACTCATTAATGGATTAACTCATTAAGAAATTGGCACTCTCAGGATCCACTGACTTCTCAAAAGTCCATAATTAGAAGTTTTAGATCCAAACCATCATTCCTTAAAAGATGCATCTGATTGATATTCATAAATGCTTTTTTCTTTCACCTACGGGACACCTTGGGGTAAGCCAGTCTGGATGAAAACACCGGGAAGAGAGACCTACTGGATGAGGACCAAGCTGGCACTGCTCGTGGACAGTGTCTCTTTCGTGAGTCTCTGTTCCAGCACTGGGCTTCTGTGTCCCTCCTCTGTTACCTTCTTTCTCTCTCATGACTTTTGCATTCTAAAAATTCCGTTAAGACTTGTCACAGGCCTTCCTTTCACAGAGATGAGCTTCTGAACCTTTCCAGTCTTGAAATTTTTATTTATGTGCTCACACAGCTAGCTTAACACTTAGGGTGCCCTTCTAGTTATAGTCAAACTCCTGGCGGGGGGGCACAAATTAGGAGTTCAATCTGCCAAAGCTCTGAAAATGACTTTTAAGATTCCTGAGGGCGGTGTTCCTCTAGCACAGATGACGGGTGTCATCTGGAATATTTTAAAGATACAAATTCTCAGGCCCAGCTGAGACCTAAAGAATTAAGTTTTATGTGTACATGTGTGTTTAGGAGGGTAGGGTGGATTAAAGTCACGTGGAAGGAAGTCATTTTGCTTTTTCTTTTCCTTCCCTGGTACTTACAATCTATTGATCTAGTTGTAAGATTCTAGAACTAGAATCTTTAGCTTTTTTCTCTTCTTTCCATGTGCAAGTTTGTAAGGAGTGTGAAATTCCTAAAGACTCAATATATTGTGGTGTGCATTTGGTCTGTGATTTGCAAAATGAGTTTGATGAAATGTATATTTCCATTGAAAAATGGCAATGTTCAACTAAAATGTTGGGCTAAAGAAGATCACTTTTGAAAATGAAGGCACCGTTTCAGTATTGAATGCCAGGAGTTGTTCGGAATACACAAGTTAAACTTTTATAAGCAAGGGTTATTATTCCTCTGTAGATCTTGTGGAAAATTAATCATACAAAAATAGAATGGTGCCAAGAAAGCATTTGTGAGAGCCCAGATGCATGAACAGGAAATGTTCCATTTTCCAGGTGGTGAGCTTCCTGATCAAACTCCTTTATGACTAAAATGATGATTGCCCAGCAGCGATGGGTGACGGAGACTCATATTTCCCTTTGTTTTAATCATTTCTGTCGAATTGGCTATGGAAGCAGGAAAAGTGGGGGAGGGGAAGCCCCCGGCTTGGCACTACAGTGCCAAGTACAGTAGATGGGATATTTTTTGTGGGGTGAAAGGATCTTTCTCTTCTGCTTCAGAGACAATTGAACACTGGGATATTTGGCACATGGTGTCCCATCCTTCTGTCTAATAAAGTGAATTGTGATGTTGATCAAGATGCTCTGGCTCTATGTGAGGGGAAGGAGGAGCGAAAGCTGAGTGACCCTTGTCTACCTCACACTGTTTAGGAGGGACTAAATTTATATGGGAGAAGATAGGGGGCAGGGCAGCATGCTGGTGACTTGTACTTCAAACAACCACCAGTACCTGTCTCCCTAGAGATTTGTTCAACTTTTATCTTCTCTCACACAATGAATTTTAATATATTTCATATTTCTAATTGTCACAAACTGTCTCTTGTCCCACGCTGTTCCTTTTCATTCTGTAAAGCACTCCATTCTTATGCTGGTTTTGAAAGTCTTTTATCTTGCAAAGCATGCAATTAATAGCGCTTTGTAAATAGTCTTCTCTTCCTTGTGTTAGCTCTGCCTCCTCCTTGTACCCCCCCATCCCCGTGTATGTTTTTGTTACTATTTTCACATTAGTGGTGTTTCTTGAATATCTGGTGGTCCTTGGCTGGTCATGATAGGCATAGAGAAGCTACTCAAAAAGGCCCATCTGGGTGTGAGGTTTGTTGACTTTTGTGATTGAGGCAACTCAGATACTGCGATGCTGGAGGGGGAGTGTAAAATGTGAGCATATTTGTGTTTTTTTTCTTGAGTTGTACTTACTTTTTAGAATTCTCCAATCTACTGGCTGCTTTGCCTTCTGGGAATTACATGGAGGAAAAGAGAGATTATATTCAGCGTGTGGATCTTCACTGAATTTCTGTACCCTCAGAGCTACCGATATCTGCAAGGAATTTTTTTTTTGACAGAGTCTCACTCTGTAGTCCAGGCTGGTCTTCAACTTACTATATAGCCCAGGCTACTACTCTTGGCTCACTGCAATCCTTCTGATTCAGTCTCCCAAGTGCTGAGATTACAGGTGTGTGCCACCATATTTGGCTTATGTGGTGCTGGAGAATCCAACCTAGACTCTTGCTCTTGTTAGGTGAACACATTAATCACTAAGCTATGTTCTTAGCTGCCTGCAAGGAATTTCTGAGCCTGAAGAATCTGGCCTGCTGTGGTAGATCAGCCTTCGAAAATGAATTCCCACTAATTTCAGTGGGACCAAAAAGAGATGAAAATATGTAGAAGTTCAAGCTGTTCAACTGGAAGTCTCAAGTTGATTTTCAAATTTAGGAGAAATTCACTTACGACAACTATAATTTCTACAGGAGGACTGGGGATATAACGAAGTGGCAACAGGTAGAGGAGCAAGTGATCACCTAGTGAGTCTCTACCTCCAAAGATCATTAAAGTACTCAAGAGCTGAGGCACAGAGAGGTGAATGACCAGAGAACTCTGGCTGGGGATATGTGGCAATGTGTTTTCAGGCTATACTACACATGTCACTTGAGATAAGAAAGAATTTGAGTGCACTGCCACCCTCTCTGTGGTATGCAAGGTCCTGACTTTATTTCATTCTTGTCTCCAAATTTTTCCAAGTTGTCTGAAGAATGACCTTCTTAGAGAAGTTGACTCTGCACTTTTAACTTGTCGACCCTCTTTCATGTGCAATTTGGCCCTCACTTTTTTTAATCTACGAAAGATAGGCATGTTATGCACATATTTATAGTTCCCACCACAATACTTAAGAATTCACAAATAACCAATGATTATATATTAGTTGATATGATCTTCCCAACAATATGGTGGGTAGATATTAGAAAAAAATTTAGAATTTCACAAAGAGCAGCTCCTTACTCAAGAGGTCACCATTTGTCTTCCTTATTATGACACTACCTCTCCCTGTCTCATGGCCTTTAGCCAGGAGTTCCCCTTCCTGGACTTCAAAAGGATGGAGACTACTTGGCCTCCAAGACTTATCCTAAACTGTATAATTTCCAAAGTTGTCTTTACAACAGAATTACACCTCAGAAGATTATTTCCCTCAGAACATGCTTTTATCCTATGCTTGGATTTGGGCTTTCCTGTAGCCAGGCATTCTGGTTTTTGTCCTTGATAAATCTCAGTGTATTTGTTTCAGCAGCTGCTGATGAGAAAGTAGAAGCTGAGACACATCATGGCTGGAAAGATGCTTGGTCTGATCTTTACCCTGAGTGGCCTTAATCTATGCACCTTGACACAGTCCGGATTGCTGGTGTGCGCTGTACCTGCTTCTCTTGTGGTCCTTCGTGCTTGTGGGTTCTACTCATTGGACTTCATCCCAAGGCCTAAGAAACCAAAAAGATGCTGATATTCACAAGATCACTGGAGAACCACAGCCTAATTACTTCCTTTCCTTTTTGTAGGTAGGAACTGTTTCTGGAAGACTTTACCCATATGGTTCTCTTGGTTTCTCTCTCTCTCTCTCCCTCTCTCTCTCTCTTGCTATTTTTTCTCTTCTCCCTCTCTTTTTCTTCTCTCTCCCTCTCTTCATTGTCAAACCTCTATCCCTTGAACCAGTGCCTACTGTGTCCCAGGTAGACAGTAAATATTTACAGAATGAATAAACCTAAACCCATCTAGAATCTTAATCTCAATTTCAAATCTTCCAGAAAGGAGATAAACTGACTTTTAAAATATTAGCACAGATCAGATTTTGCTGGCACTGTTCCTTCCTGCTTCTAATTCAGCTGCTACCTGTCCCTGTGTGTTCCAAGGGTGTCTGTCATGTATATAATGTCATCTTTCAAAGTCTGCCTCCAACTTCTATCCACAGTGAATGGTCACTTCATGACAGCCATAGTGGGTGAGATTTACAGGTACTATGTGGTAAAATTCCAACCATGAACTGATAACCAGGAGTTGATACTCTGCAAATGTGGGAGCTGAAGTACAGACAGCCTAGATCTGTGCTTCCTTGTCTGGGAGTCTTTTTAGGAGATTCGGGATTTGAACACAGGTAGACTAAAAGTGGAGTCCTTTGTGAAGCGTGCTATCCTCTCTCTCTCTCTCTCTCTCTCTCTCTCTACAGTGAATTGCAAAATTCCCTTGCTCTCTCCCTTCTTCAGAAAGCCACCCCCTCTTTTAGTGTTAGCAACTGTCTGATTTATGCAGCAAAATTTGCTAATCTGAGGGGTGGCGGGAGGGTGTTTCCCAAGGCTCTCCCACATCCGGTGATTGCTAGTGATAGGTTCTCTCCCTTTCACTGGTTTGTTTTTCTCCTTGAGGCAGCGTAGCTCTATCCCAGGCCTGAGACCACAGCCAAGAGTGGTAGGGAAAGGCATGGAAGAGGATGAGGTGTTTGGGAAACTTCAGGGATTTTGATTTATGGTTTTACTCCTCCTTTATTTTTAATCGGGGGGAAGCACCACACTTCCTTCCAAGTAACTATGTATAATGACTTCATCTATCTTGCTGGAGTTTCTTCGTCTTTCCTCTTCTGGAAAGGTAGGAAGTCAGTTCTTTTTCGCTCCTCTGAGCTGAAAGTGCACTGTGATTTCTCCGGAAAGCAGAAAGAATTGGTGACAGGAAAGCCCTTATTTATGGCAAAACTGACCACTCCATCACACACGTTGAAAGCTTCTTGCCAACTTCCAAATCCCTTTGTGGAAGCTGCGTGTTTTCTAAAAGAAACAGGGAGCTACCCTGGAATCCTCTGCATTGATGTCAGGCAGGGTGAAGCCGCTGCTGAGGCTGTGGTGTGTGTTTGGATGGGGGTTCCAGCTGTTTTAGCCGCCACCAGCTGCTTGTTGTCTCAGCCCTGATTGTTAGGGGGAGGGTAGGGAGGAGGTGAGGGGTGGTTTGGGGAAGCCTAAATTCCAGACAAGGAATAAAGAGACCTGCTCTGGATCGCTTTTCTGGCAGAAGAGAAGAAAGCCAGCCATTTTGTTTTTTCCCTGTGTGCAGCTGACCCCTAAATATATGATTTGATTTTATAAAGGATACAGAAATAATCATTTCCTTGAGTTGTTTCTCATGTGCTTTAACTCCTGTGCTTCACCGTGGCGACATCTGTACCCATCGTAGATAGCATGAGAACAACTTTGTTGGCATTTTAGTTCATTTCAACACTAGATTTCATATTCACTGGTCTTTACAGTTTCATGCTTGTGAGCAATTAAAAAAAAAAAAAAGAAATTCCAGAAAGGATTGTTTTTCAGCCTGTCACTTCTCATGACTCAGCTGCTCGATTCTGGGTGAGGGTGAAAAAAATCCGTCTACGCAGTGGCGGGGAATGTTAGGGTTAGCAGAAGAGGAAATGCTGGATGTCATCTGCTTAGCATTTATAAAGTGGAGCTACAGAGAGGGAGAGACAGAAGAAGAAAGTGCCAATTGAAAAAATAAAATAATGTTTCTCCCTATCTTCCTTCTTGGGTGATCCTTAGAACTCCAATTTTGATTTTTCACTGCTTTTGCCTTATGGAATCTGTCAAGTCTCAGAATGGCTGACGTGCCCATCCATCCTCCATGATGTGGCCCTCCCCAAGGGGAGGATGGACTTCCTGCCCTTTCCCTTCAGAGGCATCTATTCTCAGCTACCTCTCTGGCTTCGTGCCTACCGCAACTTCCAGTTACTGTGGTTCTTATAGTCACCGCAGTGAGCCTGAAAGGACATGGCTTTGGGTTTTCCAAATAGCATCTGCCCAGTAATGAAGCCAATAGAAAAAAAGCAGAGCTCAGATCTGCTTAGTCATGATTATATTGTTTAGACCCACAGAACCCACTGCCCCTGACACTGGCTCTACACTTACGCTATTTTTGCCTGTCCTAGCTTTAATGGCGTTTTGACTGCTCTCAAGTCCCGAATAGCTGGTCCCATTGCACTATCTCAGTGATGGGATTGTAGAGAACCCT
Source organism: Ctenodactylus gundi (assembly GCA_004027205.1). Classification (NCBI taxonomy): domain Eukaryota; kingdom Metazoa; phylum Chordata; class Mammalia; order Rodentia; family Ctenodactylidae; genus Ctenodactylus; species Ctenodactylus gundi. The sequence goes on along the minus strand of PVKB01000720.1, from coordinate 213,473 downwards.
GCCTCCTTTCCTTTCCCTTGCTTGTCCCTTGGTAGCCCCAGCTAAGACGTTGACAGTGGAGCACTTGCAAAATTCGCTATTTTAAGTTTTAAGCTCTACTTATTTTCTGCTGACTTCATTATCAGGGCAATTTCATTTGTCATTAGCTGTTAAATATTGTTATACCCCCAGCTTCCATGCCCCAAGAAAAACAAAGCACGATATACATATTTTTTTTTTCTTACAGAGCTGGTACAGAGAGATTCCAAAGAGACTCCAAATGGTTAGCTTATAATCAGAGACTAATTTCTGAAGTCATCGTGATCCTTACTCTACTGGTGTAATTATAACAAAATATGCTATGGCTAGGTGATTGACAAGGAGCCGAAATGCATTCTTCACTGATTTGGAACCAGGGGATTCCAAAATCAAAGCCCTGGCAGCTACTGTTTGTGGTGAGGACCTGCTCCACTGACGATTTCATGTGGCAGCATCCTCACATGGGGATGAAGGAAAGGTGTCTAAGCTAATTCTCTCCAGCCCTTTTACAAGTCACTAATCCACTCATAAAAGTGGTATCCAGGTGGCATAATCACCCTATAAGGATCATCCTATTCACACCATCACTGTGGGGACTATATTCTAAGATGAATTTTTGAAGGGTCACACTCAAACCCTACTAGTGCCTCTGATGGGCCAGGTCTGGTTCTGTGTCCACCTTTGAGATGATGAGGTCAGCACTTCGAGGCACTAAAGATGTATTCTAGCTGTTGAAGAGAAGAGTGGTGGGGTGACTTCTTACCTTGACCTTGGGCATAGAACCAGGCCCTTGGGAAGTTTATGACGTCTCCTGGTTTTGGGGGATGAGAAGGCTTTGTTCTACCACATCTGCAATACTCAATTCTACCCTCCCTGTCTCTCTGCCCTGACGGGGACACCATGGCAGTGCCTGTTGGTTATTTTCTATTTCATGCTGACTTCTCCAGGAATCAGAACCTCAGACAGAGGCTTACGTGCTACTTCTTTTGGCTACACAGCCAGCCACCACTTGGTGTCAAGAGCAACTGAGGGCTCCATCGTACACTGTCACCTTCCGTGAGACAGTGTATATGTGGCCATTTTGAAAAGTCAGCTGAAGAGAGTGATGAAGAATTTACCAGTCGGTTCCTGCTTGTCCGACCCTGAAGAGTGACTACACGAGTTTGTCTCTCTAGACTTCCTGGGTATATACATTCTGGCTCCTCAGAGTGTCCCACCCAAATACCAACAAACCCTGAGGAAGAAGTGCTCAATGAAGGTATGAGAAGGATTATACATGGTTCCTATATCCAGAATGGAAGTTTCTTCACAAGAGGATATATAAGTCCTGTTAGGTGGGGACTTCTTTAAAGCAATGGCTACTGTAAAGTCTGAAAATTCTTCATGCAAGGCGTTAATGAGACACACCACAGTGCCACTGTTACAGCTGGTCCCAAGGTCCTGACTGATATTTGTCATCTTCTTGCACCATCACGTCTACATTTCCTCCATCTATGAGCAACAAACACCTCAGTTGGTCAGGGATGCCTGCCCGGCAAGATGTCCCAACCTTTCCTCCCCAGGTGTTTTAGGCCTTGTTCATGTGAGGCTGTGATCTCGGCAGTGGTCTCTATAACAGTTCTGTGGATCAAGGAGCACAAGAGATGCCCTGAGGTGTATCTGGCTTCGAGGCTTCCTGGTTCCTTTGCCTTTGTGTGACAGCAACCCCACTTTTTGGGCAGGTAGAATCAATTGCCCTCACCAGTAGAGTGGCTCCCTTCTTCCACAGCAGCATAAAGAAGCCAGGTCACCGGAGCCTTTGTGGGCTTTCACTCTGTTACCTCCACAGGGAATCCTTGGGTCACGAGGCATGAGGACAGATAGTGCGGGCGCATGGTGAGCAAGAGCAGGGATGCGTCTCTGTGAAGTTGGCCAGTCGGATTCCCCACAAAACGGATAGCCGCTGTAACTCCCAAGGCCGGGCCAAGAGGCAAGCACCCTGGGGACAGGCACACAGGGGAGACTCATGGCCGACAGAAAGTGTCTGCTCCATCTTTCCTTCTTGTGGGAACACTGCACCAAGTGTCGGTACACTTAGCAACACACACACCTCCACGAAATAGGCCGACATGCTGTTTTTGGAGCACATAGATCAATCATATCTCCAGGTAAATAAGCTGTGTATGCGAAATGCAATGCGTCCTGCTAGATGTGTTCTCTGAAGGTGTTTCGAAGTCAGTGGTATCTTCATTTGGCAAAAAGGGGAAAGCAAGAAAAGAAAATTGGGTGGCTTTTTCCAGACCATTCAGTTAGAATACGGCAAAACTGGACCCTTTCTTGACAATTCCTGCTCCATATAAGTTGGGCTGCCTGTACTCAGTCCTGAAGTATTAAAATAGCAAAGGACTGCCAAGCACAGTTATGAGGCATGGTTTCAAGTTGAAACAATGCTTCCCAGTACATGAAGATGTGTAAGCCCTGTGGTAACAGAGCATTAGTAAGAGAAATCTGGAGCGGTTTTATTGTTATATTTGCAGCTGCTGAAAGGACTGGTACATTCATTGTCAAAGAGCAGTTATCTCTTTGATCACAAAAACAAAAATACTAATTGTGGTATCTTCAAAAAATAGTTACGGGAAAAAATCCAGGTAAAGCAAATAGCACCATATAAAATCTTCACGACTATAATCATTTGATGTGACTGTCTTTCCGTGTATTTAATTTTCTTTTATGTCTTTATTTTAGTGAGTATAATATTCTATTATGTGATTATATATTTTTTGCCAATAAGCTATTTGTGGACATTAATTTTTCCAGTTTTGCAGTATTAAAAACTATACTTTATATGAAATGGCCAAAGACCTGTATGTATCCTCATGAAACCCATAATTGTGTGCTATGTTCACTTTCTCATCCTGAATATCTGATTCAAAAAATACATGCTCTGATGCATATGGATATCAACACCTGAGTGCCTGCTTTGTTGCTCTTTTGTTAAGAACAGGGAATTTCAGTTGAAATAAGGAGAGAGTTAACATTTAGCTTTTGCATTTGCTTTTAAGAAAACGATTAAAATAATTTCCCTCCCTGTGTCCAACTTTTTGCAATGTGATTTTGCACAAAGACAAGTATTTTTCCTCCTTCTTTGAGTCTGGTTCACCTGGTAACTCATTTTGATTAGTAGAATGTGGACAACGTGGTTTAAACTCCAGGAGACTTTTTTTTTTTTTTTCAAGATAGATCTTATGCTGGTCCTGAATTTATTGGTGTAGCTCAGGCTGGCCTTGAACTCAGGACAATCTGCCAGCATCAGCCTCCTGAGTGCTGTGATTACAGGCGTGCCCCACTATGCCCAGCCTTATGTGGTGCTGGGGAATCAGACTCAGGGCCTTGTGCTGTAAGGCAAGTGCTTTAACCATTGTGCCATTGCTCCAGCCCACAGATGACCTCTCCAACAACAAAAAGACTAAATCATTAGAAATATCAGATTGTGATGAAAATGAACATAATGAAGTTTTGAACCATGTCAGCTGCCAAGAATAAATGAACACTTGTTCCCTGTCAGCTGCTTCCTAGAACTGTTTGGGGGATAATTTCAGAGACATTGCAATTTAGTAGAAGAATCCTTTGGCTGAGAGGTTGGATAGGGCAAGTTTAGTTGTAATTCTGTAATGAGAAAGCCATGTGAGTTGGGACATTGTTTGATTTCTTTGGGCCGCCATTTATATAACTATAAGATAAGTAATTTGTAATAACAGTCACTAAGATTTCTTGATTGTTTATTAAGGACAGGAACTATAACGTAGTCTCTCATTTCTTACAGGTGTAACTCAAATTTTTAATTCATAAAAGAGGCATAATAATAGAACCTTCATTGACATGAGAATTAACTGAGGTTGTCCTAAAAGATTTCTCAGATCTAATACTAATTTTTTTCTTTTAAGGCAACACAATTAAACATAATCCTTTTTTAAAATTAGCAGATTTATTATAAAGGCTAACTTTTTTAAAGGAGTCTGTGTCATTTACTGGCGATCTTTTGGGGCTGAATTTTTTAGTCAATGTAAATAAATCTTACGTAATTAAGGGAAGGCATAAAAGTTAGTAGTAGATCAGTTATCAGTAGATAACCTGAAGGTTTAGGCCAGCTTAAGACTGAATTCGAAAATAGTGAAAAACCCAAGCTATTAGTCATACTGAGGACTGACAATTTTAAATGACTTTGAAATTAACAGATACCAATGTGGGAAAAATTTTTCACCAGAGGTGGCCTGTCAACTTCTATGTTTCTTGCAGGACACAAAGCATAACCCTAAAGAAAAATGTGATGTTTGGACTCTTGAAACTTAAGAGTTTTTCTTTGCAAATAGAGTCCATTAAGAGGGTGATCATTAGAAAACCGAAGAAATTTGCATTATTTACAAAAACTAGTATTGAGAATATGTAGGATACTCTCAAATGTCAATGTGAAAAAGATGCATGAATAGAAAAATGGGCAAAAGACTTGAACAGGCACTTACGTCAATGAATATCCAAGCAGCCAATAAACATAATAAAAGATGCTTGAAACCATTACTCAGCAGGGGGATTATACTAAATCTCAATAAGCAGAATGGCTAAATTGAAAAAAAGAACAATAGCAGATGAGCAAGATATATTACTGACATTCTCACCCACTGTTGGTGCAATTATAGCCTGATACAATATTTTTGAGGAAATTGTTGCATACACTAAGTTTAAGGTGTGTATACCTTCTTACCCATCATTCTCCTAGTTATATTCCCAACAGGAAATGTGTACATTATGTTCGTCAAAAGACATGATAATACTATTTTCAACAGAGCAAAACTAGAAATGACCAAATGTCCATCAAATGAGTAGGTAGAGATATATGCACACAGTGAAACGTCAGAGAGTAGTACAGAATAAATTATTGGCACACACAACATTATGGATGAGATTTGTAGGTATCATGCTGAGTAGAAGAAGCCAGACACCCAAGAGCATGTATTACATGATTCCACATTGGAAAGACCAAGCAGGCAAAACTACTCCGTGGTGTGAATGGTCTGGAATAGTTATTTTGGAGAGATAAGTAGTGACTGGACCAAGTATTTGTCTTGCAGAGAGATTTTAGCTACTGAGAGAGGGCTATAGGTTTTCAGAGTTGCTAGTTGCACTCTCTTTCTTGTTTTCAGCAAGATGTTTATGGGTGTGTTCACGCCGAGTATTTGTTGAGCTGCTTATGATTTTTGTACTTTTATGTACGTTGATTATACTTCAGTACATAAGTTTATGAACAATGAATCTAGCCTGGCAATTGGCAGACAGTTGCCCACAGAACATCCAGGCAGTCACAGAAAGCAATGATACCTTCATATAACATAAGAAGAACATGCTGTTCTGAGAAAGATAAGCAAGTGCGTGCTCAGGCTTGGGTCTTGAGGTGAAGTGACCCAGAATGAGCCAGGCCCAGGTCCTTTGATTGCCAGTATAGCATAAAGAAAAAGTTCACTGCTGGGGACTCTGAAACTTTAGTGGGAGTTCAGCAGAACTGAAGTAGACAAATCTTGTGATTTCAGAAAGTACCAACAAAGTCAAAAGGACTTGACATGAATTGAAAGGAGCAAGCTAGTAGTCTGAGCAAAGGAGCTAAAATTGGCATTTGAGTATTCAAAGCAAATAAAAAGATATTGAAAGCAATATAGTTTTATGTACAGACAGGCATTCCTGGACCAGTAACTAGTGGTGGAGCGGGATCAGGCCTGGAAGTTCGGAAGAGCACGCGGCTCTCAAACCATGGCTTGCCTGTTAATCTAAGGACAATAGCTCTCTGCCCTGGTAGGCTTGTTTTTCCTCTGCTCTTGTTTCTCAGGGAATTCTCACTAGGGACCTGGTGATTGAGGCACAGAAAGAGGGTGTGGGCCTCTCAGCAGAATTCACGGATCTCCTGGTTGTGGTGACTTAGGAAGGAAAGTTTGGCGTTTCTTATGATTCTCCTAATGGCAAGAAAGAGCCGACTGGTGTGTGGGTGCTGTGAAAGATGATTAGAACCAAAGTCATGTAATTGGAAGCTGTCCTGCCTTAGCCGCTGTAGCTTCTAGTGCAAGAACAAACAACAGTTGGTCTTCAGATGTGAGTCGTGCTGGGGCTGGAATCCATCTCACTCGGCACTGAACCGTACATGCGTTAGGAAAGGACCAGTGAAACACTGATGCCGAAGTCATGCCTCCTTTTCACAGCACTATGGTTCTTTGCAGGAACTTTCACACGATCTTATTGGAAATCAAAAACACAGCCAAGGGAGGCAGGCCCTGGATCCCTTCTAGATGAACAGGTGGGCTGCGTCCCACAGAGGGCCTCACTTGCCTGTGACAGTGCCTCCTGCCCACGTGGCAGTGCATGCTGGGGGAAGCTAAGTAAAGGCAGAAAGGGAAACTGAGGGAAGATTGTTTTGGTTTGACTTTAGTCAATTTCACATGTCACTGATGCAGAACTTAGAAATGGAAGGCTGACAGCTGGTCTTCACTAATTGTTTTTAAGCTCCGTTTTCTAGGAACGAGCAACACCTGGGTTTCCTGGAGTCCAAAGGCAGGCATGTGCTTCCACTGATAAAGCCTGCATGCTCTTCATGGGAAACCCATATGCAGAAGAGTCCTGAGAATCACCGATTCCCAGGAAACACCTGGAAGGTGGTGGTGAAGTGTGCACTGTGTTCAGCCTGACATGAGCACCGTGATTCTGCATTTCCAACTAGTTCCAAGAGGATACGCAGGGCTGGACATCCAAATATTACATGTGAAACAGTAAAGGCAGAGCATGTTCTTGTGGCCACTGCAGACAGAGCTTCCTGTGTTGTCTCAGGGACCAAGACTGTCAGAAATGGGTATCTTTTCCTGTCAAGAAACAGGCCAGAGTCCTCACATAAAGCTACGCTGAGGAATATTTAGGAAAAACAATTCTAAATTCTAGGTTTTCCATAAAAGAAAAGAGAGAGAGTTTAAGAAAATCTAGTTTTACTTTCTTTCCCCCTATTTCAGAGGAAATGGTATTTATGATTCTGGGTGTTTAACTCACTCATTTATGATATGCCTACTATGGAGCAGGTACAATGTTAAATACTGGAGATAAGGCCAAGAGCAAGATTGAAGCTGTCCCGCCGTCATGACATTTGCAGTCCAGTGGCATTGAAAGTGGGAACAGGATGGGTAAAAGTGAGCATTCTGTCTGTAAGATTTTTTTTTTTAACTGGGTAAAGGAGCTATGGCCAAGACCGTAAGTTACAATGTTAGAAAGAAAGACTTCTCTGGGGGAATGACAGGTACAGAGTCACGAAAAGAGAAACAAGTTCTGGAAGTGTTTGGAGAAGAGGATTCCAGGCAGAGGGAACCCAGGTACGGAGCCCACACAGAGAGATGGCATCCCTAGGGTAGCGAGACTGAATATAGGGGCAACATCAACAGAGGCTGTCAGGCTGCTACTCTCTGGATTTTGACTTTGAGTCATGGAGGATGTCACAGGATGGTTTGGAGCAGAGGAGTGACAGACAGGATGTGACTCTTAAAAAACATCATTCTAGCATCTGCCCTAAAACCATGGAAGGTAAAAGACAGACCCAATGAGACCAGGTGGGGGACTGTTTGTCACCCAGGGGAGAGACAAAGTTGCAATAGGCCAAGGGGGCAGCTGGTCTGGTGATGAGAAATGGTCAGACATACTGAGACGGATGTGGCTTCCCAGTATAGTTTTGTGGGCCTGATGAGAAACTAGGATTTATTAATCTGAGTGCTTGAGTCATGACCCTGGTCACTGATGCCAGCGATAAATGTTTTTGTTTCTTTAAAAGTAGACCACTTCATTTTTTTTGGTCTCTGTTACTGAATTCTTTCTTCCTTACCATTAAAATTTATGGAATGTTGGAAGCGATGGTATTTGAGGTTATTTTTTCCCCAATACTAACTTCAGGACAATTTAGCAGCTTGTATTCCTTTTTTAAGTTTTCCATCACAGATGGGTGTCTTTCCATTAAAAAATAAATCAGGAGTGGCAGCAATTGTCACTGTTATTTTTCTTCTTATAATTCTAACTTGAGTTAAATTAAAATTCAAGTTAAATTACAGATAGAGATTCTCTCCAGAGAATTCACTCTTCCAGAGATGGCAAATCTGCAGCCAACCCCTCATGTTTTTCTTCAATGGCCGACATTGCTAAATGATCAGAGTGGTTTTTTGCACTGAGCCCTGACAGAACATTGGGATCTTTATCAAATGGCCACCAATAGGTTAGAGTTGGCATGAGTTCAAACCTATTTGTCTTTCCTGTGAGGAATCATTTTTCCTGACAGCTTAATAGGACTGGACAGGAAGCCTTATTGCACACGAATGCAAAGACTTCATTTTTTGTCTTGTCAAATCTTGTCTCTGTCACTTCCTTCGTCTTCAGCTCTGATCCAGTGACTTAGCATTTCTAGAGCTTCAGTCTGGTCTTCTCATCCATAACATGGGGGAAATATGAACAATTTTCTAGCTTATAAGAGCTGGGAAAATCAAGTCGAAGACTCCACGCAGTGCTTACCGTAACCTTAGTAGATTTCTTCAAACACTTAATGTTTCAAAAAGTATTACTTACAATGGGATATATTAAAAGACTGATGCGTTTTAAAAATTGTACAAAGTTATCTTGTATCCTGGTGTTATCACCTTGACTTTTTTTCCTCTTTTCCCTCAAATTTTCCAGGAAAGTAACCTTTCTTTGTAAATATTCCAAAGCCCACACTAATATTGTTGGAAACTTTTATCCTGATAGCTTCCTCTGGGATTGGACATTGGGTAAGGTTCAGTTTTCAGGGCCAGAAAAGCTGAGATGAACATAGTTTAGTGGGACAATAAAGGGTCAGAGGAACAGATTGTGGTCTTATAATTTTCGATTTCCGATTTCGCAGAGACATTTCTCCCCACAGGGACAAGGCAACACACCAGTTAAGTGATACTCAGTGCTGTTTTTTTACTTTAGGTCCACTGTAGACAATGCTAACTGTTGTCTTTTACATTGGCTTCAGAGCCAATTATTGTTTGTTACACTTTCTATGGGAAAATATTTTTGAAATTCCCAAGAGCTCTATGCATTTTACGGTATGGTGGTCATAAAACCTTTTCCTTAATTTGGAGTCTGAGTTTACCAAACCATTGATAATGAGGCTGTTCTGCACATACGTAGACACCATACCATGCCAAGGAAGGCAGAGTCCGTTAGGGCCAGCCTGGTCTCAGAGTTTCATTTGCACTGTCCATAGCACAGGACAATCCCAGTGTCCTGCTGATATAGTGGGGGCATGACTAGGTGTTCAGACCAGGGCTCAAATGCCTGAAGATCCCTTTTGAGGGCTTTATCATCCAAATCACTATTTTGTTTTTGAGTACAACTTCTTTCCAAGCCATATTTTATGAATGTTAGTTTGGCTTCTGTAACCTGAAGGTTTTATTCTGATGCTCGGTCATGGAGAAGCATTTGCTGTGGTATTAGTGTGTTACCATACTTCAGGGTAGCCTCAATCTTGAGTAGGTGGTAAACACACACAGTGGCTGCTGGCGCTGGCTGCCAGTGGCTGTTGGCACTGTTTGGTTAAGGGAATTTTGTTTCTTTCTAAGGCTAAAAGGACTTCAAAAAATTTTTTTTCCAGAGAGACGTAAGTAGATGATGGAAGATGGTTCACAAAATAAAACCTGTTTGTCATCTTTGGCTTAAGTCAAACGTTTATTTTTGAATTAACTCCATGGAGATTTTATTCTGCTTTCTTTTATTAAGCCTGCCTTTAGTTTAGTTGATGTCCCATTTTAAGATATTTAAACTTTTCCTTCCTGGTTACTCCAAAGGTTTTGTTTTTGCATTTGTTTGCTGTGACTTTGCTATGTATGTCTAGGGTGGATTCAGTGCCATCCCTCTTCGTGGGACCCACAGTGAATCCTGAAACTGAGGCTTTGTGTCTTTCTTCTGTTCTAGGCCACGGTCAGCCATTACTTCTTGGGACTGCTCCTTGCTAGCTACTTTCTTCTTCTGGGACTCTTCATGCACTTGAATTAAAACATTCTATTTCTTTTCAATGTTCCTTCATTTCTTATTATACTTTCTAATTCTGTATTTCTCTGGGCTTTATTTTAGATTTCCTAAGGTCTATCTTTCCATTCAAGTGTCTCTCACCTGTGTTAACTTTTGCTATTAATTTGTTCACTGTTTTTAAATTTTAATGTCTACATTTCCTTTATTTTGAGACATTATATTCATGATTTGTTTCATTGCTCTCTGCTAATTACATAATGTCTCATTTATTAGTCTTTGAACTGTCCTTTTATTTCTTTGATAACACTTTTATATCTTTCAAATTGCAAATTAGTTGAAGTTCTCCTAATTTTTATTGTCCATTATTTTTATGACTTATTGTTCTTTCCTTTTTATTTTGATTCTTCCTTTGCTGTATTGAAAATCTTGCTACACTTATTTTATCTTTTCAGATTGTCCAACTAGTAGTTGAAGTTTTTTGTAATACTTATGCCAACTCTAGCTCACAGTGGATTGTCACCTTGTACATTTTGTAGTTTTAGATTTGCAGATAAGCTGTAGCCCCACTGTCTCTCTAAAACAGGTTTGACAAGCATTGCAAAGACAGTTTGAATCTGAGATGAATTTATGCTAGTTTATAGATTCCAGAGCAATTCAACTTGAATTAAAACAAAATTTGAAGATGCTGAAAGCGGGCCTGGGTTTTAAACCATACTAACGGTTTTACTTCTATCCAAAGTCCAACAGACAGGAATGTTTTCCTAGGTGGTGAGAATTTATTCTCTAATCAAAACTTTCACTAAAACCATAGTCCTTCAAGGACCTCACCTCAGTCCTATCTCTTCATACTGATCCAAACCCTCGTGTCCCACCTCTATGTGGACACTGGGACCCATCCCAGCTTACCAAGAGTGATGTCCTCCACCAGGCTGTCCTAGGACTGCTGTGATGCCATCAGAGTGTATCTGTCTGATTTTCAAAGCTGCTTTCATTTCTGACACTGAGAATTCCCCTTCCTTCATGTCAGCATATTAAAGAGCATTTCTTATATTTCATTCAGCATGGTGAGGTTTTTGCGGTGGGAGAGTTTTTAAGTTATCTTATTTCTTAGTCATTCCACGGTCAGAAGCCCTTGCACATCATGCATTTGTGGAGCACTGGGTAATGCCAAACCCTACTTAGCAGGGACACAACATCTATGGAGACAAAGGGGTTAGATAAACAATCTTTTTTTTTTTTTTTTAACAAGGTAGGATCCTATCCAACTTTACTGGTGAAATTAAGCCAGAGGTGGTGTTTCAGTTACTGTCTCATTGCTGGGCCAGAATACCTAACATCCACAATTTGGGGAGGATGGGTTTAGTTTATAGGTTTTTCAGAAGGTCACAATCCATTCATGGGTGGGTGGCTAGAAATGGCGAAATCATCAGGAGGGGCTGTGGCTGGACCCAGAGAACGAGCTTCTCGTGGGATGGGAGACCAGAACCACGTCTGAGAGAAGGGACAAAGTTAGCCATACACGTTCAGATGAAACCCTAAGCATTTGCCCCTTCCAGCTGGGCCCTACCTCTCAACAGTACAAGGAATACGTAGGTACATGAGGCTTTTGGGGGACACTATGGACCCAAACCATAACAGATGGCTTCCTGAGAGAAGAGATATCTAGTCTGGTCCAAAAATGGGAAAAGTCTCTAACCAGTGAAGGTGGTGGGCAAGGTAGACAGGTACATGGTACATTTGAGTGAACTGCGAGCATTTCAGAACACTTAAAACATAGTTCAAGATACCAATCCCATCGTGTTAGATTCAAGAGGCAGATTCCTGACTGAGCTTTCCAGATACCTTGGTAATAAGGCAAAGGCACGGCATTAAGTATTCTAGTTACAGGAATGGAATGGTCCCCTGAGGCCGTGAAGTCCTCTAGGAAGCAGATGTCAAGGGAGAAGTAGAAATGCAAGAGATTTATTGGCAGTGAAAGCTGCTAGTCTGCAGTGCGGTACTCATGTTAGTAAAAGCCGAGAGAGAAGCAAGGTCAAGTAGGAAGGGCCTGGGACTGTGGCGGAAGTCAGGAAAGGTTTGCTAAGTGAACCGGAAGCTCCGATGCATTGCTGCGGAAGAGTGGTCAGGCCCCAGTGTCCATGCCCAGCACTTTGCTCATTAATTGGCTGGGGCTGCCAGTTAAGAGCTTACATTCAGCAAAAGCCCTGTGGCAGATCCGGAAGGATTAACTGTACTCTTTGTGGTAGGTTCTCTCCTGAACCTCCATGGCTACCACACACCCACTGGAAATTTTATAAGTGGCTTTCTGGCAAGTGTACAAGTCCCATGTGAACTTAATTATTGTGTTCTTATCAATAAGAACCTTTTCATTTCTGAATCTCCTGCACTTAGGCCTATGAAGTTGGGGATGACATCCACGTCATAACAGGTTTATCCAGTTAATATCTAGGAGGCCTCAGGCCTGCTGGGTCCTTTCCACTTGCGTGGGTATGGAAAAAAAAAAAAACAAACTCTTTTACAGAGCGTCATAATCCTGTTTTGTTTCTATTCAGAATTCAGTCCTCTTTATCACACCATGTTTTGTCCTGTTGGCCTGACACACTGTTACTCCCAATACTCCCCTTGACCTCTCTTCATTTAGACCCAAGAGGAAGGCATAAACTCATGCTATTAAAACACTGCAAGAAGAACTACCCATAAAGAGGTTGGAACTATTTTGGAAAAAGAGATCAATATCAAAGAGAAACTGACAGATTTACTATCATCTCCTTCCTCCCAGGACATTTTTAATTGCCGAGGAATTCCTTAACACGTGTCATGGAAAAACTGGTCACATAATCAGAGCCTTAGAAATCACACAGTGTTTTCATATTTTTTTCTATTATGAGAGAACGAGGGCGAGTTACTGAGAAAGAGTTATTTCTGTTTGTGCCTTGTGCCTCGGCCAGAGCAACTCCATCCTGCAGCAGGCTCCTCTCTGGCTGGGCACCATCAGGTGACAAGGCTGTGTTCCACACTGCAGCACAGCAAGGTCACCCACCACCGCAGCTTGACAGTGCTTCTGAGACCGGCGGAGTTTCCTGATAAGGATGAAATGGGAATGGGGTGAGTGGGACATTTCCTGGGACCCTTCTTGCTTTGGGGCCCATCTTTGTTCCTTGAATTAGTGCCCTATAAAAACCATTGTCCAGCGCTGGGATGTTGGCAACTTCAGTGCTACTGCAGCCTGCCAGTGGTCCCCTGCTTTGTATGCAAGTCCTAATAAGCTCTTTTTCTTCCCAAGATGGGATTGTCCAAGTTGTTCTTTGGCCTGTTGGTCCCTCTCAGTCCAGAGGCAGATGTTTCTTTTCCATCTCCCTGGGAAATCACATGCACACTTGAAACTACCTTGTCAAGGCTGCAAAGTTCACACATATGTACATCTTCCTTGAAATTCTTCCCTTATTCTCATAGAGTGAGGGGGGTTGAAAGGGAACCAGCTCAGATCATACATACATACATACATACGTAATGGTATTTCTGTTAGCTGGGCACAGAATCTCACAGCTTCATGTGATCCATTGAGATATTCTTATTCAATCCCTTCTATACATACAAGCTTCACAGTATTGCATTTTTGTTTTGTTTTGCAAAAAAATTTTATTTTTTATCCAACTGCATTCAAAGTTCCTTAGTTTTACTTTGATTCAAAAAGCCTATATCTGAGAAGAATGATATTGTAAAGCAATTGATGTAGGCACGGATGAATCAGAACCACATTTTCTTTGAGAACTGAGCCAAGCTGTCAGGAATCTGAGCTAGTGGGCTTAAGGGAGGTGAATGTATAGTTTCTGTGTAAGAGGATGATAAGGAGGAAAAAAGATACTGAGAAAATAAGGTCAGAGAAGTTGTCCAATTTCCACTGGGGCTAAGGAGGTGGATCTACAATTGCAAAAAGTCTCCTGAAATGACCTGACATTGTCATTTACAAGTAAATGGTGGGTGTTTTCCAATGAGCCAAGGGGTTGGAGTTCCAGTTGGGAATTTAACCTAAAACTTTGTGCCTGCTCCAGGCATAAAAGATCTAATTCTAGATAATCCCAACCACCTCGTGCGTATTTTTTTGCTCCTCCAATGTGATCTATAACCATGCTTCTCTTGCGTTTTCAAGATTCCTGGTCATATCCCTGAATGGAAAGGAGTGTATGTGTATATACAAGTGTTGATACTTAAATAATGAACATGTTCTATGGTATCTAATTACTGAAAGATAATTAACAAACATTTGAAAGTAGAGAACATAATGAAACAATTAGGAAAGGCCACTAGTGCCTGAACCTCGGGATCTGCATATGCAGATTAGGTCTCTAGCCAGGCTCAGTGTTCACTGCTCTGGCTATATCATTGTTCTGTTCCAAGTGTTTATATAATTACTTCGTTCTTTTGTTTGGGATGTTTTGGTTAGATAATTCAACTGAATGTTAAGACATCAAATGAATAAATAGAATCGCAATCGACTGGGGACAAAGCCAGCTCTGAGCATTATTACTGAGGTTGTAGGTTTTAGCAAAGATTGGATTAAATGCTGATTGTTTCTAAATACTCCAGTGGGACTTAAATGGTCTTTGGGGAGACTTTTCCTTTGACACTTGGCATTTTTTTTTTTTTTTTTACTTTTAATGACAATGTCTCCAAGTAGTTACTCAATATGAAAGGATATTACCATGGATTTAAGTTTTTTTTTTCTTTCTGAGGGAAATGGTGGTGTTTTTCCACCAGTTTTTTAAAAAAAAGAAAATAGAAAAATCAGAGTTTTAGACTCAAATATGTATAACAAAGTAGCTGGAAAGTGTATTTATTACTTGATTAGTTTTGTTGGTTCTAGAGAACAAGTTTTGTCGAATGAAAAGCTGCAGAGAATATTTCAGCAAAAGGATTTTGTTGATGTTTCTAAAATTTAGATGAAAATTCCAATATATAAATGGAGATATAAGAATATATAAAGGCCACAATGAGAGTAGAAAAATGAAGTACACATTTTGTGTTGTGTCAAACTGGAAATCACACAACAGAAAAGCTAGAGAGAAAGAAGAAAATAAAATAAGCTTGTTGATTGTTGTATAATCACTAAATGGGACTTACAGAGGAATAGCAGAACTGTCCCACAGAATCACAAGATAAAACAGAGAAACAATCAACTTGAAAAATCCCTGGAGATTAAAGTTATTTAAAAAGTGTGGGTGCAACGTTAATCACCAGAACACAATTATTAGAATTTCTGAGTATTCCCCAAGATTTTAAATTAAGGAACAAAGAACACATATATGGTGAAAGAAATACAACACATATAACAAAATGCATATAAAGATTTTGCTATTTTGCTAATATGTTTGAGATCAAACGTATTTTTTATATAAATAAATATGAATAGGACTCACTAAAAGAAAAAAAATTCCATTTGGTTCATAAAGAATAATTTGTTATTTGTAACAGACTCAACATCTAGTTCTGAGAAGTATGGTGCAGAGGAAATGAAGCATATTATTTATGAATAAGTGATAGAAGAATAGAAGCAAGTAAAATTAAACATTGCATTAAGAAAATAATATATAATGATCAGGTGGGAATTAGCCCATAGTCTGTTTAGAAAAATCTATTAATGTTGCATATGTTAATATCTCTAAGGGAAAAAATAATGATTATTTCCACAGATGTTGACAAGATCCATTGATGAAAATTACTACCAAGTTATCACACACACACACACACACACACACACACACACACACACACACACACATTTAAAAAAAAGAGTCTCATTTTGTAGTCTAGGCTCTGGGCCTAAATTTACTGTGTAGCCCAGGTTGGCCTCGAACTCTTGGCAATCCTCCTGCCTCAAAACTCACATGAAAATTTGGTGTGTGATAAAAGGCAAAGATGGGCTTTTTAATAATTGTATCTGAGAAAATCCTAGCAGTCATTTAAAAAATGGTAAAAGGTGATTTGCACTTTTTAATTTACATAAAATTGACTCAAAATGGATCAGAGGTATAACTATGACAGTGAAGCTTTGTTGTGTTATAAGAAAACTTGAGTGAATCCCTTCCTTAACCGTGGTTCTTAACAAATCTTCATTATGCCGAAAAAATCTATAGACATAAAAAAAAATCCTGGTAATTTTGACTACATAAAGTAATTCTTCTACATCAAAAAAAACCCTGTTAACCGAAAATAAGAAAGTAAATATTTGCAACATATTCTACAAACTAAGGCCTAATACTACTTATATAAAGTCTGAAGGAATTTTGAAATTTCTGGGCCCATTATCATAGGCCTGTATTCTCAGCAGTCTGGGAGGCTGAGGCAAGTTTGAGCTCAGCCTGGGCCACTTAGCAACTAGAAAGAATCTGAGAAAAAAGTAAGTTTACAGGAAGTGCTACTTCCCTCCCTCCACTACTGATCTCTCTTTCCACCCATTTCTGTATTATCATTTTTTTCTCCTTTTGCTTCAGACGAAACAGAATTGGCTAACAATTTCATATTTTGTTCATTTCCCCTCAAAAGTTTTTCTTTCTGTGTGGCTTTCACTGTGATTTCCATTCCCTAAGAGGAAACATATCTATTAGGGTTTGTGAACTGTTTATGTTGATTAATTTGAAGGAAGAAGATGGTGAAACTCCATTGATTTCCACCTCATGACCCAGTAGTCTGTCTCTGAAAGTCTTGTTACGTGCAAGGTGTTACAGATCAGGCATTGGAAGGAGTCTGGCTGTAACCCGATGGTAGAAATGCTGCAGGCTACATAGGGATGCATAGACCATGCATGGGACTCAGAAGAAAGAGCCATCACTTAGGGAAATTTTCCTAATAGCAGCAGCATCAACAACAATAACAAAGGTGCTGTTAGAGTTGATCTTAAAGGAGGAGAAGATTTTCAAGAGGAAGATTGTTGGAGAAATTAAAGCTTTGGCAATTCAGCTTGATTTTATTCAAAGCATGTGAAAAAGCGGGAGCTGAGATCAAAGGGATCTTAGCAAACAAGCTAGATCGTGTTCCTCATCTTTGCATTTCTCTTGTGCAAAAAATTCTTAGACAGTAGAGAGTTGTGATAAAAGAGAAAAAGGCCAGTATCGGGAAATCACCTCTTCTTCTGTTGAGACCAGCTAAGAACTTATTTAATGGAAACCACTCGTGATAGATAAGGGAAGCGATCTCAATTAAGATCATCACTGTCGGAAACAGCAGAACATCAAAGTCTAGCTGTAGACAGATGGCTAAGACTTAGCTTTGGCTTCGATAGAGACTGCACATCAACCTGGAGACACTATTGGAAGGATACTGATGTTTCTAAAACTTGAACTCTTTCCTCCTTCAAAAATTTTGTCCTATTAAGTGCTATTTCTATTCACTCTCCTCCCAGTTACTGTTCGTGAGACCTGTAGCAATTTTTAGCTCTTGTTTCCTCTTCCCCTGTCTTCTTTCTTCTCTTCTCTTTCCTGTTTGTGGTACTGAAGAATGAGCCCAGGGCCTTCACACGAAGCTATACCGTTAGCCTATATTATCATTTTTGGTTGTGAGATAGGTCCCACTAACTTACTACCTTGCCCAGGCTGGGCTCCATGTTGTGATCTTCCAGTCTTAGCCTCTTACTTAGAGGCAAGTGCCACTAAGTCCAGTGTTTCCTCACCTTTAATCAGTGAGAGTAAACAGGTCACAGAACTAACTTGCAGTCCCTGGCATCTGTCATGAACAATGCCACATTGGCCTGGTGGGTCCCTGGCCTGCTAAGATCCTGGCTGAATAGCATAGGTGAGTGATAGGCAAGTAAAGCTTCCTCTATGTTTACAGGGGCTCCTTCCTGTTTGCATTACTTCCTAAGCTCTGCCTCTGTTGGAATACCAGTGACATTATATTTTCCCTGCTGTGAATTGAACATGAGAGGGAACAAGTTTTGGTGATCCCAACCTCCATTCTCCACCCTAATGTATGGAAAAACCATTTTCCACAAAACCAGTTCCTGGTGCCAAAAGTTTGGAGACTGCTGATGTATGGTGAATTGGGGCTCAAGGAGGTTGTGTGATCAGCTTAAAGTCGAGTTGTCTTTTCATTCTCTCGACTTAGGTCGATCTGACCCCAAATTCTCATGCTTTCTGTTACATTCTGATTCCGTCCTACATGTACTCCTTGAAATATTTTTCTGTAGGAGCTTGGAGTTATACTAGAGCATTTACAATGAAGACTAATAATCACCACATGATCTTGAGTTCCCATCAAGGATCACATTGCTGGAAAGGATTTCAGAGCTCTAAACTATTATTTTACAAAAGACAGAATTAAAACCCTGCAGGTTAAGTGATTTCAGTGAAGCTGTCGGCTAATTAGTGGCAGAATTTTGGTCAGGATTGAGGTCTTGGTTTTGGTGTGGGGCTCTTTTCATCTCTTTTACTAGCCTCAGGAACTTGAACAAAGTGTGAAAAGACAGAAAAAATAAATTCATGGGGCAGAGTTCCTGGAGTATACTCGAGTATCGGTCTCTACATGAAATTGATTGCTTACCAAATCCTCAACAGCAGAAACCCTTTGAGAAGAGGCCTTTGAACCGTGTGGGTTAGCATACCTTTCAAAGCCACTTGCTGGCCAATGCTGTGTGTGTTATTTGGGTAGCATTCCTCAGGGAGAGTCAAATTGTTCAGAGACCGGCAAACGGCCTATGACAGGGCCATCAGGGAAGGGATTCTGGGTAAAGAAACAGACTTCCTGAGCCTTGCTTAGTCCTTGCTGCAAAACTCCAGCTGAGTAGAGTTCACAGCAGGAAGGCTCAAGATCGTGCCTTAGTGAGTGAGTGACTAGATGGCCACTCCTCAGCCTCCGCTGTGTCCACTGTTGTCCTCAGTTGACCCCTTGATCTACTGACTTACTCATTTGCCTCAACTTTAGGGAGCTCATCTTTATGTTTTGCATTTTACTCAGTCCAAGGTAAGGTTGCCTTGCCTCACCCACCCCACCTCTCAGTAAAACCACTTGAACATTCATAGGAATGTTGTGTTCTAGTCACTGTCTTTGGTCAGAGGAGGTTTTGGGCAGTTTAGTGCCAACATGTAGTAAGGATAACACAGTGGACAAACCACTTCTTTCCTATTGGCCTTTCAAGGTTCCTGGGGTGAACAGGGTGCTGTATCAAAAGTGCTCACCTTTATTTAAACAAAGTCTCTCTGTGGCCACGTGAAAGACTTTTTGGGGGGAAGTGTGAATGCCAGTGTCTACTCACTTCCGGGTGAGGTACAACAGAGAGGCCGAAGTAACAGCTCCATCAAAGTCCAGTTTGGTCAGCCAGTGAGCTTATTGGGGGGACTTGCTGGGGGCTGAGTGGGGAGTCACATACAGAGGAATCACAGTAAAATGACAGGAATCACTTCAGAGTGCTAAAGAGTTTTAGGTTATTGACGAATTTACCTGAGTTTTCAGATTAAAGGCATGTGCCGTGAAAAAATGAAGGATTAGTAAATACTGTTCTTCACACGGCCTAAGGTAAAAGTGTACTTCTTTTTTATTTCTTTTTCAGAAAGTTAGACATAGCAAGCCTGTGTACTGGGGCTATAAACCAAATAAGACGTAATTTTTTTTCTTTTACTTTCTTTTTTTTTATCTCCCCCCCTCCCATTTTATTGATATGTACAAGTGCAGAATTTAAGGTTTACAATGGAGTTGAGCATTTTGCGCATTTCTTGTCAAAGTGACAAGGGCTTTCCCGCTCTCCTTTTGTTCCCCCCCTACCCTCCCGTCCCTCCCTTCACCGTCCCCCCTACCCGTCCCCCTCTTTCGCTTTGTCTTTCGTTTCATGGATCTTTTACTTTCTTAATCACTGGTCATACACAAGATCTATGCAAGCTTGCATTTTTCAAACTTTAGCTCAAGAAAAGGTATGAACCTCTGAGCAAGCTGGTAACGTCCAGGGCACCTTCAAAATCTAGATCATGGGTGAAGGGTTGGAAAATGCTCAAGGTCAGAAACTACACTAACCAGAAAACAGTCAGCTAGCAGTTAACCACAGGCCTTTTTTATGTGTGAAAAATAATGGCCTCACAGGAAAGAAAGGGTATTCCTTGAAAGACTCAGTTAATCATATAAGTGGAACCTTAAGTGTCATTTTGGTGTTGGCTTATCTCCATTCTTGAAGGTATACTCTCTCTCTCTCTCTCTCTCTCTCTCTCTCTCTCTTTCTCTCCAAAAAACCTACCATGTTGTAATAAATGCTACCTGTACTCTATATTCAGCCTATGTGTCCACTGAATTCTTTCGTTAAGAGCACAAATAATCCAGGTGTGCTGTCTGTTCCTCATGGCTCTATGTTAACACCCCAATGACTTCCTTGGTTTAAAATACTGATCATTTTAGAAGACTGTAGATATACGAGTCTGTGAATTATTCTGTTTGTCAGATGAAAGTCTTTATTATTATAGAGAATTCACTGCTCATTTTAAGATTTTTTACTTAGAAGGAAAACTTTAAAATACATGGGGGAAATTCAGATCCCCTCCATCAGGCATGCCATGGTGCCCATGAGCTCATGCTTGTGCCGCTTCCTCCCACCTACTCTACTTGCTCACTTGCTGTGAATCCTACCCAACTGGAAAGTTCCTGAAGCTTCCAGGGAGTTCTTGTCAAATCCTTAGGGACAGCGGTCCTATGAGATGTTTTCCTGAATCGTAATGAGTTAATATGCTCCTAGGAGCCCTTTACTGATCAAATGCTGTGTGAATTATTAGACTGTAATTCAAAAAGAAAATAAAATTATTTCAGCTCTTGACTGCACCATGGACATTAATTTTATTGCACTGGCCCGTGCACTAAGTCCAGCATTCTCAGAATCATTACTCTTAAGTCCAGTTTAGCATTCAGTTTTTTTCTATTGTCTTGCATATGACTTTTGCATCCACAGCAAGATAAAGATCTCTCTATACATTTTGGTTAAGCATCTACTATGGAAGATGCTGTTTGGTATCTTGGGAGACTAAAATAATGAGGGGAAATACCACTGACCTCAAATCATAGTCCCATCCATTCACCAGACAGCTGTTCATTGAACATTTATCATGGGATGGGCCTTCTGTTAGGTACTGGGACTCTTGTATTAATAAAAGAAGTATCCTGGCTGCAGTTGGTAGGATTTTCCCGCTCCAGCTGCCTCAGCTGGTGGTACCTGGAACACAGATGAACCTTGTAAAATCCTTTCCCAGGTACACATTTTTGAGTTGAGTATAATATTACTGTTCTTAAAGCAACTACAGTTTGGAGAATTGATTACACAGAAATAGATAACCAGAACAACTTTTGATTGTTGTCATAGGCTCCCAGAAAGGCCATAACAGCATAAACATCAGTGCTTGAGGGCCTTTTTCTCTGTCTTCTTGCCAGGACTAAATATTACAATCTCCTTAATTTGCATTTTCAATGCTAGCTTCTTAACTCCTTTAAGATAAATCAGTTAACTGTTTGCTTATGTGGTGTGAACTACTTTTCCTTTTGATTCATCATACTCCCTGAGGAAAGAACACGATCCTCTGGTTGATCCTGCTTACGTCCCATTTTCTCTCCCTAAACTTAGTCACTTTAACCTGTAGTGGAAGCCTGGGTCCCTTTGAGCATGTGTGCTGGACCATCAGCCACAGATAAAACCTCGGCACTCAGGAGCTAAAATCCTCTTACTGCAGTCACTGAGGGGGTTAGAGGAAAGTTATTTCAGGCAAGAACTTACTCTGTAAATTACAGTGAACATTGTAGGATCAGTGGCAGAACTTATAAATTCTTCTCTTTAAATTTTTGCTTTGTTTAGCAGGAAATACTTTTCTTTTCATATGTACAGCTCTTCTCGACTTTCTCTAAGCCAGAGTCACCTGTGGGGCTTAGTAAATACGTATTCCTTGGTCATGTCCCTAGAGACTCTGATTCAGTGGGGAGAAGTCAGGGTCCAGGGATCTGTCCCTTTTGGGTGATACTGTTCCAAATGGTTGCTTGATTAGAGAGGAAGAGACTCTGAGGGACAGCAAGGTTCACCCCCAAACTCCCCTTCTAGGAAGAAATGTTGTCCAAAAAGCTGAGGGCCATGTAAGGATAATTTTTAGCTCCCAGTCGTGCAGGGACTGCCTCAGCTGCATAAAGCCACGTCACCTGCATCCCACATACCTGACAGCTCTAGGCAAGAGGACAAAGGTCCAGTTTGCACACAGCAGAATTAAATCAGACATCAAATGGACACCGTTGTAGCTCCACAGCTTTCCATGGGTTTGGAGTAGGAACAGCTTTGCGGTACAACTCAATCTCTACCTTTCTCCAGTCTGCTTTCTTTTTCATCAGGGCTAAACCCGAGGGACTCTGGAATAAATTTCCTGCACACCAAGCCCACCTCAGGGTCAGCTTCTAAGATACTTGTCGGTGAAGAGCGCTCACCCTGGCTGTGCTGTCTTATCAAGCAAAAAAATAAAAGAGGAGAAAGGAGGCAACTGACTGGGGACAGTCTGCTGTCACGTTCTCATGCCATTCCAGTCACCAGGAGCTTGTCCCCTGCCGTGCTGCACAGCCGCTCCATTCCTATTCCATGACCTTTCTCCTCTTCCTGACCCAGGGTCTACCTTCTTGGCTGGCCTAATTTCAGTGGGCCTGTTGCCTCCCGTCCCTGGTCACCAAAGGCAAAGGATGAGGCCTTGTCTGATGGGCAAAGCCAACCAGAAGGCTCAGGGCACTTTTCCTGACCAAGAGGGAAGAAACTTGGAGAACACAGTGAGGATTATTCCAAGAGTCTTTCATTCTCTTGCGGGGTTTGGCTTATTGATCCCTCTTTCTCTTGAGTTTGTGATATGGACCATGAGGCGAACTGTTGGAGTATTTGAGTCTCTCTCTTTTCCTTTGTTCCATCTTCTGTTTGCTCACCTTTCTTCACCCATCCCACCCATCCAGGGTTTAGGGTAGAGCAGTGACTTAAGAGCAAAAAACTTCAGTGGCAGGGTGACCTGAGTTCAAGACTGAACCCTGCCATTGGTGGAAAATAGAATCTGGAGCATATAACAAAGTCCCAGGTTCTATGTTTGTAAAATAGATCTAATTACAGAACATAACTCATTGAATTGACCAAGTGTAATATATAATATAAAATATATATCATATAAGATATATAATATGTAGTAAAATCAGTATAAACATAAAATGACTTTCATTCTGCCAGATACATAGTAAGAAATCAGTAATAATTAGGCTAATGTTTATGTAGCACTTACTCTATACCAGGTACCATTGATTCAATCTTCGTAGAGTACCATGAGGCAATAGTTTATTAACTTCATACTATAGATGAGAAAATTGAGGCACAAAGAGATTACCTAATTTATAACCTTTATAGCTAGTATATGGCAAGTATTGAGATTCAAACTCCATTGTCTACAATTATCAAATAAAATCTTGACAGTTGTGCTTACTAATAAATAGCAATTTATTTAAAAATCACCATCACCATGACTAGTTTGTGGAAAACAACTACATTTGTCTCTTGCCAAGTATCTCCAAGAATTTTCAGAAATATCTCTTGTGTGAGAAGCTAATAAATGAGACCCATTATGGAAATAAAGAGAAAAATGATTAGCGGGCTGGGAATTGGGGCAACTGGGATCACAGGATACAAAACCTCAGTTAAATAGGAGAAATAATTTCAAGAGATCTATTAAAAATTGCGAGACAATAGTTAGTGGCAAAGTGTCATGCTCTTGAAAATGTCTGAGACAGCAGATTTTCTTGTTAAGACCACAAAAATATATGAGGTCATACACATTTAATTTGCTTGATATTTGCCAGTCCACAAATGCATATATATATATATATATATATATATATATATATATATATATATATCAAAATATGTTATGCATGCAATTTTATCAATCTAAATAAGTAAAAATGTTTGTGGTCCAATATAGTTATATTTTGAGGGAGCAACTATAATACTTAACTCTTTTCTGGGATTACTAGATGTGGGTCAGGCCCCACAGGGCTTTATTTCTATAACCAAATCATTATTATTAACATTTTTCGATACGGAGACCCTGTCTGTGGTCCAGGGTAGTCTTGATCTCGCCATGTAGTCCAGGCTGGTCTAGAATTCATGGCAGTCCTCCAGCCTCAGCCTCCTGGAGTGCTGAGATGATAGGAGTGCACTGCCACGCCCAGTTACTGTGAACCTGGGGCCTCGTGTCTCCTAGGCAAGTGCTCTCATCACTGAACTCTGTCCCCAGCTCCCTAGGATCCAAGTACCATGACTTTTCTGCCAAGTCATTATTCCAGGAACACGCACAACTAACTTACTAGACATTATTTTTCCAGTGTTTCCATCCTGTGTTCTGCAGCCGGTCTGCGACTACCCTCTGATGCAACGTCGGAACATTCCTGGGAAACTGGTGATGGAGTGGAGTCCCAGCAACTCTCCTAAGGCAAACAGGCTTCAGACCTCCTTTGCTGGCTGCTCTTGGTTTATGTTTTCATTCTTTTAGCTCATGTCCTTATTTACACCAAGCCTGGAAAAAAGGGAAAAAGCCAAATTTTGAAGCAAAGCTTTGGAGATGAGATAAATTCCAGCTGCTTCAGCAAAAGGAAGCAGCTGTAGTCTCGCAAAGTACATGATAAAAACTGGATTACCCTTCCCGGCTGAGGCCTGAAAGAGCTTCAAGATGTTTAGGACAAAAATTAAAAGTGGAATTATTTCTTTGATTTTAATTTCAGTTTAGCTTAAAGCACCCTCTGGAATGCAGATATTTTAACTTTAATTATCCTCCTAGAGAATCAGGATGAGATATTCTTTTTGAAAGTGACCTTTTAGAGTGACCATTTTTTTTGTCTTTCTTTAATGAGAAGTGAAAAAAAAAAGTTTGTACTTCGTCATTGAATACTGGGATCATCACCGTCATCATCACAATTAACTCATGTTGCAAAGGTTTATCGTGCGCTAAGAACAGGGTCACCCAGATTACAGATCTTTCTGTGAATGCAGATCAGCATCTCTATGGTGTCAAGCAACGTTGCTCTGTATAATTTTTTGTTCTCCTTTTGTTGACTCAAAATTACGATCACCAGTTTATTTCTAATCCGTGCATGTACTCAAGTACTTGTGAGAGAACTCTTGGACATCCAATGTCAGCCAGGCACCGTCCCAGCTTAGTAGAGAGGTATCTTGTCACAAAGAAGCACAGTCAAAAGAGATACAAGCTTTTATGTGGGAGCTCACTGAAAGGAAGAAGCGGCCATTGCTGTTCAGAAGGCTCCGTGGGCATCAAGAGAACCTCTTGGACAAGGGCAAGGAGCGGATGAGAAGAGTCTCCAGTACAAGCAAATGTTTTGTAGGTTTTGCTTGTGCGTTTGCTTGTCTTCTACAGCCCTTTGACGCTGCTCAGACATGTACAGAATCTGCCCAGGATAGTAGGTCACATGTGCCCAAGGTGCATGGCTCCACTTCTCAATAGTTGATGACGTCAGTGCTAAATTTCTACCTTGGCAACATCAATAACATTCTCTCTTTTTTATGCTTTTAATTAATAAGCATAGAGGCAATAATTGGGGCTGTTGGTCTCTGAAGCAAAAGGGTTTGGAATAAAATAATTTTAGGTGGGCTTTTCCCTCTGTCTGCACATACTGTTATTAGGACAAGCCTCGGGATATTGAGTTGGGTTCAAATAAATTGACAAGTGAGTAGATGAGAGGGTTCCAGCGTAACAAATATGAGATTGAGGACCAAGGAGTAAGGGGGAATCAAAAGCTTAGATAATATAAGTAGGCTGGCCTTCTCTGAGGAAGTGACATTTCAGTTGGGACTTAAGAGGTGGGAGCGAGTTGGCCATACAAGGAATGAAGGCAGGAGTGATGCAGGCAGCAGCACGAGACAGTCGCGAGAGCAAAGCAGGTGGGCGAAGCAGGTGGGTGGGGAGCAGGCTGGAGGGAGGTGAAGTCAGGAAGAAATAAATGTTAGATGACAGTGGGGCCATTTGAATTCGGTATTTTGTTCTAGATGCAATCAGGAGCTATTAATGACTTGTAAGCTAAGCAATGACACCATCTGAATTAAGTAGTAGTATTAGCCAGTCTCAGTTAAAGCCCTCCACAAATAATCTCACAGTTGAAATTTCTAGTACTCGGTATTGACTGGCAGAGTTAAGCTATTGTGCATTTACATGTCTGTTGACTTTTCATGACCCAATCTCTTCCTTTTTGAGCACTATCCAGTCATTACATACATACATACATACACACACACACACACACACACACACACACACACACACACACATATATATATATATATATATATATATATAATTCAGTGGCACAGGAAGTTAGGGAATCTTTATAGATCACTTTCTATGTACTGAGTTACAAGGCCTTTGATATATCTCATTTCATCCTTAAGCATTAGGTCAACTAAATATTAGCGGGCAACTGGAGATGGTTATTTTCTTCAAGTAAGAAGGAAATTCATAGTTTGTCAAAGCACGTAGGCAGTAAGCAGTAGGACTAGGGTTCCAGTTCAGATCAGTCTGAAACCAGAATATGTAACCACGCTTTTATCCCCACTGCTGTTCTGTTAAGAGTTTCCTGAGGTGGTTGAATCAAGTCTAGTCCCACACTCTCATTTGATGAGCCATGGGTAAGGGTTCCGGGGCCTGGGGCAGGCATCTAGGAAGTTGGTGGTACAGTCTGGAAGAGGCTATGGTTCTGAGTGGACAGTATTATACTCTGTGACCTGGGATTCCAGGTAGTGCTGCTAGTTACTCATAATTTTTTGTTAGACTGTTTGGTTGCTCCTTATCATTCAGCTCTTGCATGAGTGATAAGCCAGTCAAGGTTACCTCTCTGTAGCATTAAGAAGGAAAAGTAGCTGTCTGAAGGAGGAAGGCCAGATACTTAGCAATGCAGAAGTTACCTCAAGTCATGGTCCGAACAACAGCTAGCAAGGGAAAGGATTCCCATCAGAGTGACTATCTCAGCATTTCTGACTATTTGTCATCTTTTTCCTAGCAAGAAAATATCTGGAGAATTGTATATCCTCACCCTTAACATACTTGTTTTTAATCTGTCAGCATCAATTAGGAATAGCCTTCCCTCTACCCTCAACTAAGGATCAAACCCAGGACCTTTGCACTGAGCTACATCACCAGCCCATTTTGAGATAGGGTCTTGCTAAATTGCCATATTTCCCAGATTGGGTTCAATCTTGAGATCCTCGTGTCTCAGAGAGCTGGGATTAGAGGTCTGTGCCCTCAGGCCCAGCTGACTTTATTTTTTAGGGCTATATAGTTTATTGATCTCATCTTCCTATGACAGAGTAGAGATTAATAGTGAGACTCCAACCAGTGCAGAGCCAGTCATTCCCAGCGTGGCCCTGGAATACCAGATCTGCAATAGGTTACTAGGTATCATGTTAAAAAAAAAAGCAAAACAAAACAAAACCGAAAGTAATGGGCCTTTGAGCAAGGCTAGTTTTGCAGAGTCATGTAATTTTCTTTTTTTACTATAAGAAACCTCAGATTCTTTAATATATACTTTGATTATCCAATATGGGTGTATGTGTAGCACTTCCCAAGTCCACTTGACCATGAGGCTTTTCCTCAGGGTTCCCACTTAGACCTACAGGCTGAAACTGCCTGTCCAGGTCTTGGACCTAATTTGCAGGCACTTGATCTGTTGCAGCCAGGCTAGCTCTGTATGAATAAAACCCGCTCGAAGCACACCAGCGACATTCCTCGTTCCTGGTACTCCTAAGTGCTTCTTAGCCTTTTTGATCTCCCAGCTTAATTTGGTTCTCTGTTTTTCTCCTTTTTAGTCTGAAATTATGGGTAAAACACAAAGTGAGAAATGCAAGGTGATGTAGAAGTAGAGAAATATTTAATTGGTGTGTTCTAATTTCATTTTTTTGGTTTGTTTTTGAAGCAAGGTCTTGCTCTGTAGTCCAGGCTGGTCCTGAACTCACTCTGTAGCCCAGGCTGGCCTTGATCTCACAACAATCCTCCTGCCTCAGCCTCTCAAATGCTACGATTGTAGGTGTGTACTACCATGACCAGTTTATGTGGTGCTGAGGATTTGAACTCAGGGCCCTTTAATTACAGACCTAGCTACGCCCCTAGCTCCTCGAATTTCAAAGGCATTTCTCTTCAAAATCTTCACTGCACTGAAGTCAGAGATTCATTTGAATTTTCTTGATCATTGTGTACTTTTTGATTTGTGTGTTTTTAAGTCATCGTTGCCTTCTTCATGTTCAACATTGCTCAAACTGTGACTTCCACTTAATACAGCATAATTGAAAAAAACAAACATTAAGTACAAAAAAAACCTACCTTTGGCCCATGACTAGAGTTAAATACTTAAGAGATTCACATATATAGATCTCTTAGTGATGCCTTTAAAAGGATATCAGCCATTGACAGCATGTGATGAACTAGATTTTCCAACTCCCCAATTGTGTTTCCCCGAGATGTGTTATGGATAGGACTGTGGATGCTAAGAATATTGGTGAGGGCTGCTGCCAGATGCGGCTCCTCTCCTGGAGCATCCCCAGCTCAATCATCTGCTGGCCTGTCCTCCCTGCCTTCCTCGGTTGAGCTGCGCCTGGTTCCCTTCTGCATTATTTTAATTCTGGTAACTCCCACAGCATGTGGCTCAGGGCTGCACACTCCAGTACTTGATCAGTGCTGACGAAGCAGGCACATCTGCCTATAAACTCACACAGCAGCACAGCATTCTGGGTGTTTGTTGTTGTTTTAGGCAAATTGAATGGTGAGATAGGAAAGCCAGTTACTTTTGACAGAAACTGATTTCACATGATTCCTGCAAGTAGTTGAGCTCATTGATAGCAATATTTTTTTTTTTCCAGTGGTGGGGATTGAACTCAGAGCCCCATACCTGCTAGGCAAGTGCTTTACCACTGAGCTACATCTTTTGTCCTTTTAAAAAATTGTATTTTGAGACAGATCTCACTCAGTTTTGCAGGCTGACTTAGAATTTATAATCCTCCTGCTTCGGCCCCTCTAGTAGCTGAGATTGTGGTCATGTGCCACCATGCCCGGCCACAGAGATAAATTTGAAGTTTTGTTATATTTTTCCAGAGGTCATTATGATGCTGTTCAAGTACCTAGTGGGACAGTGGAGCTAGGACTAAACCATTGGATTGACACGGGAGACACTGAATTGTGTAACTGGAAGAGACTTACGTAATGAGTATAACTGGGTGAATCACAGAGATTAAATGACCCGCCTGCAGATACTCAGCAGACCCCAGGATTTAACTCGCACTGCCCATGACCTGCAGGCCAGGTGGTAGGTCAAAAGGAGAACACAGGCCAGGAGAACACATGGGCTTGGTGGTCTCTGTTCTCTGCCCCCATTTTCTTCTATCATGTATTTCTTTTTCTTGTGCTTTGTCATCAACCCACCCCCCTCTTCCAGATGCTTAATTTGCTTCTCCCCC
>PVKB01000720.1:29052-183846 GCA_004027205.1 Ctenodactylus gundi | reverse complement strand
TCTTGGTAGGCAACTACTCTAAACACTGTGCTGTTCCTCCAGCTCATGAAAACTCGGTGACAAGAGACTTGAGAACTGTTTCAGAAGTGGCAACAGGGCTGGGAAAAGTGTTTTCAGAGCAAAGGAAAGTATTTTGATTGGGATTAAAGTGTTTTATCTTGATAATTTAAAAAATTTAAACTTTCACTGCATGTTTTGATCGTATCCTCATATTTGTGTGTTTTGATGGATTGGTTGGTTGGACACGGCTCACAAGGCTAGGGCTGACATTTGGAAAAATCCGTAAGAGAGAGCAAGCGTACAAGAGCCAGAAGCTAAGGAGCAGAGGACTCTGCAGGGAGCCTTGGGAGGCCGGTTGCTGTTTCAGGCTTTCCCCAGGCATGGGACGAAGACTGGAGCCAGTTCCATGTCTCCAGGGGTTAGGATCCCTTGGCCAACATCTGGTTTCCACGTAAACGATGAGAACACTGCTGGGCTTCCCCACGTCCAAATTATAACCACACAGCATCTGCTTCTCATAAGTTGCTCAGACAAGGTCAAAGAGGCTCTTCTCCAAGGACAATGGCATGTTTACTTTTCATCTAGAAAGGAGGCCTTGGAAAAAATCGAATGGATAAACTTGTTAATGTAGCTAATACGAACAACCTGAGAAGAGCCTCTTCACTAGAGCACTTGCTGCCAGCTGGCACATGCCAGTTGCCTCAAGACTTAGAGAAGGGTTGGCCAGGGAAGAAGACTTATAACCGAGCAGGGATGCCAGCTAGGAAAAGTGCTGACTTCCATGATGGAAAGACACTTTTCCTAATGAAATAAAATGGAATTTCTTTTAATTGACCCGAATGGCTTTGGACTCCTCATAAACCATCATTACACCATCTTTGATAGCAATGACACATCTACTGGCGAGCACAGTTGAGACAGGGCCCTGGTGAGTGGAACTTGGTGGTCCTCACTTTATTCTAATTCAGAGCAAAGAGAGATTTTCCTGGCAAAGAGGCTACCTTTAAATAAAAATGTCTGCTATTATATACATTTGGACATAAATGAAATATGTATGAATGAAATATTTTTGTACTAGGTGTTATACTGAGAACATACATCACTTAATTAAATGTACTCCTCACCATAAGTATTATTTGTGGCTGACAGGAGCCTTGTGGTTTCCCGACTTAAGCAAATATTGACTTTTTAGGCTTTTGGTATTGACGGAAAACACTCTATCATCGCTAATGTTGCCTGATTAATTACCAATGTCATTTTCACTGCAGGTCTTTGCTCAACAAATCAAATATCACGTTTTTTTTTAATAGCTGGTGAACTATAAGAATTTTTTCTGTTTTTAATATAAACTATTTTATCAGTTACTTTTGAGATTCTTGTGATAAATCTAGAGAAGAATGTACAAGAAAAATCTTTACCACTGGGGCAAAGCCAGGAAGGTTGGGCTATGTAACCTTGGGTAAATGAATAATATTTCTTGGTCTCAAATTTCTTATTTATGAAACAAGAAATTTGGAATATGAGATCTTTCCTGGCTCGACCAGCTGGAAAGCTATGATTTTATTTTTTAAAGCTCGTGAGAGCTGTTACCATTTCTACAGTGGTTTGTTTAATTCCTGACACTGTCACTTGTGAAAAGGGTTGAAGTGTGGACTGAATCATTCAACTTAGGACCAGGATATCTGTTGACCCTGGAACCAACTCAGCAGTTGTTTCTTTATGTTATTTTTGCTTCTCCATCAAAAATGAAAACTGTTCCCGCTTTTTCTAAGTGCCAAAAAGTGGGGTACACTTGATCTCATCAAGCTTCAAAGAACAGAGTCTGCGTAGACAGAACATCTCAAATGACATCAGTAAAGCTCCTAGATGGGTTGTTGTGGAAAACCAACAGTATGTAGTACAATAGCAATTACTGTGACACGATAACAATTTTGTGCGTGTGTTTATGTGTTTGTGCATTACACACAAACTCCTAACAGTCAAAAGATCTTCAAAATGTATCTATAAGCAATTTTTATAGGGTAGCGATTTTATTTGAATACTTATAAACAATAAAACTCTACTGTTGTTTTTGTTGGTAGTACATTATTTGCCATATTTTGATGGAAATTACATTATTAAATATTTATAGAGGAACTGGAAGAAATGGTTCACGTCCACGAAGAGAAGTAGTGTGTGTGTGTGTGAAGGGGTGAAGGGTGTTGAACATGTGTCGCAATGAGATGGGAAGTGGCGGCAGAAAACTGATGCAGGTGTGTATTGCTGTATTTTGTCTGCTTGTTGGTTTGTCTCCAAAGGTGTTTGGTGTAAATTGCTTTGGAAGATGGGCCTTGGCTGGATTCAACAGGGTTTCATTGCAGTGATTGAAGTTGTCTCAGCTGAGTCAGGTCAGAAATGTCTAACCCTGCCCTTCTACCCATGAGAGCTGTGGAAACCTCCAAATAACAGTGAATTTTATTCACTCAGCCACTTAAATAAGTAACAGAGAATTGGGTTGGAGGGAAAGGGCATTGCTTGGGGGAAGGAGACTGATACTGTTTGATCTGTCTCATTTTGAGGGAATGGGAAGACGGTAGGTGCCTGTGAAACTGAAGACAGGCATTGACATGGAATGTGTCTTGGTGTGTGTGTTGGGGGGCAGTGTGCTTTAAAATTATTAATTGATAGGCTCAGATGATTTAATGCTCTGATAAAATGCTCAAAATAACAGTTTAGTTATTTGGATCATACGAAGTCAACCTAAATTCCATTATGAGATTTGTCTCTAAAATTCATTAGTTTTTCATCTCACACAATCTGATATTGGATATATTGGTAAAAACACCGTAGAGGATAAATCTTGAGTTTTCTCATTTTCAGTACAAGTATTATTTATTGATTTTCTTGTCCACCAATTCGGATTGTGAATTAGCATAACATTTTTAGAATTGAGTGCTTTTCTAATGAGCTGCATAGTAACTTGGAGACAGGTGCTTCTTTCATAAGACAGAGCTATTTTAATACTTTAATCATTGGATGTCTGCTAATACAGATCGGATCCCATGACTCGAGTCAGATGTATTTGCTATAGGAAGCTCTCGTTTGGGTTGTGCAGCACCAAGCTCAACACTCACATCTACACCGTTCAGTGCCCTTATGGGATTTCATTTCAGGATCAGGGCTTAACCAGGTCCATGGCAGGCTCATTGAAAAGACAAAAAAAAAAAAAAAAAAAAAAAAAAAAAAAAAAAAAAAAAAAAAAAAAAAAAAAAAAAAAAAAAAAAAAAAAAAAAAAAAAAAAAAAAAAAAAAAAGACTGAAAGAGAGCTAATGGCAGGCACTCACGCTTAGATGTCTCCTACATATAAATCAGACCTATAACGAAGGCAGAGCAGGGTCAATCAGCAAGTTCCACTTCACAGAGAAGGGCAGTAATGGAGGCACACACATACGTGGCCTTCCAGAAAGTGATGCCATCAGAGGATGCCCAGGCACAACAGCGGGCATTTCTGTTCTCTTTGGTAGCTAGAGTTCTTCTTATGAATGCATTAGCATTTGAACATGTAAGATTTATTTTTCCTTTCAAGGAAGCTGGATCTGATGATTCCTTGAAAGTCTTGGATTATAGCTGGGACAGAGTCCCACCTCCCTGGGAAGTGCCTGTCCCTCCTGGTCTATTTTGTTAATGGTGTGAGTTTTGGGTGAAATTCATCTTCATTCTCATCAGACTCCACAAGAAATATTCATTGTGACCTTACTCTGTGCCAAGATCTAGTCCAGACACTGGGATATGGAGAAGTAGAAATGAAGCTGCTACCTTATAGAGCTTAGGTTTCTGTATTTAGACACTACGAGCTGTGACTGTCACATGCTGGGGCTGCTTTTAAGGCTCACGGATTCAGACTCTTTTATACCCAGTCTATCATAACTCTTCTGACATGAGTCTTGTTTTTCTAGAATGAAGCATGAGGATCCATCACCTCTTCCCTTTCTACTGTAATGTATTCATGTTTAAATATTTTCCTCTGACTTAAAGGTAGAGTGGCAATTATAAAGAATAGAAGCTATAAAATGGTGAGGTGGTATTTATAAAGAAAAATGGTGTGCAAAATATATTTAAAAAGTATTTTTTCATTTGAATTGTCCAAGGGATTAATAATATGAGCTCATTATAGAGGAACCCAATAAGAACTTCCGCTGGGCTTTGAAATCATTATTTCTTTGGTTATTACTTATCTGCTTGATTATTCTCAAGACTACAGTAGTCTAAAAGCAAGAAGAAAATATTGTCATTCTTCTGTTTAACAATCTTAAATCATTGAAAATATAATGTTCAGAGAAAAATGCAAGCTGCAGTAGAAGTGATATTTGCAATAGAGTGCTATTTGTATAATTTATTTCCCATATACATATATATATGCAAAACACAATGGTTACATTGGGCTTGAGAATTTTGCACACAAATCTATTGCATCAATTTTACAATCTTTTCTCTCCTCTTTTTTGTCCTTCCCACGGCCTCCCTCATCTCCCCTGAATCCCAACATCTCACCTGTTTGATCAATTATCTGTATTTTGGGTTTCTCATGTTAGAGAAACAATGTACTATTTAACCTTCTGAGCCTGACTCACCTCACTAAAACTGATGGTCTCAAATTCTGTCCATTTACCTGCAAATGACTCAAATCTATCTGTCTTTATGGAAGAGTAATACTCCATTGTGTACATGTATTACATTTTTTATACCCATTGGTCTGTTGATGGATATTTCAGCATCTTGAGCAATTTGGTTATTCTTTTGCATGTGGATAACCAGTTCTTCCATCACCATTTATTGAGGAGGCTGTCCTTTCTCCAGTGTATGTGTTTGGCCTCTTTATCAAAGATCAGGCACTGAAGTTACTTGAGGTTTTCTTTGCATCCTCAGTCCTGTTCCCTTGGTCAACTTGTCGTTTTGGTGCCAACATCATATGTATTTTTAAATCTCTGTGTCTTTGTGATATAATTTAATATTTGGAATCATACTGCCACCTGCTCTTGTCTTGTTGCTCAAGATTGTTTTGGCTATTTGGGGTCTCTTTTGGTCCCGGGTTAATTTTGGGATTGTTTTTTCAAGTGCTGTGAAAAAGTTGCTGGTAGTTTGATAAAATTTACACTGAATCTGCATATAAGCTTTGGTAGTATCATCATTTTGGCCAACTGCTCCTATTCAGGAACAGTGATGTCTACCCATTTTCTAATGTCCTCTTCATTTTCCTTTTTCAGCACAAAATAGTTTGCTTTATAGAGGTCTTACCCTTATTCAGTTAGGTTTCCTCCTTGATGTTTAATTTTTTAAGGAGCTATTGAGAATGGGATTATTCTCAGCTCTTTGTCAGTGAGTTCATTGTTCGAGTTCTGGTTAAAAAGAAAAGGGATTGGTGTGGGGCAGGCCACTCAAAGTGTCCACCTCTCAAGAGCATCCTTGCTTCCTCTGAGGCAACTCAGTGACCTTCTGTTCAAAGGCAACCCAATTTGGCTAACTGCACAGTGCACTGAGTTAGTTCTGGATCATAAACTCCTTGAGAGCAGGCATTGGGATTTGTTCATGGATTTATTAATTATTTATGCTTTGTCTGAATTCAGAAAGGACTTGAAATAAAGGACACTATTTGCAACAAAAACATATATAATGGATGTCTTAAAACCATGGTAACATAACCGGAGTCATGTTATTAAAAGATAAGAACAAACTTTATTGTTTTTACATTCCATATCACCTAGCTTAGTGTTTCACACAATAAAAAATTCTGAGGAATTAATACTTAATTAAATCAGCATCTCTCCCCATCCCCATGCCCTTTGGTAGGAGCATAAACCTTATGAAATGCTGAGAGAATCATTTCGCAATGAGCATCCAGAGCTTCCTAAGGAAAGGCAGCAGCGTGGCTCATCAGGCTAAGGTTGACCAGCTTTCTCATGCTAAAGGCAAGCTGTACCAGTGATGGCTGACCTTGCCCTGGGCAGCTGCAGACGGATGGCTTGTTGTCCTTACACCGATCTTCGCAGTGAGGTGCTCTCAGCAGTAAAGACCCATCTAGACGACTGCATCTGCACCACTGCAAGACCAAAAGCAATTTCTGTGTAGACTGTCTACACCGGTTTTTCCCCTTGTTCTCTGGGAACCCAGGAGGCCTCTACTCAGCAGCAATGCAACTCAGAGCAACCTACGTTTCCTTGTGTCCTCTGCCACCAACCCCACCATCCAGGAAAGAACATGCACACGTATTATCTTGAAAATATAAATGAGGAAAGCAAATTAATGTGCTCCTTCCCTGGCATCTGGACTTTGAATAGGAGAAAAGGGATTATCCATGGATAACTCTTCGATGGCTCAATTTTTGAAACTGGGAGTTTCCTTAGTGGTGAACTAGGTAGTTAGGGCCAATCTTTCCACTGGAAATAACAGAGAAGATAGATTAAGTATGTGCAATGTCTGTTGTAAGAAATTAGCAGGACAGGGACAGCTTGTGGATTAGAAATCTGAGAGAGGTAGGAAACCCAAAGAACCTTTAGGACTGTGGTCCTCTACCGGTTCTTCAAAAGGAAACTCAAAGACTCAGATGATAAGTTAAGCTGTGAAAGGTTGACAGAACTGATAGAACAAATGTCTGAATTAAAAGTTTAACAGAGAGGGATGGCTCTGCCAAATCTCTCAGGCTTTTGTGGTAGGATCACAGTAAAAGCAAATTGGAACTGGATTTTGAATCATGTCACGTTCTGATTCAACTGAAGTGACTGGAATGGCTAAGTGCTCCTTATGTATGTCCACATTCACATTTCTTGGGAGGAATGTGTCATATTAAATAAGCCTCTAATTTTTTCTATATTTTTCAGGTATTAAGTGGAAAAACAAATTTGTGAGCACAGACCCAGAGAAACAAGAGAAAGAGGAGCTGGAACCACGGTGGGTGTAGACGACAGAGTTAGCAGACCTAGACTTTAAAGTAACTATCCTAAATATGTCCAAGGAAAGAAGATGTAGGACTCAGAGAGAATATGGTTCAAATGAGAGAATGGTGTAAAAAATTTCCAAAAATGACAGAGATTGCTAACATATCCCAATCTGAGGGTCAGACCAGATTTAGAAAACCCAAAACTCAACTAAATATCTGCATATAAGCAACAGGTCTTAAGTAATAAGACAATTTTAGACACTGGAAAGCCAAGGGAAGGTTTAAGGTGAGAAAATTTTATTCTGTATGCTTTATAGATACTTCTTTGTTTGCTGGACTTAGGTCTGCAGCTGGAAGGTGATGTGTTAGGATCTCAACAAGACATTTTTACAGACTGTTAGGAGTTTTAGCACTGAGTATGCACTAAGAATTTCTAAACTTTTCATGATGAGAGACTGGGTTTTTTTTTCTCTGTATTCTCTAAAGTGTGACATCAAAGGGCAACAATGTGAGCGTGGAAAGGGTGGTGGCGATAGATTCGCTTCTCTTCTGGAAGCCTTTTTAGGCTGTGGGGAGTACTGAGCATGAAGACAAACTTGAAATTAATGAGAGGAGTTGCCTGTGCTTTTCTAAACTGCAAGAAATAGCAACATGTCTGAGAGCCTTTAGGTGAAAAATGTTTGTTGGAAGGACAGTTGGGGATATGAGAAAACATAGGAAATCTTTTCAATAGCCAGGCGCCAGGGAGAAGTAGCCTGATACTGCTCTTCAGGGGTACAAACGAGTCACCTTATCTTCTGAGAAGTCTGACTATAGACTTTCAAATTTGTGTCTTGGTAATAATTGCTTTCTATTGAGAGTATATGGCTACTGGAGGATAGAGGGAGTAATTTCAATGGCATTATAATTGTTATTAATATTAAAAGTAGCTTTTGAGATTTACTTCCGTAGTTATTAGTATAATATGATATCGTCAGCAATATAGTTCAGTGTAATTAATGCTTTTAATCATTATAATAATGGTCTGTGGCATTATCATTAGCACGATTATTTTTACCCTCATAGGGCTCTGACATCTCTCTGTGCATGGCGTTTGTTTTGCACGGCTGGGGCCAGAGGGCAGGAGAAGGAAGGCAGCTTCGGTTTTTGTAGCATTTCTTCTCCCTGCAGTTCCAACTCATCTGTGCTTCACTTTTAATTAACTTCTGCTTTCGTGTCAGTGATTGCTCCATCTAGTTTATAAAAACAACAAGGCTAATTAATTTGTGGATTCCTTCAAATGGTAGTTGTTGGTTTTAGAATCTAAGACCATTTGGAACAAAAGGAAAACACACATTTTTGTGTCCCCAGGAGTCCTGAGGTGACTTGCTAATTGATTCTGTGCCATTTTTCTGCATCTCTAATACTTGCCAGAGCTAAGTCCCCCTGATAAGTCTGAGTAAAATCTGAAAGTCAAGTGTCTGGAAGTAGTAGCCTTGAGAAAGTATATTAATTTCATCTATTCCATTAAATCCAGGCATATTAAACTATCAGTGAGCCATTTTTAAGAGACCTTCAGAGCATCTGTGTAATAAAATGGATTATTTTAGGAATCTAAATAAACCCTCCAATTCCTTCCTCCGACCCATGATGTCAGTACAAATTTTGGGTTGAGATCTTGGAGTCTCATAAATTGGAGTTCCCTATTGTGTTTTTGAGAAAATCAATTTTCTAAAAGCCTCACACATTGAGATGTTATGGATGATCTATGGAACTGTGCATTGTTGAAAGACTGGGGCCTGGTATGGAGGGGTGGATTTTGGCATTTGGTGGATTATATAGATGTGTGGTGATAGCCAGGCATGCGGCCAATTACAGACTGCAGGTGTGTGGATTAGATTACAAATGTGGGGTGGGGGCTTACATCTGGAAGGAGCAGAGCCCTGAGGCTAGACCCAGAAGGGGTGGATTTCCAGGAATGGGCATCAAAGGATATATACTGCTTCCTTCCTTCCTTTTGGGACTTGACTTGGCTTCCTGTTTGCAATGCCGTGAGGGGCTGCCCCAACCTCTGCTGTGTTCTTCCACTGTTGCTGGCTGCCCATGAATGGACTGAGACATTCTGAAACCGTGAGCTAAAATAGGCCTTTCCTCCCCTAATCTGGGCTATTTTATCACAGCAATGAGAAAATAACTAAGACATACCCTAAAGCGAGGAATGTTCTGAACTTGAAATGTTACCTAAGCAATGATGATCTCCTTCTGCTCACTTACTTATTACATTTATCAATACTTTGGCCAAGGACAAAGATGATCAATGGTGATAAACTACTTAAATTCAGAAATGATTTCTGGGATTTAGAAAGTATAACATGAATGTGCTTAAGACATAACATTTTCCTTTATTGCTGTTGAACTTCCCAGGCATGAAAGCAAGATGGAATGTGCTTCTTAAATGAGCCTTTAACAGAGAGCCCATTCTTTTGATAGCCTATAGTCTCTGAGAGTGGCAAAAAAATTTAACATTCCCAAGCTGGCTCTGTCTTGCTCATCAAAACAGGAATTATCTCAGCACTTTACATTAGGGTTTTCCTTCTAGTATGGTCTGTTACACAGCCTCTTCCTGCAGTAGCCACAGTCGTCAGAATGGAAATCTGTAAGAGACAAACCCACCACTGCAAGAAACATTTTCTTTGAAAAAAAGTAAGATACATCCAATGGCCGATTGTGAGGTCAAAAACTGAGTTGGATAGAGAGGTAAAATTCACATGCTTTGAGACCTGAATGAGTCTCTGCACTGATATTCCACTATAAAGAAAGCATGATTCCTGAGTTAGTCTTGGGTAGAAAATGGTGTATAGTTGGAGTGGAGTGCAGCTCAGTGCGTGGCTCCTAAGACCTCTGGAAGACTTCATCTCTTCAGCTGTAAAATGACAGCTCAGTGCACTTCTAGGTGAGTTCCTGGAGATTAGGAGTAATATATAAAAGCCATCTAGCAGAGAATAAGTTCAAATGATAATGTCAATTCCAGTATCATCCTGGTGACTACAAAGGAAACTGACAGTGGCATCTCTGATTCAATAGATTTATGCATGCCCTTTTTTGGATTTTGAATACTCATAAATAACCTCATTCTCTAATTCTTCATTATTTACTCACACCAGCTGTGTCCAGCGTATTCCTGGATTTGGAATATAACCAAGTAGCAAATAGTCATTGAAACCCTACTCTATGCTGGGTGCTGACCTATTTTGGTGATAAGCCAAAATATGACCCTGCTTTTGTGGCACTTACAGTCCAGCAGGAAGGAAGAGGCCAATCATGTCATTCTCTGAGTAAGTATAACAACATAACCCTAATAAGTGTTATAAATGGAGTTCTTTGTTGTAATAACTAGTGCAGGCTGAGCATGGGAAATCTGGAAGAGGAGATTACTGCAAGTCTTCAAATTATTTAGCTGGAGCCGAATTTCTGACATCAGCAGAAATTTTGTTTTGTGCCGTAATACTCACAAGGCAAACTAAGAATATTCTCTAAAGGCTATTCTCTTGACAACTGCTTGTGACGTCATCTGAACATTCAATTCTTTAGACTTTTCTGAATAAAACCTGTAGATACTGAAGCAATCACATGTATCTTTGAGCTAATTTTGAGAATAATCAATAGACAGATGTGCACTACCCATATTTCTAATATAAAAATTCGTACGAACGGAGGCCTGCCGTTTCCAGATCAGACAGTTCCACTAAGGTAAAATCCCAACAACTGAGGTCACGATGTTCACTAGTTTGACTGAGTTAGCCTGGAAATAAGCGGTCACTTAGCTTTATAGTTTTTCAGCGTTAGTGACTCTAGGCCAGATGTTAAGGTATTGGAAATTGTTTCAAACGCCTTGGCTCTTGGATTCCCTCACACCTAGGAACAGCACGTTTTCTGGTTGTTGACAGGCTTGACTTTGAGTACCTTCTTGTTAACGTGAGTGATTTATCTCATTTCTTTTTCCCCTTTACCTGGTGCTTGTAATGCTGGTTTATTATGCATAAGTATAGCTCCTTCAAGAGCCTCCTGCAAAGACGTCAACAAAAGAGGAAGCTAACCCCTCTGGCATCCTTTAAACTCATAGAACTTGTTATTCCCAGGCCCATAGGTATGCAGGACAAAAACTAAGTTGGTCAAATGCCAGCGGCAGCCCACTGATTTGAAGTGGTAAGAGGTGTGTTATGTGTGTTTTGCTCAGCATTACATAGCAGCGTTTCAAAGCTTCCTTGTTACCAGGAAGCGCTCAATAAATATTTGTTAAATGAATGATTAATACATAGGAAATAGGAAACAGGAACCATCCCACACTTCCACAAATGTGGTCTCATAATCGCTTTTAATTTGATTAAGAAATAATAAACCAAAGTGAAGATTTAAATTCTTGATTTCCATTATTGTCCTAGGAGGTTAATTTCTTTTGCCTCCTTGGCCTCTCTCAGATGTGGGTCACACACGCAGAGATACAACCTCATCTTCATTTTCTATTAAAAATTAAATTCCCTCTGACAGTTTCATCTGGTCTGCTTTACAGAAGACTTGGGGTCATGACAGGAAACCACTTGACCCTGTACCCTTGTTCCTCCTACCAGACTTTTTTTTTTAATCCTTCTACTTGTCCCCTTTCTCCTAAAGACAGGAGTAAGCTACTGTGACTGCACGGACTCTTTAGACTATTCTTAAGAATAGTCTCTGTAAAACAAAATATCCTTTAATGTTGATTTTATTACAAGTCAGTAATGGCCTTAGTAATGACCTTTTGGCATTTGATCATGCCCTTGAAAATCGTATGCCGTCCCACAATTTCCTTAAGGAAATAGTTGTGGAGAGTGACAGTCCTTTCCTCACAGGCACTCTGTTGAATAAAGTTACATATGATGCATAAAATATCTTCTTCAAAAATTTTCAGGTTGAGTGATTTGGAACCTTGTAGCAGAAGCTCCAAATTCCATTTCATTTTCCTCTTCTTGAGCGACATCCTCTGGCTTTCCTAGCAGTTATGTTGCGGCCGTGTGGTTAGGCTAAGCAATGAGCCATGAGCAAAAACATGTCACTTCAAAGCTGAAGTATTTAAAAATTAGTGCCCTGCTTTCCAGCTCCCTTCTGTGCCATGGCAACTGTGGAAGGTATATGTTCAGATGATTTGTTTACAACATGGAAGCAACCAAGACCGCAGAGCAGTCGTCCTGGATCGTTGCCTGAACTGGACTTTGTGGTCCAAATGGGGAAGGAATAAAACACGGTTCTGATAGACCGTTGAGATTTGCGGGTTATTTTGAAACTACAGCAAATCCAAAGTCAGTGTTTAAGCCTTAACTTGGCTAACATGACTGCATCTGAACTCAGACATTTTAGGTTCACTACTATGCCCTATCTCCTTCCGGTTGTTTGACCTTAGCAAAATTAACTTATTCTTGTTAAGTCTCAGTTTGTGCATCTATATAAGAGGTGTGTTTCCCTAAAGCCGAGAGGAGACAACCAATATGAGAGGGCTGAACGATTTTCTGCCACGTAGTAAGACTTCAAAAAGCATGAAGAGATGAGCTCAGTCTATAAAGTGAGTTCAGGACCAGTCAGGACAGCACAACAAAACTATCTCAAGGAAAAAAGGAGTATTCTCATGGTGATGGTTGCATTTTAAAACATAGTGGTTAGTTTAAGCAAGTGGTTGTTCCGGTGCAATTTCAATGTCCAAGTTTTTTTTTTTTTTATATTTAGAACCAATTATTCAATGAGAATAATAGCATAAGGCATTTTGGGAGTCAGTACATCTTTATTTACTGAAGGCCGCAATCAAATTCATGAGCCTTAGATTCTTACGTTTGCGGCCATGGAATTCCATGTCTTAGCATTTTATAAGTATTCTAATCTCTCGCCACCATGTTTATGCCTTTTGATTGTACCTGAACTTCTTTTTCCCCTTCGTGGGGCTCGCCCCGTTACCAGCTTCTTTGTCTGTGGCCCATCTTGCCTTCTTGAAACGCCATGCCACCTTGTATACGCCAGTACACACCAGGTTGCCCCCAGTTCTCTCTGCTCTCCTGTGTGTGTGCTGCTATGCAGTGGGGTGGTGGGGTGGTGGGAGGTGATGTGTACAGCTGTGAGGGGACGGGAGGAAAGGTGGGGAAGGGGAGGCTTCTGTGCTTTAATGTTCAGGGGACCGGGAGTTTGGCAACACAGGCACTGCCTCTGGGGCTGTCCTGTGAATGTGCCTTCTGGTGAGAGGACCACACACAATAAGTAGTACTTGTTGTACTGTTGGTAGCAGATTCTATAAGGTGCAGACATCCTGTGGCCTTTTGGAAATAGAGAACCTCATGATAAAGTTCTGAGTTATCACATTGTCATAGGGACTGTATGCCAAATGCTTCTAGAGGCAGTCATCTTAATAAAAATTGAGGATTTTTTTCCATAAAAATTCCATAAAATTTCTACCCTGGTAAGTATTTTAATAAAGTTACATGAGGGTCTCTGTTTAAGGTTTTGTTTGTTTTGTTTTTAAGACAAGGTCTCACTCTATAGCCCAGGCTGGTCCTGAGCTCACTAAGGAGCTCCAGCTGGCCTTGGACTCTGAGCAATCCTCTTGTCTCAGCCTCCTGGTGCTGGGATTATAGGCATGCACCACCATGCCTGGTTTGTGTGTTTCTGGGGAACTGAACTCAGGTACTTAGTGCTTGCCTAAGTGCTTGCTAGGCAAGCGCTTTAACGGCTGAGCCATTCCTCCAGCAAGGGTCTCTGTTTAATGCTATGTTAAGAAAGAGTACTGCAAATAGCAAGTGTTAGTGCTAATTGAGGTCACACACACACACATGCTCACACATGTACATATGTACACACAGAGTTAGAAATCTGCATACAGAGTATTTCTATAGGAGCCAAGGAGTTGAGTCTGCTTATTAAGAGTGACAATTTCCTTTCCTGCATACCGAATGTAGGATTTTATTTTAGTTGCAGCCAATTCCAGATCCTTCTCACCTCTCCACTCTACAAACGGTCTCCCTTGCCTTTCCTATGCCTTAAAACCAAGGACTTTGCCTTCACCTGGGCTAGTGGTTTAGCCATTGCCATGCTCAGCTGCACACAGGTGACGGCCTCCACCTGGGCAACTGCTGAAGGCTGCAGAATCAGCACCTGCACTGCTGGACGCTGCCAGCCCACCCATGGGTCTCCAGCTAGGAGCGCTGTGCCCTGGCAGCGGGGGGCCATGTTCTCTTTCTGAAGCCTTTGTGCTCCTTGCTAGCCAGACCCAAAAGTAGAGAAAATTGATAGTGAGCATAGGAATTGGGGCAGGGGAGAATGGGACTGTGTGTGTGGGGGGCGGTGGGTGGGTGGGGGGGAGAGTCTCACTGATTAGTCTCAGCCTTACTCGCTGTACCTCTGTACCTCTAAGCAAGAAGCATTTTCATTGGCTTCAGTGTCTTTCCTTATCTCCCACCTAACCAGCAGAAAGAAGGCTGGAGCGGTGGAACGTGGATGTGCACTTTCCTGTGACCATGGGAATTGCGTATCTATGCCATTCTACTTTCACAGAGTGCTGTCAGCTGATAGAGGCCTAAAGAAATTGTTTCTACCTTGATGTATTCGGCACGTGCTGACACAGATACATAGAGATGGTGGGTGCAGGAAGCAGGGGAAAGGAAACGTCTTTTCCAAGTGCATCCACCCCCATCTCATCTTTGGTGGAAGAGAAACTGGTACAGGAAATGCTTCAAAATGAAACGGAAAATGAAAGAACTGTGTGTGAATTATTAATAGTGTTAAATCATTCAGATTTTATAAAGTGCCATGCTTGTTAAGGTCTTTATGCGTTTTAGATTTCATTTATTGCAAATACTTTCTGTATCACTCAGGCGTTTGATGCTAGGTTCATATACATATATGTATTACATATCAAACATACACATACATCATATATATGTGTATATATATATATATATATATATATACATATACATATACATATATATATATATATTAAGCTGTAAATCTCCAACTAGAATTACACATCAAAACTAGTGACACAAGCTATGGTTCCAAGAGATTTTTAGTGCCGGGCTTCTAAGTGTGATTATTGGATTGTCTATTACATTTTAATTTATGGAAATTTCTAGCCTTGGCCATACCTTAGATATTTATTTCTTGTTTCTGCACTTGGTGAATAGCTGTTTGGCTTTCACATTCTACTTTTGGAACTAATAATCCATTGGCACTACTTTGTTGGCTGTGCTCTAATTTTTAATCTATTGTGGTTGGTTTGGGTAGCCTAACTGAAAGACTGTAATGGCCATGGTATTTAATTTGGCAAATGGAGGTTTTTTTCCCCATTTTATTGATATGTATAAGTGCAAAATTTAAGGTTTACAATGAAGTTTAGCATTTTGTGCACCTACGCATCTTGTCAAGGTCACAAGGACTTTCCCACTCTCCTTTAGTCCCTCCCTCTACCCACCCGTCCCTCCCTCCCTGCCCTACCCTCCTGTTTCACTTTGTTTTTCCTTTTAAGTTCCATAAGGGTTGCCCTTCGATCCAGTGAC
Organism: Ctenodactylus gundi; assembly: GCA_004027205.1. Classification (NCBI taxonomy): domain Eukaryota; kingdom Metazoa; phylum Chordata; class Mammalia; order Rodentia; family Ctenodactylidae; genus Ctenodactylus; species Ctenodactylus gundi. The sequence goes on along the minus strand of PVKB01000720.1, from coordinate 168,384 downwards.
ACCCCTCCTGGGAATATATCCAAAAGAGGCCAAAACAACACATAACAGAGATATATGTATACCTATGTTCACAGCAGCACAGCTAACAACAACTAAAATATGGAAGTCACCAAAATACCCATCAACAGACCAATGGATACACAAACTGTGGCATTTATACACAATGGAATACTATGCATCTATAAAGTCCAACACCGTGGAGGCTTCTGCAGGCAAATGGAAGAAACTTGAGAACATCATGCTTAGCGAAGTGAGTCAGAAGCAGAAGGTGAAACATCGAATGGTCTCTCTGATATGAGAGACCCAGATCACAACTCTTATGGCAAATGGCGTTTTTAACACCTTTCACAGGAATGTGCTTTCTCTAGAGCATTTCAACTGGATTCTTATTTATTTATTTATTTAGGTCTGCATCTCACTTGACTCTTTGTCTTAGGTCTATACTGTTTTCAAGATTTTAGAATTCTTTACGTCATAGTTGTTAAATCAATTTTAAAATTTCCCAAGTAATTAGCCTTATTTATCAAGGTGGATTGGAATCTATTTGTGGTAACTAGATGGTCTTGAAATTGGAAGGTATTTGAGGAGAGAATTACCTCTTGGTTAATATCACTTGGAATTTCTTTTTTCCCCTTCTTTTGTTGAATTTTCCTTTTGTTTTTTTCCTGCATCCCCTTAACCTTATAAACTCCAATAACATAAAGTTGGCTATGTATGATTACATGGGATAATTCAGATGGCAAGTACTATAGAAAGAATCTATTTTTTATCAGAGCAAAATTTTGTGGTTAAATCTGAATTTCCATATCTGGAACTCTGGGAATTGTTGGCATTTCCTCACAAATAATGATGTCACCAATACAGGAGAATGCTAGGAAACAGCCTGGCTTTCCTATGTCCCTACTTCTCCCTAATACATACATGTTCTCTCATTTATGCTGAAAACAGACTGTTTAATACTGTTCTCAGAAATTTTGCCAGGTTCTAAATGATCTGTGCTCATTTTCTTTCTGTCCCCTACTGCACTGCAACTTACTTTTCCACCAGAATAAGAGAGAATATTAAATGTCATTTCCTAGGTTTCTTGATGGATAGACCAAGAGTTTTATAGAACATATAAAAATCAAGTTTCTGAGTAAAGCCAGCCATTTTTAACAGAAAGAAACTTGCTAGGAGGATATTAGATGAGTCGTTTTAATGAGTAGGGGATGCACAATTCAAGACAGGCACATGGATAAGGAGCAAGAGAGTCCCAGATGTGGAGCTGCCAGGTACCCAGCCAGGGTTGTGCTGTGAAGCCACTTGGGCTCAAAGCCACTGCTCTCCCATTACTTCTGGTTACTTTGGCCTCTAAATTCTTTCTCTCTTTGTCCTAGTGGCCCAAGATTCTTTGTTTAGAAGCAAGCATTTAATTGGCTGACCCTGGAGAAGGAGAGACGGGGCGTTAGAAATAAGCCCTCCTTCACATCCTGGGAGGAAATACCTGGTGCCAGCTGAAAGAGATGCAAAGAGAATGTTAGACAGTCACAAATAATCAGGTTTAAAACAATTTGATAACTGAGTCTATCGACAAAGAGTAAACACAGAATTATCTCCAGAACCAAAGTTAAGTAAATAGTAGTGAAGAGGGGTTTGAAAAAAATAATTCAGTTGTGAATTCAGAGCCTTGCAGGTAAAAGTCTAGTAGAGAGATTTCTTCCTCACAGCTGACCCAAGCACCAAGCTGGACATAAAGGCTCCTGCTTATCTCTCTGAACCACCTACTCCATGGCTCATTGGGTTAGATCAGAGGGCAATGGAGTTCTCTGCTCACTTCAGATCCAGGCCACCAGACGGCACTGCGGCTGAGCTCTGTGAGGTCCGACCTCCTTCCGCCCCGGCCATGTTGCTTCATATACTTCTTTACCTCAGACATCCTCCAAAAGACGGTCTCCTCTACAGTTTTGTGTTTCCAGCAGAACCAGATTAAGAGGCATGCCAGACTTCTTAAAAATGCTGCCAATGTAAGGTATAGGTGACTCAGGTTTCCTTATAGAAAATGTACATTTGCTTTACTCCAACTAGTTCCCCCACCTCTGCCCTTATAATGACCTTCAGTGACAAATATATATGTCTATTCCTCCATACCAATTTCATCTCTGAGTCTGTACATTACGTCTATCAGATTTCAGGCCAGCCAGCTGGCACCTCGTGTCTCAGTTGGCTAGAAAAATTGAACAATGATGGCATTGCTCCATTTATTTAAAATGAGTGACTTATTATTTATCAAACATTTTATTATGCTCTCCAAGAATGGCCTGGTTTAGAAAAATCGTGAAACAATTTGAGAGAAGAGGCAGAACACAGACAAATGGAAAACTTGTCCTCTGTGAAAAGAAGGTGACAACGATACACTTATTTGAGCAAAAGCTTCTCCAAAGCTAACTTGGGAAAAGAGAGAAGAGACCCACACGACCCGTCTCTCCTGGTCATCATGGAAATTGTCCAAGCCATAGTAGCCATTTCGTGAGGTCTGATGGTTCTCTATTTCCACTGCATTCCCGTGGACACTGGGGACTTTTCCTGAAAGCTGGGTTGCCTTCTCAAGCACACACATCCACTGCTTCCGTATTTGCAGGTAAATGGAAAGGTCTTCGCTGACCTCAGCGCTCACAGATTCTCTCCCTTCCTCCTGAGCTCTGAAAATTTATTATTAATCTGGAGGAAATCCCTCTTTCCTCATGTTTTTCTTGAATTACTTTTTTAAAAAAACCTTTCAACTCAGCAAAATATCTACAATGGATTTAGGCTTAAAACAACAACAACAACAAAATCATCAAAATCCTGGAAGGATCAGGTTGTGTAGCTAACTTACTTCCTGTTTGACTTCAAGCACCTTGCCAGGTAGAAAGCCTTGAACCTTCAGGACGGGCATTAGGCAGCTTATAGCCTGTGTTAGGCAGAATAAATGATCATTCAAGTTAGCCACATCCTGATTCCTGGAATCAATGACCCACAGAACTCTACTGATGATACACTTATATTGCTTTAAATCTCTAAGTTTGTGAAAGCTTTTCTGGGACCAAAGAGAACAACCCACAACCCGCATATAGTTTCCTCTTGAGTTTGGAGCAATACAAGTAGTGAAACACAGAGGTAGATGGATGGATATTAAAAACTACTGGCTTTACTACTGAGAAACTGGCTTTTTATTTGCCTATACCGTGAACAACCTAATTCTTCACCCCTAGGTTAGTAGGTTCTATGCATCTGGACACTGGCATAGCTCTGCAAATTAACTCTCCATGAATCTCCCCCGGAGAGCTCTCCCCTAGGCAGAGAGCAGCTGATATTTGCACCCTGAGAACAGTAGAACCAGTAGCAAAGGCATGTAGAAGACACTAAGTCACCCACTTGCTGATGTCTCCTGAGTTCCCCATCAGGTATGTCACTGTCTTGGGGCGGGAGAGTAACAGAGTCCATAACAGACACACTGTTATTGCAATATTTGATCATATAAACTATGCTCTTTTGAATAAAAGTGTACAGCATTACTCAGAAATATCTCTCAGTTCATTCTTCCATTTCACACTGTCCTGGGGTCCTCAAGCTTCTTTACCAAGTATCTCAGCCTAATGGATTTGGCTTCTCTCCAATGGGCAATAGAGGAGCCACCAGATAGGAACCTCCTTAACTTTGTGCTTCAGATTTCACTAACACCAACAGACTTTGCTTGTATTTCCTTCTTTTTCTGCCCTGCTAACAGGAGGGGCCTATTATCTCTCTTCTTTTATTGGCCCAATGTTTGCACTTTCTTCAGTTTCCAGAGGTCATGCTTTGTTAAATTCCTCCCAATCCCAGGTGGCTGTACTTTCTTCAAAACGGACTTAATCCAATGAAATTTCTCTTGTTTAAACAACAACTACAACCAACTAGATAGAAAAAAGATGAGAGTGGAGATCAAGTGCAATTTATGAAATTGTTGTGCTCAGGGAGGGGGTGCTATAGACTCTGGATATGCCCCCAGCCCTAATCTCTTAGGGTTGATCGTCTTCGTAGGTATTAACAACCCACTTTTTTTTTCCCCACATGGGCCAAATCATTTCTTGGTGTCCTATTTCCCACTCCAGCTATTTAATAAAGCAGTTGTGTACTTCTGAGTTTTTATTTTTGAAGTCTGTGGAGTAAGAGACAAGCTGAGAGGGAAATAGTTCTTGGAGACACGACACTTGCTTTCTTGTCTGTGACCAAGGTCGTTTTGATTCCATATAAGTCCTCTGGCAGGCTTTTCTAACTTGGGATATAATCATCTCTAGGAAGACCCTAAAGAGTCTGAAGTCTGTTCAGTAATTTCTGATGCAGATCATTTTCTAGCTCTTAATATGTGTTTGGTAAATGATTAGTTTTTTTAAAAATTGTACTAGATAAGCAAATACATTGTCAGTGTGATTTAGATTAGGTTATTCCCAAAGGGCTTCATTTTCACTGCTGGTTTTATTAGCAATTGGCAAATTTGTCCTTACGTTAGACTATGTGAAAGCAGTTGTAAAGGAATTGAATCCAACAATAGTTTTAGTATTTTTCTTATGAGAGGAAATTATTGGCCACATTTAACAAATCAACATTTCTAATCTGCAAATCTAGCATTACCTTTAGAGTATATTAAAGAATAAGAACCAGAAAAATCTCTTGGGTATTGTTATATAGAATTACTTTTGGCAGAGACAGAGAGAGAGAGAGAGAGAGAGAGAGAGAGAGAGAGAGAGAGAGAGAGAAACAGAGAGACAGAGAGAGACAGAGAGAGACAGAGACAGAGACCTACAGAGAGGGACAGAGACAGAGACAGACAAAGAGACAGAGACAGAGAGAGACAGAGACAGAGTTGAGAGGAGGAAAGACTTTCTTTCTATTTTTATTAGCTTGCAAATTCTTGCCTGACATTCTAAGGCCGCTTTCAAAATATGGGAATTTATCAGTAGATGAGTTTGTAGAACAGGAACCTTTTAGGAGGAAAGGATTTCCTTGAGGCCTTGAGGCTTCAGGCTACCATGGAGATGTTCAGGGGTTATTAGTAAGACTAAGGTTCAATAAGGAGATATGATATTAGGGGAGTAATCAATGAGTAGATTTTTCCCAAAATAGCTCCATTGTGAACTTACCACAGTGACAGGGATTTTTTCCATTAATTATTTATTCCTTGAGGCTCAGGGGATTTATACCTAGAAGTCTTTGAAAGTGCATATTTCCTGTGCAAGGTTACTGCTCCTCCCCCCAACTTAACACAGTTGTTACCTCTAACTGAATACTTATCCTTAAAGGAAAGAAATAGAGAATGATACTTTGACCAACGTGACTAGTTCATGACACTCTTTTAGAATCAAGCAAAATAAAATTTCTTTGTTAGTAATAAATTACTGGAAGAACATTGATGATGTGTAGCACCAGATTACGTGAACAATCAGGCCCTAAGGACAGACAGAGATGAGGACAGATCTGGGAACATAATGACCTCCCTGCACCTCAGCTTTCTTATTTGTGGCCTTAAAGGTCCGTTTTATGCTGAGTTGATGATGTTGTGAGGATACTAACAGGTTGATGCTTGTGACGTGCTTAATATAGGGGCTGGCCCACAGTACAAGCTAGTTACAATTCAGTAGAAAAGTTAACTTACCTTGAATGCAGAAAGCCCCCAGGGGTTGCCAATGGGAAAGTGAATAAACGGAAAGACGTTGGTGGGGTGGGTCAGATGTAGCAACGAAGGCGATGAGAAAGAGCCAGACCCTGAGCTTGTATAGAAGGTAGACTGCCAACCGGGTTGCTAACTGATTAAGTATAAAGTCCGAGAAAAGAGACTGATATCATGATTTCATGGCAGAGAAAATAGAAAATTGTAAGTTGCTATTTGTTGAGATGGAGGAGATGGGACCGATAAAAATGTCTGATTTTGGATATGCTTTGTTTAATATGTTTGATAAGCATCAAGTTTAATACTATGTCTACTAGACTTCTAAGGACAAATGTCAAGAAGTCAGCTGGATCGAGGAATGTGTTGTACATGAGCAAGTCCACGCTTGAGTGGTCAGTACAGGACAGCAAGCAGGAAGGCCACATGTAGCAGTTAAAATGAGTTTCCGACTGCTTCCCTGATCACTGATGTTAGTGTGAATTTCATCCAGTATGAGCTATTCTAGACATAGCCTCAACTGATTGTGTTTCTTTTCCTAGTAGGATGGTCTAAACCTTTGTTCCAGAAGTTTCTGTGTCTCTGGTAGAACAGCCTGCAGTACCTTCACTGCAGCCACCGTTAACATTTCCTGTTGTATGTGGCAAACCAAGATGGTAACTCAAGGATTCTCCTAGTTGGGTGGGCTGTGTGTGTTCTTCAAGGGGGACAAGTTGGCAAATGGAGAGACAGAAAGTCCGTTGAGGGAAGAAGCGTCAGTAGTGGATGAAAGTGAAGAGAGTAAGAGAGGTATGTTCCAGAGGCAGAGTTGGTCTGCTTCCCTGGCTGCTAGTCAGAATTTCTCCTAGGACCTGAAGCAGTCTCAGACGACACCCAGCATGACTCCCCCTTCCCCACCTCCCCGGCCCAGGGGGAATCCCTCCTGTGGGAATGGGGTAGACCTAACTTTGCCTCCCTCCTTTACAACACACAAGGTCAAACAGGCTGTAGTTGCTCTCGGATTTTCATTACCCAAAGACTTATTAAAGGGAATTCAGCCCAGGATATTTTTTTTTTTCTGAGCAGTGTTTATTACCACCACCTCACTAATTATTAAGAAGCGAGCAAGCGTCAATTAGCTGTGGACACATACATGGCAGTTACACTGGGGAGACCTGACAGGGCTGAGCCAGCGCTTCCCCGTGGAGCACATCATGATCTGGCAGAGACCTCTATGTAGAAGTAACAAATGTGTCTAATTGACTTCATGGGAAATAAGGTCCTCATGTCAAAACATCTGGGTACAATTTTCTGGGCATTTAAACAGCTCTCTGGCTCTGGAGAGGAACAGAGAGCTGGCCCAGAGCCACCATCGCAGAAGATTTAATCAATCCTCCTGCTCTTTGTTATTTTTTTCCACTCCTTGACCCATAATGCTGTTCTCTACAGTGCTTGGTTGACCCACCTGTTTTGAGTGCAAGTGATGTACTTCCTGGCTGCGTCTCACCACCCTGCACTCTGCCTCACCAGCTTTCGGGCCACTCTGTCATGACGGCAGAAGGGCCCAGTTGGGCACGTCGCATGTGCTCTTTGGTTCTTGTTTGGCTGAAAAGTGCACATGGCTCTCAACTGACCTAAATGCCACTGATTTAATGTTGCTTTTACTGATTCCCCCTGAGCAGTTAGCTTCTCAACCCTCTGCTTCCCCATTTCTTAGCTCTGGAACAGTACTTACATGGCTTACGCTATAATTTAACTGCTCACACATCTGTCTTTTCAATTAGCCTGTGAGTGGTTTCCGTTTTGGGAATATGTGGGCCTGAATTTGAAGCTCGAGTCCCAGTTCACGAGCCGTTCAGTGAATGCTCATCACGTTAATGAAATGATTTTCACTTGGTCAGCTAAAATAATTAGGCTAGAAGATGTGGCCATGGCCAAAGTTAAGTGCTTTGCTCATCATTGTTGGAGCCCGTCCTGCGGTTTCATTGTTGGTAACTTTTTGCCAAGAAATGAGAAGTATTGTAAGTTTTGTACTTTGCCTAGTTTGCAAGGGAGTCATGAATAGAACCTGCTGTGTACAATCGTGATGGTTTGAAATCTCAACTGGTCCTCCAAATCCTTACGGGTTTGGAAGATGATTGTATCATTGAGGTGCTCTACTGATGGGTAGATTGGTTCATCATTGATGATTTCGTGTGCTGCTAGGAGGTGGGGCCGGGTTGGAGGAACCGGACATCGTGAGCGTGACCTGGAAGAGTATGACTCTGTCATTGGCTCTTCTCTTCTCTCTCTTTGCTTCCTGGCCACCGTGCAGTGAACAGCTGTCCTCCACCAGAGCCAAGGATCCTCCTGCCATTGCTGGTCATTGCCTTGAATCTGGCCAACCATTCATGGACTGAGGTCTCTGAAACTGAGCTCCAAGAAACATTTCCTTCTAGAAGGAGTAGGTTTCAGGTAGTGTGTCCCAGCGACGATGAAGAGACTGAGACCATAAAGTGGTAGCCGCCTGCACGGCCAGGGAACAATCGGCAACACTGAGGGGTTTGATGGGACTTCAGGTCCCTTAGCCCTGCTTGAGACTATACAACTAAAACCTTCGGGAGCGGGGACTAGGAGTCTGGAGCTCAAAATATTTCTTTAGCAAGGCTTGTAGTTATAGAAGATTGAGAGCCATTAGAATAGAGAGAGAGGGAGAGAGGGAGGAAGGGAGTGAATGGAGGAAGGAGGGGAGGCTAATGTGTTTTTTATAAATGCAACCAGGATGCACTTGGAATAAAATGAAACCACCAGAGACCAGAAAATATTGGAAAAGGGGAATCTATACTCCTCCCTTTGATAGAAGAGGGACTGTCTTTTATTCCCAATCTCTCTTGTTTATATCCTCATCCTTCCTTCAGCCCTAATGCTTCGCATGTCCCCAGGCCCTTGTGCTCCACTGCTTTTTTGATGAGTGCCCCTAATAAAGGGAAGTGGAGTTATGCTTCTGGGATTCTGGGAAAACAGGCCAAAGAGCCTCCTGGCAAAAACATCATTTCTCTGAAGTCTTTAATTTTTATCTTAGTCTTGTTGATAATTGATTATATATATGCACATACCTAATGTTTTAAAACAAAAGCTAATGTCTGAAATCACTTACTATTGTGTAAAACTTAGACTTCAGGAAGCAGTAACTGTTCTTTGTCATGCTGCAGGGCTGTTATTTTTTCAGTTGAGAGGATGTTCCTTAAAATATCAGTGGATCCATGTTCTGGTAGAGGAAAAACAGTGTATAATACTAGAAGAGGCCTAGTAGGCATTTGGAAAAACAAACAAACAAACAAACAAAACGACCTATTGACTGTCTTGACTTTTTTTTTCACCTTTTGCCATGTAAGCAAGAAGGCACCCTCCAGACACCAGATCCTGTGAATTAGGTGGAAGAGGTTGTACTTGGATGTTTTTACTTAATAGAAGTTGCTTTAAATATTTTGAATCATTTCAGGACATTGAGGAAGCCATAAAAAGACTCTCACAGAGAAGACTTTCCAAAACTGCTCCAGAAAGTGGCAAGAACAACTGGTAGGTGTGTTTGGAGCAAGGAGAACTATTTTGAGTGGGATTCCTGGAAATGTGTCTTTTAGTGTAATACATTTTAAAATATTTACTCTTGTTTGTACATTCACAGTATGTTTTGACCACATGGGGTAGTATATATATTCAACAGAATATTATTCAACCTTAAGAAGAAGGGAACTTCCTTCACATGCTGCAACATCGATGGACCTTTAGGACATGACACCAAAGAGAAGAAATGGCCACAGAAAGAGAAATGCTACATTATTTGACCTGTATAGGGTAAATTCATAGAAAGTGAAAATGGAATGCTACTTATCAGAAATGGAGAAAAGAGGGAAAAAGAAAATTATTTAATGAATGTAGAATTTTGGTTTGTGTATTATCTGGTTTGTATATCATCACTGAGACAGAATAAATACCCAGCACCCACCCCTTAAAGGAGGGGAGGTTGACTTTCGCTTATGATTCAGAGAGTTCAGTCCATGGTTGAATGGTTCAAAGGTAGAAAGAGCCTGGCAAATGCACAAGGTAGAGGAAAGTGGTTCACTGTCATGGTAGCTGAGAAAGAAGGAGACAGACAGAGAGAGAGAGAGAGAGAGAGAGAGAGAGAGAGACCGACAGAGACAGAGACAGAGACAGAGACAGAGACAGAGACAGAGACAGAGAGAGAGTTGCTTTAGACAATATACCTTGTATTTTTCTGACAAGGCCTTACCTCTGAACACATGAGACTTCAAAGAGATATTGCAATCTAACAGTTTTTGAAGTGTAGATCAATTCCACAGCAATATAAGTACACTGAACACTCCAAATTAAAAATTATTAAGGTGGTAAATTTTATGTCATGTGCTTTTATTTAACCACAATAAAAATAACGACACATGCACAATTCACTTAAAACTTACAGTTGTATGAGGATAGACATAGCTTAAGTCATCCTAAAGTGTAGAAATTAGATTCAGAGAAATAATTTACCCAGAGTCACCCAGCTGTGTTCCCAGTAGAATGGGAATCCCAATGTAGAGTTCTGATTCTGAAGCCACAGCCACTCCTCCTATCCTCTTTCACAGGTGTGGACAAGGTCACCGCCACAGCAGGTGTTTGGGGCTGCTAGAACAGCAGGCAGCACTCCTTCCTGGAAATCTTTCAGATTTGCCTGGTTTTCTTCTTCCTTCTGGAGATGCCAGCTTTTCTCCTTTCAACTGGGAGTGACTCTGAAGGCTTATGTGTATTAGATTTGTCATTCAGACATCTAATCTAGAAGTTTCTACTTCTTGTGTGTAATTTGGATGCCAAGATAATTAAAGTCCCCACCCCGTGTCTCCTGGAAAAGTTCTGTTTTTACCTATATAACATATTGGAATTCTGTATTGCGACTTCTTTCTCTAAAAAAAAAAACATGCTGTAGTAAAAACACTTTGTGTGAGATCTACGTTCTCTCCAAACTGTAAGGCTACGATATGCTATTGTTACTGCAGGAATGATGTGGGACCGTCTATCTCTAGAACTCATTAACTTTGCAAAAGTGAGACTATGCCCATTATTTAGCAACTCCCGGTTTTCAACTGCCTCTGTCCCCTGGCAATTGCCCACTAACCCCTGATTCTAGGAATTTGACTCTAAGTTTTCTGTGTGCGTGGAATCACACAGGATTATCCTGTGTGACAGGCTTGTTTCGCTTAGCTTCGTGCCTTCAAGGCCTGTGTTGTTGCATATTCCAAATCTGTTAATTTTTTAGGTTTGAATAGTATTCCTTTATAAATATACACCACACTTTTTTCATGTATTAGTCAATGGAGAGTTAGGTTATTTTCACATTTCCGCTATTTTGTGGCAATGAACACTGAAATACAAATATTTCATTGGGATTTCGATTTTAATTTTTAAGATAAGTACTGAGAAATGAGGGTACTGCATTATATGGTAATTATGTTTTTAATTTTTGATGCGTATTCATACTGTTTTACATAGCAGCTGTACCATTTTGTGTTCTCATCAACAACATAAACATATTAAAATATTCCCATTCCCCTTCTAACATTTGCCTTTTTTTTTGTCTTCGTTTGGATAATAGACGTCCTAACAGATGCAAGGTGATATTTCATTGTGGCTTTGATTTCTTTTCCTCATGATTAGCGACATTGAACATCTCCTATTCCTGTTGACCCCTTTCTTCAATTTTTTTTTCAGAAATGTCCGTTCAAGTTGAAGACTTTATTTTGAAAGCTATAAAATATGCAGCTGTGACGAAGCTAATTTAATTTATTCATCCAGGCTGACTGAGGCCAAGAAGGACTTGTCATGGGAAAATAACTTGCAGATGGTAAAAATCAAGGTAAGGAACAGGTTTTCTAAGTTCTACCTTGCTACTGAGTTGCTGCTTGCTGAGCTCCTGTCATGCCGGCCACAAATGTGGGAACATCTCATTCTTTATGTCCCGAATTTTATGTACTTGTTTCATTTTGCTAACGTGGGACATCTTTGAAGGCAAATCTCTCATTGTGGTGTGCCCTTTTTTTCTTTAATTCAGCCCGCGATGTGCTTGCTCTCTGTGTACCTGCCAGTTACAGAAGTGAATATGGTGAGTATTTTAAGCTCAGTTGTTGGTCTTGATCTCTTGTTATTGTGCTCTCTGGGGGCAGAAAATACAAGTAAAACTGGAAGGTCAGTTTCAAGGGCAGAGAAATTTCAGAGCAGTTTCATTATTAAAAGTCTAACAGCATTGAAGTTGGTGTCTTGACAAAAATATAGCTTTGCTCCTTGCCTGTGTGGCTTTGGGTGAAAGCAGAGGATGATGGGTAAAAGATGGAGATTTTTGAGAGATCTCGAGATGAGGGAGGCACAGGGCTCAAGGTCTGGAGAGCTATCACTGCTTTCTGGGTACGTTCCGTCTTCCAAATACTTCTTTACGTACCTCTGGTTCATTGAACTCCAAATGTGTTTTGCTAAGGGCCTTTTTCAGTTGCTTCCCAACCCCCTTGTGTGTACGGGGCAATTTAATTCATCTGTTTCGTATTCATTTACACTTAACTCATCTAAATACTATTAGGAAAGAAAGAAATCCAGGAACTCTTTCAGTTAGATTCAGTTGACACAGGTTGATCTCCAATTCCAGGAAGAAAAAGCAGAAACAAATAAATACCAGTATTGTTTAGTCTAATTCATGACACGCGCATCTCCTCTTCCAGAGCCACAGACAGTATGGTGACACAAGTCCCTAACCTTTCAGGTCCTTGTGTCTCCCATTTCCTTATCATGTACCTTTTTTGGGATCCTTCCAAGGATCCCCTTGTATGCCACGCCGTCAAGAAGTAGTGATCCAACTCGTGCTACCAAACACAGTGTCCGTATTTGAGTTGCTTTACTTATTGGTCTACTGTTTTTCTAAACCTAGATGTTGACGAGACGTATGGGGTTGAAATGAACAATAACAAAACTTTGTTCGGAGTGTTACTATGTGCTGGAAGTTGATTTCCTTTATTACACAGTCTCACGATCACCCTAGAGGAAAGTAGTAGTAAGATTCCTGTGAGGAATGAAGCTTAGACACAAAGGGGTTGAGTGACTCACTGGACCATGTATGTACTGCAGAGTAGAAACTGAAACATAGATCATTTAACTCCAAGGCCCACACTTGCAGCCATCACACTATTGCTTGTTGACTTAACACCTTCCAAGGTGTTTGCACATAAGTGGCACTTTCTAGGATACAGTAATTTTCTTTCTTTCTTGCAAGACCATCTACCTCATAAAGTCTCGCTTCTGCTGCGCTTGTGTGTCTCTCAGTCCTTCCTTTGGTTTGGATGAATGAGTTGATTTCTCACAAGGCTGAGAGTTCCCAGATCATTCCACAGCAGAGCATCTGCAATGAAGCCATGGCAATATTGCCCCTGCCAGATCTGCCATGCGATGTTGAGGTGGTCTAGCTGCTGGGGAAAATTTCTGCCGTGCTTTCCAAGACAATGCCTGAGGGGTAAAACTCATCCAGATCGAGGGCAAAAGAAGTATTTTGTTTCAGCATTTCTTTGTTGCTGTTTCTGATGGTTTAGTAAAATATGGACGTGGCAGATTTTGCACAGTATGGAAGGTTACAGTGAGAAATATCTTTGTCTTATGTTCTCCTGACCCTTTGTCTCTTAGGTCCAGGCCTAACAGGTAATTCCCAAAACATTTTCTGGTAAATGCTTTCAAAGAAACTCTATGCATGTATAAGAACACCATATTTCATACATATAATGATATATAGAACTTTGTGTGGTTTAATATATCTTGAAAGTTACTCCAGATCTTTATGAAAAAAATGACATTCATAATTTTAGGGTTTTTTTGATGAACAGACAAATGATTTATTTATATATATTTGGGTTCCACAACAATGCTGAACCAAATGTTTTATATGCTTATGTGCATATGTAAATATATTCCTGCAGAGAAACAATATCTAGTAGTATAAATATTGTTATCAAGAAGTTAATGCATTTCAGACTTGGAAGACGTTGACAGATTGGCATTCAAGGATGGCAGAGTAAATTGCACTCCTACCAGTTATGAAGGAGAGTCACAGTTTCCCTTATCAGTGTAGTGTATAACCACATTTGTGAAATCATGGTTCATTCTTTGGTTGAAAATTTATAGCTTTGATTTGCATTGCATATACACACATAAATATAAAATATACTTGGAGTGTGTTTGGAGATTAACTTCACAACACTGTGAATATCCTTATTGTTATGGCTTAGATGTAAAACGACACCCCTCTCCCGTTCTCCTGAGGTTGGAGATGGGGCCTGGTTGGAAGATGCAGGTCACCGAGGGCATGACCCGGAAGGGGGTGTTCTTTCCCCCAGCTTCTCCCTTCTCTCTCTGCTTCCTGGATTTACGGGTTGAGCAGTTGTTTCCCAGGTCCTTCACCGTGCTGTTTCTGCCTTAGTATCATTCAACCATGAACCAAAACTTCCGAAACCTCGAGCCACAACAAACTTTTAAAATCCACGTGTTGTGCGTTTTATCCCAGCAGCAGGAAAAGTGAATAATATGCTTGTAAGTACCTAAACTCTAAAGTTAAAGTTGTTAAGTTTGTTTTAAAAGTATAAATTGTATTCTTTGTGTATTTAAGCTTTCCGACCTTTCTTTGTCTTATTTTTTCCTTATGCCTACCTTTCTCTTTTCTTGATTCTTCCTTTCTCATCAATTTCTCCCTTAGTTACCTTTTTATTGTCATGACTCAATACCTGATGTCCACAAATTGAAAGAGGAAGGATTTATTTTAGCTCATAGTTTCGGAAGGTCTCAGTGCATTCCTGGGCAGCTGGCATTGGTGGAAGCACATGGCAGAAGCCTAGCTGGAGGAAGGTTGTTTATGGCATCGCAGACAGGAAGCCAAGTGAAGGAGGAAGTGTGGAGCTGGTGTGTGTCCTTCCAGGTCTTCTCCTAGTGATCTGCCCTTCTGGGTCAGACTTCAGTGTTCCTCCTCTCTGACCAGACCCCACCTCTTAAAGCACATAGTCCCATATGTTTTCTGCAACATCCAAATAGGAGGCTTTGTGGGACAACTCAGATTCAAACCATAATAACATGTAAATAAGAAAGGAGACTTTTTTTTATTACTGTGACTTTATCATGTATTTAGAATTTTGCTTAACGTTGGCTTTTTATGTTTTAATAAGTTGTTACATGAATTTTGTCTATCTGAGGACTACACCACCTACATTATTCTTAACTTCTTAAATATCTTGAGATACTTATTCTAATTATACTTTTTTCATGTGAATTCACTTGAAAAATATAGAACAGAGTATATACTTCAGGATATTTAAAACAGTTAAAAGCTGTGCCTGGTAGGATAGCCTATAATTCTGGCATTCTGGGAGGCTGAGGCAGGAGGACTGTGAATTCAAACTCAGTCTAGACAACTTAGCAATGTATCAAAATCTTGTCTCAAAATAAAACATAAAACAAAAATCAAAAAGAAAAACAACCATTAAGAATATTTTCTTATACATCCAGTAAGACTCAGATCCTGCTTCACTAATACTGTGTTTTGTATCTGGACCATTCCCCCAAAGTCTCATGTATATAAATGTTATGGATTGTTGATGGAACCGGGTGCTATTAGGAGACAGGCCTGGTCTGGAGGGGTGGATTGCAGGCGTGTAGATTGGATTACAGGCATGTGGTGGGGACTTACCACACCTTCCACACTTGGAAGGGACAGAGCACTGAGGCTGGAACAGGATCTGATCACTGGGATGGTCCTGGAAGGACATAAAAGCTGCTTCCTGGCTTCTTTATGAGACTAGACTTGACTTAGCTTCCCGTGTGTGATGTCCTGAGAACCTGCCGCCACCTCTGCCTCTGCCATGTACTTCCACTGTTACCGGCCGCCCCTGAATGGACTGTGACCTTCCGAAACAAATAAACTTTTCCTCCCCTAAATTTATGGATGTTGGATATTAAGTCACAACAATGAAAAAGTAGCTAAGACAACTAGGGTTGATTAGCAAAGAGCATCAATCGCAGCTCTGCATTCTCCAAGCAGCGAGGACAGTCTGTAACATTTACATGATGCTCACCATGAGCCAGACGCTTGTTGGATTTACAGACTCATCTCCTCTTTGTAGGAAGATTTTGAGACAGGCCCTGTTAGTCTTCCCACTTTAACAGTGAGGAAAGGGAGATACAGCGATGTAGGGAACTTGTCCACGATCATACGCCTTACTTAGCACAGCCCAAATCTCAACCTATTGTTGTCTGTTTCCCAAATTTATACTCTGAATCCTTACTTTCCAGTGACCCTCTGGAGGAATGTTAAGAGTTAGGAAACTGCCAATCAGTGACAATTAAACTTTCATAGTTCCACATGTAGAATAAGAGCTGAGGTGTGGAAACTTTTCCAAGGTCACACAGTAGGTTGGGCACACGGGCTTTTTATGACTATGGGATGTATTATTCCGTCACTGACTTCCTGTCTCATGCAAAATGAAGCTCCCTAGGACTGGACTTAATGATCCCATATTTCAACTCTTCCCCACTCCCACCCCCTGCCACCTTTTTCATCTTTCCTCAATTCCAAAAGGGACTCTCTCTCTCTTTCAGAACCATTGCTTACATCTATATTTTTAAAAGATAATTTTTGACAATTGTGAGGATTTTGAGAAATGGACCAAACAATCTAATTTTGCTTCCAGTCATCTCTGGACCCAGGTATGGTGGTAATTTGATCCTCTTGAATTGAAAACATTCTGAAAAAGGGTGCTTGGTGGTGGGGGTGGGGGGGGCGGTGCTCTATGTCCTATGTTTTAATTTGTCAACAGGAGGACATTCCTTATGAATTTTGAGTCAAACTTTGGTTCAGAATTTGTGGAGCCCTGGCTTAGTAGAAATGCTCTCTAATATGTGAGGAAATGTGGCTTCAGTCATCAACACACACAGATATTCTATAACCAATAATACAAAGAACCAAGATTTTTACCTCCCTTATCACACAGTCCCCAGAAATGAGTGCTCTCAAATTAACTAATAACAAGATTTTCTTTTAAAATTAACATCCTTGTGTCTTGGCATCTTTGGAATGGAGACTCACATGTGCTTGGAATTTGTTGGCTAGAATTTTAAACCAGATGGCTACATGCTTTTATTCCTCTAGAAAACTTGCTAGGTTGTTTGTCCTCTAGTTCTCATGGTAACTGAAGAAGCTTGTGAACTTTTTTCTTTTTCTTTTTTTTCTCACAAGGTAAAGTCATCAGAGCTGGCAACTATTAGACTAAGGCTCGATGTTTTCGCTCTATTTTTTCTAGTTTACTTTGAAGGACTCTTATTACATTTTTACCTCGTTTTTAGTAACATATAGTAAGCAAAAGAGTACAGATAGATAGGACAGGCTGGGGACTGTTGAAAATTGCTGTCACATGTTATAGATTCATTGTTTTGGGATTTCTTAAACTATCCCATTGCATTCCATTTTTTTTTTCAGCCAGTGGATGACATACAGAAGCCACGGCCTTTAAAAAGGAGCCAATCAATGGTTGTATGTGACCTTTCATTAACTACATAATTGTAGTGTGTCCAACTTTATCTCTTGAGATGGGGTGAATTTCATTGGCCCCATAAAGCGGTAGTGTCCTAGGAGCCTATCTTTAAGCCTGATCAGTTGCTGAGGTTAGAGGAAAAGGAACTTAAGAGTTGTCTGAATTTTGTCATATTGTTTTTCTCATTGCCAATATTGGACATGAGACTAGGCACAACTGGAGAATCAAAGCCATTTACGGATGATGGGATCAAGGCTTCCATATAGCTGGTGGTATGAGAACCCTTTGAATAAAGAGTTCATTTGTAATAAAAAAGAATTTTTATAGTTCTTTGGCCTGTCGTTGTTTTCGTGAATTATATGCCACAGTCACTATTCTTTTTGTTGTTACTGTTGTTCTGGATAATCTTGTAAGTTGCTTTGTTGAAAGAAAAGGGTTACATTGTAAATGTGTGACTGAACTTAAATGTATTGCTGTTCCCAAATCAGATGTTGACAGATAAACCAAGATAAAACAACAAGGAATATATCCTATCTCCATGGTTATCTGAACACACTGAAGGTGATACTGGATGAATTGTTTCCGAGGTGACTTCCGTGAAGTGTGAGAAATTTAGTGTGATTCTCTTGCAGCTGGTGATAGTAAATAAATTCCTATGATAGCCTGTATAATTTATGATGAAAAATCGCAAAATGTAAGAACATCATGAAATTGGATAATTTTTATTATAGAATTTTGCCTCAAATCTGGATGGATTTTTGGCTGACCTAGTGAACATGGTGATTTTATAAGGTCCATGTGTTAGAGGGCATTTCGTGGGATTTTACATAAGCTTGAGGGCTTGCCTAAAACGGTCTCATGTAAATTATTTGATGTAAAAAACAAACTAACACAAGGATCACACTCTTGAGCTCTGGAGTCAAATAGGTTTGAAATCAAATGCAGGTTCTGCCACTTAGATGTATTCTTTTTGGCAAGTACTTAACTTCAAGTTAAGCTTCAACTAAGCTTCAAGTTCTCATGTGTAAAAACGAGTGGAAATCAAGCCCCTTTCAGGTTTTTTTTTGGTGAGAATCAGGGACATAATCCAACTGAGGTGCTTGGTTATTAAGTACCCAGTGCATGTTGGTGAAAGCTGGAAAAACATAGACAGCTGGAATCTGTTCCCTTGGTCTTTTCACCTTTCAGTGTGGAAATTTTTCTTGCTGATGTCTAAGGAAAAAAAAAATCACTGAAATACTTTTTAAAAATATCACGGAAGTCTCTACTCCAGAATAAGTCTACTGTGGTGGCGTTTGGCAGTGAGGGAGATAGACCTAGCTTCACTTTGACAAAAGAAAGTATGAGTGGGATTTGTAGTCAAGGGGTAGAAGGAGAGGACATCAGTGGAAGGAAAATTATTAAGAGTAAACCATAAGTCTAGGGGGATTTTTTTAACGCAGTCTCACTCTGTAGCCCAGGCTGGTCCTGAACTTACTATGTAGCCCAGGCTGGCCTCGAACTCATACAGGGATTATTTATTTATTTATTTATTTATTTATTTTGGTAACTCTACAGTATTCTTGCTGAAGGCAAGTCAGGGTGAATTATTTCATTAGATTTGAAGATAGGGAGATTTCTTGCTATTGACTCAGAAGATTTTTTTTGATAACTTTATATTAAGCTAGAACAGAAGAGAAGCCATGACCAAGGGCTAGTAGATAGGAGGGCTCAGAGAAACCTAAGTCAGGTTTAACTGGGGAGAATCTTTGCCACTGGCCTAAGTAACATAAATACTATCCAGGGTCCAAACGCCAACTATTAATAGCACCTGTTGAGTGCCTTGAGAATCAGGTACTCTGTCAGACTCTTTAAAAAAGTGAATTGTTTTATTTAATTCTTAAAATAACGCTAAAGAGTAAATAGCATAAGAAGTCCTATTAGTTTTACAAACAAGGAAATTGGAGTTCAACTTGGTGAGGGAGCTTTCACAAGATTACTTGTCGATTGACAAAACTGGGGTGTAAGTTCCTTTGCTGAGTCCAGAATGAGCCTCAATAGGTACTTTCTTGTCTTAGGTAAGGGTGGCTGACTGCAGGGACAGCCCTCGTCTCTTCTAGTGCTTAGCAGACATTTATAGTGAAGGGATGAATGAACGCATGGCTATCTGTAGGCATGGCAAAATTTAAATGTCTCTTTTTAACAGGTTCAGCAAATTTCAAATGCTGCAATACTTCGTTGAGGATAGTAAGATCAAGGCATAGGCCACTTGTTATTTTTACTAGCTCGGGCACCTACTTGGCAGTAACCACAACATTCATGTCTCTCGTTATCCAGTTGCCTTAGAGCTAAGGAGTTCACTTTTTGAGGGTACTGATCACCTGTCTCCTCATTTAGATGAGTGTGAGAGATCTCCTTGTCTCTGCCATGACCCAAACTCACTTTGACACCAGTAGTGTTACCTCCCCAAGTAAGAAAAAAAGAGTGATGTGGGAAGTGTGTGTGTGTCTGTGTGTGTCTCTCTGTGTGTGTGTACACGCGCATATGTGTGTCCTCTAGAAATTTTCCTGGGATATATATCCCTCCTCTCTGTCTGGCGTTCTGTATTTATTTGTCTTTCATCAGGCATTTTCCTCTTATTCTATAGACTCACTTGAGGATCTGCAGGGCACCGTCTTAGGGAACAAGATCGGACGCTGCAGTTATTATGCGGGAAGAACCTTCCAGTCGTCTTTGGAAACAGACACAGCAAGTAATTTCAAGACAGGAATGTTTAAGAGTTGTCTTCCAGAGTCAAGGTCAAATATCTTGAGTCTTTGCTTTATTTTAAAAATCGATTTTAAGACGCAGTGTTCCTGGGAGTGATGGTCGCCTTTCCTTAGAACAAATGTACTATGTTTGAAAACTGTTTTGTAAAAAATTCGTTATAATATTAGAGGAGCAAACTAACTTCTCAAGTCCATGGAAATTACAGACTGGTTTAGGGAGAATTCAGAAATCCTTTCTGGGGGTATATAGATTGATAATATCTCTGATTCTTATGAATTCTCCCAATATTTGGCAAAGAGCCCAATTCACTGTAGATGCTTAATAAATCTTTGTTGTGCGAATGAATGAAAGCACCCAGACCTATGATAGGTCCCTTTTTGCAGGCTAGCTAATCAAGTCACAAGAAAGATACATACAAGTTGATAAAAATAAGAATGACTAATTTACAAACATTTATATTTCAGTGTTAGGAAATGTGATTCAATTAGGAAAACAGTTAAGACAATGATGTGTTCAGAATCAATGAGTACAGGCGACGAAAACTTCACAGATTACATTTTAACAAGATCAAACGTCACGTATAACATACATGTATGTAAGACAGACATTGCTTCTGGTTTGATAGTAACATACCATCTGGTATACACATGAGATATATTGTCAGTTCAATTTAGGGTTGTGAAATATATATAATTTTTTTGATAAGACATTTCAAATTACAACGTATCTCAGGCAGCATGCAGGAAAAATCATTTATTGTACATTTGTTAGGACACACTTTGCACCAAGCTTTCAGTTTTTGGTAGCTAGATCAACAATATCAGAAGCATTCAGATGAAAGTCTGCTTGAAATAAGCAGTTATATTTACCGACTGAGAGCATACCTGGTAAAAATAAAACTCTCTGAATTCATTCATTAACAAAATGCACAGTGATCATAAACTCAGTTCTTTAAAAATTGTTATTCTCCACAATTAATTCTCATTTATTGGTGATACAGCAGCTGCGGGGAATCTGAATTCTGAGAACTGGTTTTACATAACAGCAGAAATTTATTCTTCTGTGGGCTCACGTGATTACAACAAAGATGTTTACCATTGGAAATCACATATTGTAACAACGGTGCTGTACATACGTCACAAATATTTGGTGTTTCAGAGTCTTAACAAATAGTATGCTGTGATTATTTCACAAAGAGACTAGATTAACAGGCAGTGTAAATCACATATATCTTAAGATTTTAAAAATACATTTTATACATTAGGCTTCTAATTTCTTCACTGGCGTTTCCTTTGGGTGTGTCTCTTTTCTTGTGTCTTTGTACGTACAGTCCTTGCAGAACCTCTGGCTCATGCCAAGGAAGTCAGTAGAATTAATATTTCCCCACAGGAATATGGCTGAGTATACACTGATTCACAGAGTCAACAAGGCAACATCTAACTCATAACAGATTATCTTTTAAAGTTTTAAATAAAATCTAATTGAAAAGACAGCAGTTTGAACAAAACTAGAGTAATCAAAAATCGTATTTACAAAACATTTGAGTATGTTCTTAAATGGCTAGTTCTTGCTAACTGCACAGATAAAATATCCTTTTGTGTAACATCCTTAGACCTCTGGATTAACTTACGCTAAATGGTGAAAAGAAAAGATGGTTACTTCCATCCACTCGACATGCTCAAAGGGGAACTTTGTTGTACCGCCTACGTTGGACAACACCTGTCAGCAGTGTTGGTATCTTTACTTTGAAAGGGTCAACAGAAATTCCCAAAATGTCTTTGAGTGCAGTGTAGGAATTATGGGAAAGGCTGACATAATTGCCCTCAAAAGTTCAAATTCTCACTTTGCTTCATGCACTTGATCCAAGTAATCATATCTTTCCTTTCCAAGGCTTCTGTGTATTATTACATTGGCTTTAAAAATATGTTCCTTGGTCCTTAGAAATATAAAGTATTGATTCAAGATAGAGAATGGTAGGGTGAACATTTCGTAGCATCACATTCATCACAAAATAAGTTAATCTTCGTTTACAGACCATTGAACACTTTTCTTTGGCAGGAGACCTTATAAACAGCTTCCTTCACTTTTAACATTTCAAGGAGCCCAGTTTGTTTTTTCGGATAATATCAGATCTGTAGTCACTTGTTGACTACTTTAGGATCACCACGGGTACAACATCCATGAAATTCCAAGTGTACTGATTCATTGCTACTGAAAAAGATATTGTACACAGACCTCTCAAATGGGGTTGCTTAAGATCATAATTTCAACAGTAAGCTCAGCAATGAGGTATGTGTACCCACAAAATGTTATCACTGAAACACACCGGAATAATATATTGGGGACTTTTTTTATTGTAATGCATTGTGTTTTCCCCAAAATGAATAATATATAGTGCATATAACTCATGTGTGTGTGTGTGTGTGTGTGTGTGTGTGTGTGTGTGTGTGTGTGTGTGTTGTGTACTTAAGATGGCCATTTGTTTGAAATTACATTCACTGGCATGAAAGATGAGAACTGAAAAAGTCAGTTAAGTATCCAAATGTATTACTCATATACAATTACTTAGAAATCTCAAAGTGCTGTGAATTCATTTAAAAAATAGCTTTAGACATTGGCGCAATCTTCAGGGCCAGCTGGAGGAAAAGAACACCAGGTTGTTCAGTGTATTCTCCAAGGGAAGGCCTCCTGTCCACTGTGCCTGTCTTCCTTCCAGTTCTCTCCTCTCTGTCTTTGAAGGTGACGTGAGATGGGTCCTTTACACTGGGCCTACGTGGGCTGAACATCCTTTCCTTTTCTTCTGGGCCCTATGTGGAGAATTCGTAATCACCAGTTTGGGAGACAAGGTCTCTGGCATGAAGATATGCTATTTATTCATGGATAGCCAGTTGTGTTGGGTCTGCATGAGTTCAGTTTATCATTACACTGACCCAGTGGGAAGGGACTGCTTCCAGTAACCACCAAAGACAAGAAAGAAGTCCTAGATTCATTTCTTTCCTAGGGTCTTCCTTCCCACTGGCTCCCCAGCGCTGCTACTGGCACAGAGCTGTGCCTGTGCTATACATATAGTGTGTGTGTGTGTGTGTGTGTGTGTGTGTGTGTGTGTGTGTGTGTGCAGCATGCCGGTCTCTTCCCTTGCTCTTGTTTGGAAAGTCACATGTCTCCCAGTGTGAGCTTCCTACTGCCTACAAATATGAATAGGTGAGACTCAGGGAAGTTCTGTTGTCATAACAGTTATGCCAGCAATTATTATTATTATGGCTTTATTGGAATAGTGTTGAATTGCACCACTGCCCTGTGAACACCATCACGAATGGCACTGAAAGCAAAGCTGTGGAGGAATTAAAAGTAACTGCCTGCTTCTAATGCCAGAGCCTCCTTGAGGCACTGCGCAGGTAAGGGTGTTTGGAATATGTCACTTTCCCTTCTATTCCTTCTGAGATGAATTTTGAACCCAGGATATTTCTAGATTTCAGGGCCTGAGCCAGTAACACAGAGCATGGATGGTGGACTAAGGAAAACCATCCTGTAGTTTGAGCTTTGAAACCACCTGGCCTCCAAAGGTCAGGAAGGAGATCAAAGCTCCAGGTCTTTTGATGAATAGAAGGGAATTCCTGGCAATCTGATCCAGCCCCTTCCCCTGCCGAGTCACACTCCCCGTCGTCACCCATGTGGCCTGGCTTGAGCAATAATTCTAAGAAGTAGCTTTTGGTGAGGCTTTGGGTAGAAATCAGAATGAGCAAATGGGGATGAACACAATGGTAGAGACAGCGAGAGAAGGTGGTGTGATGTTAGTTAGCTGGAGAGGTCTGAAGGTCAGCTGTAACGCAGAAGGGTCAGACAAGGGCCAACGAATGAACAGAGATGTGCTCAGCCACAGGAAGTGGATATCCAAAGGCCCATGCTTGGGCCAGCACAGGAGAGGAACCCTGGTAGAACACAGGACATACATCAGCTATTTCTATTCCTGAAAAAGAGCAGCTACTTCAGAATACCTGGAAAGTTTGGCAGAGCTTA
The DNA here is from genome assembly GCA_004027205.1 of Ctenodactylus gundi. Classification (NCBI taxonomy): domain Eukaryota; kingdom Metazoa; phylum Chordata; class Mammalia; order Rodentia; family Ctenodactylidae; genus Ctenodactylus; species Ctenodactylus gundi. The sequence goes on along the minus strand of PVKB01000720.1, from coordinate 144,396 downwards.
TGGTCCAGACTTCCATTTACATGCATGCATTGAATTACTTTTGTGGAACGGAAGGAAGGGTCAAGTACATGTGAGTGTTTTAAATGCTCACAGTGTGATACCTTCAGTGACGTTTAAGGACACATGCACAAACACACACACACACACACACACACACACACACACACACCATCATCTTAAGTTCCTTTTGTCTAAGCCATTTTAATGAGCAAACTCATCTGCTACCGCTCCACTCCAGTTCTAACCCAATCCAGTGCAAATGAGAGAGTCCAGATAGGAGATCCCAAGAAGCTTACGGTAATATCTGCTTTATCTGTGCTTTTCAAGGTTTTTGAGCCATGTGAGTCTTTGAAAATATCTTCTAAAACCAAAACTCATTCGTAACCAGTGCCTGTCTCCCACTCTTTAAGCATGTAGTCTGTTGCTCAGAAGGCTCTCTCTTACACAGGCAAGTGGGTAGAGCAAGTTCCTTCAGAGAAAGCTGTCTAAGGTCATTTTCTAGGCTTTTGAGCAAACAGTTAAAGATTAGTTTTGGCATTTCAGGAGAACTAGAAAGGTGATCAGAAACTTCTGATTGAAGAGCCCGCCAGAGCCCAGTTACTCTAGAAACAAATAGTTATAAGGGTAAACTATTCTTCAAATTACATTCTAAGTCCTAATTAGACATTTCTACTCATATTCTTAATTCATTGCACCTAGAAAGAGCCTACAATCTAAGGTTTTGAGCTTTCTCCTGGGAGGAAGCATTGTTAAGCAGGGTATAGTGATTTTGATTATATTTGGTTGTACGGAGGATTGTGTAGATCGATAATTTTAAACTTGAGCATGCATCGGAAACTTCTGAGGGGCCTGTTATGACCCACATTGCTGGGCCTGTCTCCAAATTTCTGATTCACTGAAGGGGCATGGTCTCAGGTAGGCCTGGATTCTTTGCATATGGAACATATTTCCAAATTGTTGCTGATACTGCTGGCCTGGCAGCCAAACTTTTAAAAATCACTGTAGTATCTTTTTCTAAAATAGTTACCTAACACTTTCATGCCACTCCCAGGACCAAAATTTTCCATGTGATTTTTGACATTGGATTTTTTTCTCCAGAAATTCTTACATTGTGGGTAATGAACAGGCTCTATCAGTGCTAGTTAACTATAGAAAGTCTTCAGGTGGGTAAGTTTAAGTGCTATGTCAACACATACAGCAACCCTTTAAGTAAAAAAATATGATTCAGACGGACAATCTAAATTATGGTGTTCCTATACTATCAAATGCAAATTTCTAACAGGCCATTTGTGGAAAATTCTATGGCCTTTCTTGCCAGGGTATTATTTTAGTAGTAGCATTAAAATTCTCTCTTGCCGCTCACTTGATGTTACCTTAGGATGATTAATACAGCTGCTAACTGCTAACTTTGTTCGTAGTTTGTTGACTGAATACCAACACACAGATTTGTTGTGCTTTTTTTTTCTAGTGAAATCCTTGTTAAAGTTTATCAAGTGCAAAGATCTATATGAAAGAGAGGGTGGGGGAAGGATAATCTATGACATTCTGTTAGGGAAGAATTAAGCTGAACCAGCAGTCAACACACATAATGAAAGACTGCAGTTTGTTCGACTGGTCGGTAGACCAGGTCAACTCAATAGGGGAAACTGGGCCAAGAAATTACTGGGAAGCGGATAGACAACTTGGGTGAATGGGCTGTTGCCTGTGAGACCAGAAGGCCCAGTCTATTCCCAGGGTCTCTTCTTAATCACCTGCTATTGATTGACAGTGCCACCAGGATTGCTTAAGGCAGTCATCAGCAGAAAATGCTTAGGGTGCATAGTTACTTACCAAAAAAAGAGGAAAACCTACTTTTCAATTTACTATCCTAATCAAATCTGAAGTGGGGGTCAAACTCATTGCAAGGGACTTATTAAAATTTAAAGTACAATAGTGGTTCTGTAAATAGCGGTTCTCCATAGATATTTATAATGGAAGAAGCAGGAGTATTTTTATCTTAGCCAGCCATCGTAGGCAAGATTATAGTTACCACAGAAATACCATCGATTTGAATTTTCTCTCTTCCCACGGAGGCTGACAAGATAGCTTTCTCTGTTGTCCTATCCACAATGTTTGTTTACCTTTTCTCCCAACCAACTTTGGCTTTGTGCCTCAGTGCTAATAAAGCCAGAATCTATTAGGGCTCTGATGCTGAAATAGGTTCTCCGCTTCTGATAACACCCGGACTGGGGTTTGCAGGAGAAAGCTTACATTCATTCCACTAAAACATTCTTTGTTTATACAAGCACAGCTCGCTCTGGTTGCCTTTCTCCCCCGGCCCCACGACAGTGTTGACACCCCCTTGCTGTATTTGCTGTATCTGCAATTTCCTCCTGTAATGAGGCAATCGGGAGTGGCGTGATGCAAGTCCTTTTGTGAAATCTTTTTGCGTCCTGGTTTTCTCTGTAACAAAGAAGGCGTCTGGAAGACAGACAAATGAATCTGTAGCAAATGATAATCTCTTTTCATCTTCCTTTGGAATACTTGTGCCTTTCAATCTCTTCCTGTCTGGCCATTGTACATTGTACATCGTGTTTATAATGTATGTATTTTCATATAAAATCACCACCCTCAGTCTCTTTCTCCAAAAATGTTGCCCTCAAGCACAACGAATAAAACGTGGAATTATTGTGGAAAACTGTGTAAATTTAAACTTTATCTTTAGATGAATAACGGATCTGGCTTAAGAAGGTCACTGTTTTGAAATCCATTCCAAACTCATGACATCTATTGGCTGCTTCTTCACATGGAAGAGATCTCTCACTTCTCTCAGAGGAGAGACTTTTTTCCCCCCAGCAGCACACAAATAATTATTTCCAAATCAGTCTTTACTTTTCTGCCAGACTTCGTGGGCCTTTATTGGCTTGACCTGTGCACTGGAAATCATCAAAGACGATGGGGAACAACTGCTTTGCAACTGAAAGTACCTTCAGCTCTTGGCCAGGATTTGATGCAAAGAGGAAACCCTGGGCCATGGGGCTTGTACACGGCTTCTGGGAAATCAAGCCAAAGGCTAAGTCTCTGTGTCTCATGATGAGGACATTCAGATCCTGGGAGGTTGGAGGATTCGCAAGCCTGTGAAACAACTAGGTGCTCATTTGGGGAAGAGAAAAGCCATGGAGTCTCCTCTCTGGTGGTTATTTGGTGCTAAAGAACCCTGTGGACTTTGCGATGGAGATGGGGCATCTCCTCCAGCTGTCGTTAGAGGCCTAGGGCTGGAAGTGTAACTCACTGGATCTGAGCCAGCTCCCTCAGAATCAAGAAAATCCAGGCATGAGTTAGTGTCGACACCCACTAGGAGGAAGGCATCCAGCAGCGGTGAAGCGACTGACCTTTGTGAGAGGCTTTTTCGGCAGATGAAGAAGAGACCTTGGGGATAAATCGGGCCTTCCAGCTTTGAGATCTCAACTACAAGACCGTATGTCTATTTCCCCCAGGGGCTGGTTCAAGGAAGATGCTGGGATACATTAGCAGAGTTGCAATCCATTCATTCCAATGATAAAAAAAGCAAAATTCAAAAAATGGGTATTTCTGTTTTCCATAAAGGGAAGTGGCCTGATAGTTTTCAGATTGCCTCCATTAGGCAGTCTCAAATTGATAAAGGATCTTCGGACCAAAAAGAAAAGTTAATTTAACTTAAAGGATCTAAGTGGATTTTTCTGACTGAATCCAGGGCGAGTGTTGATTTTCATTCTCTATCTTAATATCTTTCTTTATACATCATTAGAGCACCTCACACAAGACTTTGAGCAGCATAAATGCTTGATGTTCATGGAATTGTGTGTGTCCAAAAATATAATAGCTTATGGCATTTGATTTTCATATCGACTCAAGTGAATGTTGGTTCATTGTTGTTTTCTAAGTTTTAACTGAATATACAGTGAGTCTAAGATCCTGAAACTCAGATTTGATAAATCCACTAATTTATTTGCCCCCTTTGCTATAATTCCTTTACGATTCTCTTCTTTTTCTTCAGGTAACTATCCAGTTATTATTCAGCTTGCTCTAGTCACTCTAAGAAAGCTGTATTGGGAGGGCACAGTGTTAATGCCGAGGTCGTCAGAATGGTGTGTGCTTGTGCGTAAAACTTCGGGGTAAAACAGTGAAGTGTCTGCCATTTTCTTCCTTTCTATATTACAAACTCTGGAATGGCTGTTCTATTTCTCTTGGGAGAGAATTAGAAAACAAAAGGCAGAGACTGAAGTTATGTCAGTGTCCTTCCACAAAGTGAGTGTGGGGAATATTCCACTGGGAGCCATGACAGATAAAAACCTACTAGGAGGAACAGAACATCAAGATAGTCTCACAAAAGCCTGCACTCCTGTATTACCCAGAAACCTGTGCCAAAACTTCCTTCTTTCTTGTTTTCAAATACTGAATGTCTTGTTAGTTTCTTAGAGGGTGCCAAACCCATTTTGATTTTTTTTTAAAGGCAAACCAAGCTTTTGGGTAAAATCAGACAGCACTATCTATGAACTTGATGTTGGTTAGCCCACACTGCAGAAATAGAAGTTCATTCTAGGTTGTATTGAAATAATAACTTCCATTTTTCCAAAGACAGGATCTCTAGAGATGGAATGTTAGAGTTTTTCTAAAAAAAAAAAAAATGCAAGTTTAGACCGCTGCAGGTAATACATCAGGGGAGCAAAATATTAATACTTGTGACCTTATTCTAATGCTCATAAACTGTGCCCAACAAGAGAGTGCACTGGCCTGCTGATGTGGCTCCTCAGCGGGCAACTACTTTGCCTGGTTCTTGACCTCAAACAGTAATTAAATGATGATTCGTCATCATTATTATGACATTAATAATAACCCTTCTCTCCCGCCCAGCTGCTTGTTTATGTCTAGGTCCCACACGAATGAGAGAATAGAGGCCTTGGTTGAGCGCTAACATGTCAGCATACCCCACATCTCCATCGTTCACGCACGCATTAGGGATAACTTTGCAAAAGTCCAACGGATCTTGTTCTGCTGTTGAGCATTTAACCACCCAAACCTATTTTTAATGGTTACAAGCAAATTAGTCCATTCTGAAAGCAGGGGCCACGGTTATGCTTGTTTGAACTTTGGCCATTTGCAGTTACTTCTTACGAGTAGGCATAGGGATGACGAGTCGGAAGTGAGGGAAAGGAGAAGAGGGAAAGTCACCGATTCAACCAACTGCTCACAGCTTCCTTGGGTGCTAGACTCATTTCTCCATAAAATGCAACTCGTTATTGGCGAGGTTCCCAATCCATTTTGATGAGACACGTACCAACTTAAAAACAAGTAAATCTGCGCAGAATTTGTAAGTGCGGTCTGAGAATATGAAGAATATTTTAAGACTCGTGCATACATTTATCATAGCATCATCTGTCTCAAAGAGGATTTGGAATGTTAAGTTGGCTATAAGATTACTGATGGCAGCAGAAACCTCATTCTTCCTATTTTGAAGAGAAACTTCAAAGACAAACTTTTCTTGCCAATTTAACGCTAACAATTGTAGCTGAGGAAATGGCTTTCAGTTTTCACACGGTGTTAACCTTTGCTTAAGTGAATGCCACAAAAGCTGTGTTGATGAATTAGCAATGCATCAATCTTTCCATCATTTCCAAAGATAAATGTCCCAAATGGAGTCGAATACATGAATGAGACTGCTGGTTAAACAAGTTCCAGTGACTTGACACTTTGCTACCCCTTCTGAAGCTCCATTCCTTACCCTGGCCTGACCTCTTGAAGAAATCTACTGGTTGCCAGGGCTAGTTTTTTCTGTTAGCAGAATCTTGGAGAGAAACACTAGAGACAAGACAATCACTGTGTATGAAAGTTGGGGGCTGGTTGAGTTGAGAAGACCCAGTTATAATGGAGCATCCACACAGTGCAAGATTGGGTGCTTGTCAGGTATCTGTGGCAGGACAAGGTGGAACTTCTACAGCTCTTCTGCCAACACACATTTTTAGAAAGTGTTTCCTACGGCTGCTTGCTTCCGGTTTCATGGTGTGTTTCAAGGGGAAACAATCTCATCTTTCTAACTTCCAGAACTTGACCTTGACTGTGATATTTTTCAAAGAGCTGCTTTCCACCCAAGAGTCAGGAGGAACCTTAGTTGTTGCTAAAGACTTTCTATCAGAAATGCTTTGCCAAGAGGAAGGAAAACAGGTGGGCTTCGTTCTTTAAAAACTCTACTTTTGCTTGGAAAGGTACATGTAGCTAACATCATTCTAGAGAACTTTGAATCTCCACTTTTTATTAAAAAAGAAAAACAATGTGCTTCCTCCCATGCCTCCCCGCCCTTTTCCATTTGTACAAGAAATCTGATAAAAAGAAATATTAATGTAACATAAACTCATGGGTCATCTAGACATACAATATGTTCTTTGGTTTATTGGGCACACGTAATCTATTTTTCGTTTTTATGACTATGATATAGGATGAAAGGACTATCACGTTGCCACAATGTCTGATTCTTGAGAAATAATCTAACTAACATTCCAAATCTCTTTTATTTTTGCACTAATTAAAATGAAAAGTCTTGGTAGGAAGAAGATGAAAAACAACTGCTATTGCTGTGACTCCAAAGGCTAGTAGTGTTTTAGAAACAGTCACTTGGCCTCATGATTTATTTTGGTAGAATCCAGCTTAATATCCTATCTGATTGATTACTTAAATATTAAAATTAATTCTGAAATGTAAATGGCAATGCCTAACTTGAGTCATCCTTTTATAAATGGAAATATTAAGTCATGAAGTTTTGAAATTGGGAGATTTAAAAAATTGTGACTTAAAAATGGAAGGGCAGAAATATATTGAAATGAATTTGTAGGAGATATCTGCATAGGCCCAGTGCGTTCCACATTCTGCTAAGTGATTCACTAATATGGAGATTGTGCTGAAAGCATACTTTTCTTTGGTTATCAAAGCCAAAAATTAGGTATGCCCAGCTTTGATTTTCATATAAAACCTGAGAAAGTAAGTTCAGCGTGTATAGCTGTCTCTGAATACTGGGAATCTATCCTGCTTAAGTGTGATAACTTTCAAATACCGTAGACAATGGTAATATGTGATAAAATTCCACTTAACACATTTTCATTGTGCCACATTTTTTTACTCTAAAATATATTCTTATCAACGGCGTAGATCATTCTCCCTTATATCATGATTATCATGCAGAGTGCCATACGCTCTGTAGGCATCTCTGGAATGCAAAATCTTTCACGATTTTTTCCCCCTGATTTTTCCAAGGGTACTGCTGAGTATAGAAGGGTATCTGGGGAGGGTACTATTTTCTCAAAACTAGCTGTGTGGATCCTGTTAGTGTTAGCTGCAATATTTATGTAGTTCAGTTTATCCTTTTGTTAAAGAAATTTTTTTGAAAAAAATGGCTGCATAATTGCTTGTTTAATAATTATATTCCTCATTTGGAAAGAATACACGGTGTGAAGAATCTGAGTAGACATTAGAGAATGGCTCATTACAAACTGAGAATCCCATTTTAAGAAAAGATTCGTCTCATCTCCCAGCACGTGATTTCAGGGAGCCTCGCAAAAAGTTCTGCAAATTAAAAGTCCTTTGGGAATGTAGGGAAAGCTCTGAAAAATCTCTCCTTCTGAGTGAATAGATAATTTCCGCTATAGAGAATGTTATAATCATCCAAGTAAATTAATTTCCCTTTCTCCAGTACATTAGATTTCGCTGTGGTTATGGTTTGAACCTGAAATGTCCTCTGAAAACCTCATGTGTTTGGAAATCTGTACTTATTGGTGGATTAATCCATGTTATTAAGGGGCAGGGGCCTGGTCAGAAAGGGCGGGGTCCCTGGGGCATGGCCTGGAAGGGTACAGTATCCAGTGGTACCTCCCCATTTTGCTCTGCTTCCTTTCTCCAGGAAGTGAACAGCATTCCTGCACCGGGGCCCTTCGCCATGCCCCTTCACCACCGCCAGCTGCCCAGGAGTGGCCTGAGACCTCAGAATGGTGAGCTCAAATGAACCTCTCCTCCTCTGAGTCCTGGGTGTCAGGTATTGTGTCCCAGCAGTGAGAACAGGACTGAGAGAAGCACAGCCGTCTCCACAGTCAAAGTAGAAGGGCCAAGCTGTGGTGTACCGTAAAAACTGACTCATTACTGTTGAAGTTATCAAATGCCTCTGTTGGTGAGCCTGGCTGTTAATGGGAATTTTCTTACCATTTGTATGTCAGCAATATAATACCTATGGAGAAGCATTTGGCACATGCGTACTCCTTGGAGGTGGGCAGCCATCTGTTTTTCTACATATACATCATTTTTACAGAAAGTCTCATAGGATCTGAGGATGAGCATGCTATATCTCATTCCTGATCTATACCGGCATATATTGATAGAACAGAGGCACAGACGATTGGCCACTGAAGTATCATACATGTGATTTAAAGAGATAAATAATTCAATGATGTCGCCATAGTAAGTAACCTTAGGATATAATCGTAGGCACGTTTATGAGATACCACCCTATGTTCTAGACTGCTCTGCAAGTGGAAGGTCATCACATTTGGGTTTTTTTTTTTTTTTTTTGTAAGTTTACTTTCAGAAAACCAGCCCCTGAGTGATCCCATCTGGCATGAGCTCTACAAACGCCATTCCTGGAGAGCTTAACGGTGAGCCTCACTCAGTAACCATAATGGAGTAGACAAAGGATGCACTAGAGAGGTGGGTGGGCTGTATGGAAAGGAAAGTGGAAGATATATGATAACGTTCTTCCCTAGAAACAAGTAAATGACAATAAACAATAATTTACACGGTCATCGTTTCCGTGCCCTTTAGGAGATTAAATTCCAGAATCTTTGACAAAGCTGAAAATTTGGAGAACTTTAGAGTGCACTATTTTGGATATTTTGAAAGACCAAGGGAAAGTCTTAGAAAGCAGAATACTTACCATTTTTGTGAGGTGGGAAGATGAAACACTCTCTCCCTTGGGAGTCCCACCTCTCAGTGGTTGTTCCTTCTACAGATAAGACATTCTTTGCTTTGCCAGATGTTTTGCAGCCCAAGTGAGCTTCAAAAAGTGGGATGCCTATTTTATGTTATCATTGCAGGTGGGTTACCATCAGGATCACCCAATATTTGAAATGTGCTGAGTGATGGGAAGGTGATAAATATAGCAAGAAGTGGTAAGCACACAATGTGAAAAAATAATGGAAATACAACTCATGGCAAAGAAAATCTGTAGGAACATCCAAACAAAAGTTAATGAACCCAGTCAGTCATAAGGCCATGCTTTCTTCTGTATAATAAATGATATTTTTGTGTGTCTTTTCTACATAATCTGCACATTTGTTGGTGGAAATTCACATTTATCTTTATTTAGTTCTACAAGAATGCCTTGGTCAAGTCGTTATGACATAGGCATAATGCATCTGTAGATCAAGTGAGATCCAGGATTGTGTACTGTTAGCCACAAAGTAGCCAAATGTCCTTCAAGTCATGAAGCTACACTTAGGACTCGTGGATACAACTAAGATCAGAGACTGAAAATTAAAGCCAGAAGAAAGACTGCACATTCCCAGTCCAGACACATCAAGAGAGTTTCAGTGGGGCTCTCATGCAGAGAGGGTGAAGTTTTGTCACCATTAGGTAATGAAAAGCTCCACCATCTACCAAAAATAAAATTCTAATACATTTCGCAAAGTTCTCAGATGGATTCATGAAAAATGAATCAGTCTCACTTTATTTTAACAGGTTATGATCACAGCCTTGGGCTACAAAATCACCAATCAAGCTAAGAATGGAGCAGGCAGAGGGCGAAGTGGGATTTCACTAGAAGATACAGGAAGAGAGAGAGAGAGAGATGCTGTATCCTTGTAGATTCTCTTCAGGGTTGCCCTAAGCTGCATACTTTGTAGCTTAATTTTATACTTAAAAAGCAATAGAAACAAAAATCTGTGCATTTATGATGTGAACTTAGAAAACAAAAGGTCTATAAGGTTTGTGTTGGTGGAAGGATGGAATGTTTGAATTCAAACTTTCTCATAGGAAGTTGAGGAATTATTTGGTCAGAGGATTCTGCGGAAGGGTAAGTGGTCAAAGGTACTCTGGTCATTATTATTCATTTTCCAGCGTAACAAGTAAGCTGGGCTGGGGGAATGGGTCAGCGGTTAAAATGCTGCTTGCGTAACAAGCGCTGAGTCAAATGTTAAGTACCCAAGTTCAATTCCCCAGCACAATACCAGCTGGGTGTGGTGGCACACGCCTATAATCCCAGCACTTGGGAGGCTGAGGCATGAGGATTGCTGTGAGTCCAAGGCCAGCCTGGGCTACAGAGTGAGACCCTATCTCAAAAACAAAAGTGTACTGTTACTTAACAAGTAAATATTAGCTATTCATTCTGTGTTAATCCAAAATTTGGTACCCAGGAGAGATCTGATTCAGTATATTTAAAATGTACCTTATTTCCTTCACACCTGAAGGTGTGCCACATATGACTATATAATGACGTAATGAGAAATTCTATGTTCAGTTTACTAAAGTATCACTTACATGTATATAGTACACAGATCCTGTTTATCATAGGAAGAGGTCACATTTCCCCATAAAATGTTCATAAATTTTTGGTGTAACTTTTTTTATACTGTTTTGACTATATAAGGTATGAAATCAACACCATATAATTGCATGATCAGAACTTATTGATGCAAAGCAGAACTTCTACTGGAATCAAAAGGAATATAGCGGATAATCTTAAAAGAATAACTTATTACCTAGGTATCCCATGAGAACTAGCTAGATTTCCTATGATCAATTTTATTGGGATTGAAAGTTTTGCTATAAAAAGTTGCCTGACACGTAACTACTTGTGAGTTCATATTACTGGATACAAAATGGATGTAAAGAGTCTTACTAAAAGATGTGAAAAAGAAAATTAGTGAAATGGAGGAACACCAACATTTATCTCGGAATTGTAAGACAGACAAATATTTTGGATCTGCACTGTCTTAGAACATTAAAAAGAGAATGTTGCATGACCCAAGGGGTTGATGAGTGTACAGGTGGAATGCCTACTTTCTTTTGGATTAGGATACCAATTGCACAACAATAAATTTTTGGTCTTTATTTTTTTTTCAAAGCATGAAAACAAGAAGAATGAAGTCGATGACAATGAGAGAAAACATCCATAGAGAATATTCTGTATCACTAGTGATTAAATCAGAAACAATTAGAAACTTTATTTGTCTGTGTCAATAAAGTGTACCATTTATCAGGAACAGCACAATCAGTGCACTTCCCCCTAAAGTTGTGCACAATACACACAAAATAAAATAATCAGCCAAAATGAAATAATTTTACACAACTAGAATAATTAACAATAACCCTGAACAACCAGAATCCTATTTTCCCTAAAGGCATGAATATTGAAAAAGGCAAACAAACCAAAAAGCCTTGAAATCAAAATTGACCAACAGCAAGAATTTCTTAAAGTCCTCTGTGAAGGTTTACTACAGGATTATTGATATTTCAAAGATGGCTAAAAAAATGAGTGCAAGATCTTTCCAATATTTAAACAACTTATATCCCTTGACTACATTTACTTGGTGTTTCTAGGCTACCTTTCCATGTTTTAAATCTCAAAAAATAAGTTTGTGGGAGTAGGAGGGGAGTAGGTGTGTGGATGGGTTAGAATTTATCCTGAAAGGGATCACTGGAGATGGTGGGACATAACAGGTCGGGGCAGGGGGCATTCTGGGACAAGTACAACTGTCCCAAAGATGAAAACTGGACAGGAGGGAGTTGGGTCTTCTCACTGAAGTGGGGAAATGTTCGTATCCATAAGTTACAATCAAGGACACAGAGGGTACATTTCCTAAACCTAAGCTTTCCATTTCCTTAAAGAAAATCTTAGCTGTTTGGGCCATTGCATTGGTATGCTTTTAATGTTGTTTATCTTAAAATAACTTTGTTTTTCTTTGCAAGATAAAACTGTTTCAATATGGCTGTGTTAGCTTATACTCAGGGAACTAGCAATCACATTCATCAGACACGCCCCGAGGGTAGCCATCTGAGCTGTCTTGGTCACGGTTGGGCCCCCAGGAAGCAGCATACTACCTGGCATACTGGCTGAGCAACCAGCATTCAATTAAATGAATGGTCATGATTATCAAGTGGAAGATGAGAAAGTAAGCGTCAACAGTGTTTCCTTCTTAAGTATCACTGAGTCAATGCAGAGGGCCAGGGCTGGCTTCAGCTTGGGGTTCCTGAGAGACAAAGACGTCTCTCAGAAGTAAGCAAAGCCATTCCACGCTTCCTCACGAGGAGAATCGCTACTCTGGAATGTTGGGTTAATCCACGCTCTTTGGTCTTAGGAAAGAAAAAGAGCCATTTGTCTTTTAAAGGGTTCAAGCCTCCTGGTGCCATCATCCAGGGAGACACTCACTTCTTTGAACTGCTTTCTCGTTAGTTGTCAGTACAGGAGAAACACTTCTAAAGGCCCAGCGGTCACCCTGGCTTCTTTCCTACTCAGAAATCAGTGGGGTCTGGACTGGGCGGTGAAAGAAACAGCTCAAAATAGCCTTTGACATAAAAAAAAAAAATGAGCAACACAGCACAATCTGTCACCTGTGCCAGACAGAGCAGAAGTGCAATAAATACTTTGGGGAAAGGGGTGTTGTGAGAGAAGGAGTATTGGGGAAACAGAGGCCCACTGATGCGACCACTCCTCCCCAGCACCTTTCTGCTTGGCCTCCCTGAATGAGTGGGTGGCTCTTAGAGGCTTCTGATGGGTTCCCCATGGCTAATTTTTCCAAGATGATCTTTGTAGTTTGCCTGCTAACCTCTCAATAACTTTCATTTCTCCCCACATGACGGTTATTGCTTCTTGGAAACAAATGTGCAGATTTGTGAACCATCAGCCATTTTTCTTATATCCCTAGTGATGATCAAACTCAGGAGCAACACAAAAGTAACAACTCGGGTGAAAAAAAAAAAACTCGCTATGTCTTCAATGTCCAATCAACGTTGCTGAATGGGAGAACAGGATAGGCTATACTCTACTATATACAGGTACGCTTTGTTTTGTTTTATTTGTTTTTCGTCCATGCACTGTGTAACAAGTATCACAACAACATTCCCAAACAGGCACATGAAGAAGGAGCAAACGTTCAGTCATGACTAGAACAGGATTGTGCAAGCCATGGATGCTTTTGAAAAGAAAACTGGCAGACAATCCCAAGCAGCAGTGGAACTGACACACATACTGATGCGGATGGATAAGGGTATGATGTGCTTTTTGGATAGGATTATTCTTCCTGTCGGTGTGGAGGGAGGGGGGGCGGGAGGAAGAGGGTTGGCTTGGGACACCTGGTGGGTGGCTGGGCTGGAACGAATAAGGGTCTTGCTAATCACAGTCCAGAGTTAAAGATAGGAATAAAAGGGCTTTGCATGTTCCTGGGAATCTAGGCACATTACCCCTGTACCTGTTGATCAAGAGTGCCAGGCAAATCCTTCAACAGTAGCCTCGATCTAGAATCATCACATTCCCTGGTTCCGATGCTTCTTGGAGACCACCTCACCTCTGCTCACGTTCCGGGGAGAAGCGGGACATTTAATAACAGGACGGAGGCTTGCTTCTTTCTTCTTCCATACCCCTGTCTTTTCTTAACCCAAAGTAATTTCGAAAGTTGTTTGGAGGAGGTGACGGTCATCTTACGCGGTTTCGGTAGTTAACCAAACCCCTTTTACATTTGGATGGGTCCTCACCTCCCACCGAGAGAATCTAACCCCATGACCCTCCCAACGAAACAACAAAACACAACACAACAAAACAAAACGAAAGGCCAAACATCACCTTCCGCCCCAGTGCCATTGAGAACGAAAATGAAAAACAAGAAAACAATCGAAGCCTTCACCACTTGTGAAGCCAGAAGGATGACAACCCTTTTAGGCCGAGCTGCCTCCACGCCCGCCTCGTTCAACGTGAGGATGCCCCTGGGAACGGGAGGTGTCGGTTTCTGACTCCGGCCCTAGTACAGAGTATGCTCTTGAAGGTGGATTCCATCAGCAGGTAAGTGAACATGACAAATGTCAGTTTCCTCTGTTCGTTATACATAATTTTTTATGTATATATACGTATATATATATATATATATATATATATATATAAATGTACTATATCTGCTTGTCCCATTAGAAGCCTTTTATGTGGCAGTAGGCCTCCAGGGAGGAGAAGAAAATGTACAAGAGCCAGAGGAGCACAAATAGGCTGGATGTGAGGAGCTTGGCAGTCCGGGGCCCACCCAGCTCACCTCCGATTTCAGGCCTCCGTCGATACAGCAGCACCCCCACGTTGATGAAAGCAAAAATGGTGAAGAGAGTGACAGAGAAAGCTAGCGTGCCAGGGGACACTTTGAACTGTTCCCCGTTGGCCGCATGGTAGATAGCCGCGATGGACCAGGCCACACCGATGCCCAGGAAGACGTTCACGGCGTTGCTGCCCGTGACGTTGCCTATGGATGCGTCTGCGTACTGGTCCTGGGTGGCTGCCACTTTGCTGGCGAACGTATCTGCGGAGAAAAAGACAGGAATACACAACCTTTCAGAGATTTTCCCGGAGTGAGAGGGGGACTGTGGAGTCTAGAATCCAAACCTGGTGTAAAGCCAGGGACCCGGCGAGGACTTCCGTGTTCCTTGGAATCTGCCATGGGGTCCAAGGGACAACAAAGCAAAATAAGACAGAGAAAAAGTATCAGATTGTTTCTCTTATATGAGAAATGCAAAACAGAAATGAAAAGTAAAATGAAATAGAGATGACAGGAAACAGGGCCGTAGGCTTGGTAGAGGTAGAGAAAGGGGGACCTGGGGGAAGGGGGAGAGAAGAGGGCGCCATAGCCAGTAGCCCGGATAAACACCATTACTGTGTATCACAAGCATATGTTAAAAAACTACTACGGGGAAATTTTTATCCCATGAACACAATTTAATTTGTACTTGGAACAAAAAAACAATCCTCACAAAAGAACAGAATCTCGATATCAGCACTGAAGTATTTGGTGTTGGCTGTGCTAGTGACACAGCGATATGTGATATCTTTAGCCATAGATACTATAGTTCTTTGTGCACTGAGCTGGGATGTTTCTTTTTCTTATTTCCGTGCGGCTCTGTCAGAATTAAGTGGGATCCTTCCACAAAGTGAATATTACATCTGTGTCAGGTCAGAACAACTGGGTCCCAGGAATCTATTTCAACAATATCCCAAAATATTCTAGGTCATGAATGGTCAGAAAGGGCTATTGGGGAGTATTACTAAAACCTGCCACCACGGGTTTGTGGCATTAAAATATTTTAATGATGGCCAAATTCAACTCCCATTGGCAAAGTCAGTAGTGGCAGGGACTAAATAACTATAAGCTGCTGTCTCATCTGCTCCGAGCCCCCCGAAGCCCAGGCACGTTCACTTGTTGCCATCCTTTCTTGGTAAATCTCCACTGGGGACCATACTCAGAGTGTGCTACTTTATATCAGTTTGTGGAGTCTCTGCTTTGTCATGGGCAGGAAGGTTATTTAGGGTCATCAGAAGTGTGCACCTGTATCCCATTCTTTCTGAAAGGGAGTTGGTCAGCCCTGTCGACCTGACTCATTGATTCTGACCTCTGTCTGCAACAGAAAACAGATTTTATTACTCTTTTCAAGAAACTAAGGCAAATGTTGCATACTCCGTGCCAGGTACTACGCTGTCCTAGTTACACAGACATTCCCATTTGGCCCTCTCAAAGCTTCAGGGACTATATGCTGTTGTTCCCTTGATATAATCTTCGAAGCCATAACTTCGTGATAGTATGCCTCTTTGACAAGGTCTTGGTCAGTAGAATGAGAATTTCTAAAACAAGTCTGCTTGATTTCAGGGCCGATTCTCGGTCCACACCCAATGCCATTGTCAAGAAGGCTAAAGGTTTCCTTTCCTCTTAGCCCGTCAGGTTGCTCCATTCCTTTCGCTTAGAAACCCTGAAGCAGCTTCTCACCAAATGGCCTTTCCCGTACTAGGAGAACACAGATGGAAGAAGGCGCAGGCGGTTTGCTAACCCACCATTCCCCGGGATTTGTGCTGCCTTGTGCACTCAAGCACACACACGGCAGCCCCAACAGGATCATTACAGAAACTGGACAGTAAAAGCAAAGCCAGACAAATCTTCGTGTCTTCTGCTTTTTATGATTATGAGTTAATAGGAACTGCTGCTGCTGCTGCAACAGCCTCAAAAGATGAGGTTGTTTTTACTCTGCTTCTTCAAGGACAGGCAAAGGAGCGAAGAGAGGAAAGGAATGAGAGGCAAAGGCAGGGGAAGGCAGCTACGGTGCTGCTGCTGCGGAGATGTTATTCTGAGCTGCAATGGCTGTGAGCCCCTACTGGGGGTGACCAGATGGCCACAGAGGTGGGGCAGTTAGGGGAAAGGGTATTCCCTCCTTAGGCTGCAAAGACAGCAGTTTCATGTAGCAAACTTCACATCTCTCAGGCACATGGTACATGGTACTGCCCACTTCTTGGGTGCCTCATCTCCACCCAGAAATTTTGGATCTTCTGTGCAGCAATTTCTGCTGTTGTATCAGGAGAAACGGAGATGTAAAGCTAATGGTTCCTGGATCTGGGAACCAGGAACACCCAAAATGGTCCTTCAGGCTGAGCATGGAGAATATGCCAAGTCTCCATTGATCTCTTTTCTTGCGAGCTGTTTATCTATTTTTGTGACTACTATGTGAACATTCATTTTTTTTTTATGAGACAAGGAAGTCCCAGTTGGTCTTGAACTCACAATATAGCCCAGGCTGGCCTCGAGCTTAGCCTCCCAAGACCTGGGATTACAGCCATGTACCACCACACCCAGGTATTATGTAGTGCTGTGGGATGCCCAGCAAAGGCTCTAATCACTGAGCTCCGCCTCCAGCTCTGAAAATTCTTACTTGTAACAATATGTTCCTACTTCCAAATGCCTTTTTCTGGCATTCCTAAAATTTCAAAGGCACAGTGACTAGTCTGTCACATAAATACAATATATTCTTGGCCTCCTTGAGTCTAGTAGGTTTTTTGTGCAGGGTTATGAACCAGGCCTTTCGCTTTTTTATTTTCAAGTCGAAATCTATTAAAAAGAGAAGATAAGAACACATGCAAATCCAAACCATTAACCTTAGCTCCCTTGGAGATAACTCTGTTTTCCGAATGAAGGGTGGTGGATTTTCTCCAAATTACCCTCTACTGCTGTTTTGTTGCTTCTGCCTAGGGTAACATATCACATGCCATATGTTAGGGCCTGTCAAGTCCTACCTGGGACATGAAGCCTGTGACCTGTTGATGGTTGAACAAGGCCAATGCCTTTCCCCAAAGCAAATGCCAAGAAAATAACTCCTGCCTTGGTCTCAGAGGGGATATATTCATATTCAGAGCAACCTCATTAAATATAAAGATAGAGGAATCATATTTCCAATGTGATTGCCTCAATTTTGAGGCATGCTGACAGTAGGGTGTGTGTTTTCCCTATATTTCTCTCAAGTCAGGGTTCTCATAATCCTTTGTTTCTCACTTCCACCTTCAAATCTATGAAGTTTCAGCTCTGTCGTGTGGTCTCAGACTTTCGGTCCCATCCCCTGGGTACACTGGACCGTAAAGCAGTAAGGAGGAGGCACGGCTGGAATTAAGCCACCTAGCACTAAGTCGGACATAATTATTCTCTGCAGACCTGTTTCAAGTCGACCATACGTCACCCAGGCCATGTCATCTGGCCAATATGCAGCAATGACACTCTCCCTGTCACTTCAGGAACTATCTTTTTACCCGGATTTCTCAAACTTTACAGTTATAAGTAGAGTAGGTCTTGAACATAGATTTTGAAAACAAAGGGTCATTCTCACATTGTAGGTTAGATTTCCATGTTGTTTGAAGCAAGAATATCACCCCAGATGGCTTCTCTTACGCTTGATTTTTGGGGCACTACTTGTGTTCAGAAACTGACCCTGGCAGTGATTTCAACTGGAATCCAGCCATGATGGAGGCATGTCTGCTTCTCCCCAGGACGTATGAATTACTAATAATTCAAGGGAAGTCCAAAATATGCAGAATTTCACAGTATAGTTATGGAAGGAGCCTCCCCAGTGATACACCCTCAGCTTTCCCCATTATTTATACGTCCTGAGGCAAGTCACTTCCCATTTTAGGCTGTACTTTCCTGTTAGAATGATGAATTGAGATCAGAAGCTCTCTAAGGCCTTCTAACTATCCTGTGTGAGTGGTACAGGAGAGAATTCAGCAAAATGAAACTATGCCTTTGGTGTAATTTTCTTTCTGTAGGAGTTTACATCTGACCATGCTTCTTCATAGGGATTAACTAATGATAATCGGTATCTTCTCACTTAGAAATGCTCCTGCAAAGAAAATAAGCAGCAAAGCGAAGGGACAGGGGAAAAAAGTGCCCGCTACTCTTCAGAGAGAGGACTAATACTCCAAATGCATAAAGAACTCAAAAACTTATCCTTGCAAATGAACCAATCAAAAATAGGCAAATAAACTGAATAGACACTTTATAAAATAAGAAGCACAATTGGCCCATAAGTGTGTGAAAAAGTGTGCAGCGTCTTTAGGCGCTAGAGAAATGCAAATCGGAAGAACTCTGAGATTCTGTCTCACGCAATCAGAATGGTTCCCGCCAAGGGTACAGGGAGCAGGACTACTAAAAGAATGTGGCGGAAAAGGAACTTTTGAACAGTGTGGATGGGAATATGAACCAATGCAACCACTATGGACCTTGAAAAAAACCCACTAACAATAGAAATTCTATTTGATCCAGCTGTATCTCACCTGAGTATACTCCCCCAAAATTAAATACATCACACAGTAGTATTAAATACACACCCATGGTTGCGGCAGAACATTTTACTATAGGTAACTCTGGGAAACAACCTGGATACCCATCAACAGACAAATGGAATGTGTGTGTGTGTGTGTGTGTGTGTGCGTGTGTGTATTTGAATATAATTCAGCTAAAGAAACATGAAATCATGTCATTTGCAGGAATTGAGACCAGAATACTTACGTGAAATGAGCCAGACACACCAGACACAGTTAAATAACATGATTCCTCTTAGATGAGAATGCTAAAATAGAAATAAAGTGTAAAATAATGGAGAGATAGGAAATAGGGAGATAGACATTCTGAAGACAAAAAGGAAATTTGGGATAGGAGAGGGGGAGAGAAGAGAGTAAATGGTAAAGGTGAAATGATTGTGTGTGTGTGTGTGTGTGTGTGTGTGTGTGTGTGTATGTGTGTGTGTGTGCGCGCGTGTGTGTGGTGTGTATCAGTTCCCCAACATGAAAGTACTATTATGAATCATAAACATATACATGAAGAGAAGAAAAGAAAGGATAAATGATCCACATGAAGATCCTAGGAAGAAGGACTTCAAGACCTGAGCATAATGCCATTGATCAAACCATGGTAATATTTGTAACATTAAACCACACAGCACACTCTTTTACTTTTTCTACATTGT
Source organism: Ctenodactylus gundi (assembly GCA_004027205.1). NCBI lineage: Eukaryota > Metazoa > Chordata > Mammalia > Rodentia > Ctenodactylidae > Ctenodactylus > Ctenodactylus gundi. The sequence continues at coordinate 124,881 of PVKB01000720.1, read as the reverse complement.
GTATAACGTGTTGGCAAACTCCCTTGAGTGGTCATTCAAGTCATGATATATGGTGGCAGAGATGCCAAGGTTTCAAAGGGTGTGTTTAATGTCAATAAAGTTTGCACACTGTTGACAGTGGGAAGACCTGGACAATTTTATTTAAAAAATATTGGTTGGGGGCTGCATCCTGCACTCATCGAATCAGGCTCTTGGGGGAATGGAGACAGGGTTATGTATTTCAGCAAACAGCTAAGGTTATGCTTGTTGACACCAAGGTTAGAGAGCTACAGTTTCAAAAGGTGGACTTGAGAGAAATTTCCCCAAGTGCTCCCACTTCGGAGACCCTGTTGGGAGGAACAGAAGCTTCAATTTCAGGGAAGCAGCTAACTGGAAAGAAATCAGAAGCAGCTGGGTCTTTCTTAGAAATACCGATGCCCTAAGTGAATGTGGTGGCCATTTTACTTGTTAAATAAATTGGGTGGGCAACTGGCAGCGCTAAGGCTGCTTATCTGTACCTCCTCCATTTTGAGTTATGCTATGCCCTTAGTTTTTTAAACCCTGTTTCGGCACAGCTATGCTGGAAGGTCTTGGCAGCAAGGACAGCCACCTACATGAGCTAGACTCTGGCTTCCCTTTTTAAGAGGAGCTAGGGTAGAAGGCTGTTCTATTCCACAGGGTTTGTAGGGAATCAGTCAACATAAATGGCATGTAGAACGGGCCTGGGACTTAACACATGATTAACATTATTAGCTATGGATAACAAAACAGAGCACAGAACCCACACGTACAGAAGATTCTCAATTCTGTTGATGACTCTTAACTTAGGAGAAATAGGGTGTCATCTATGAGACTAACTTTGCAATAAAATGTAATAATGCATACACTATTCTTTAAAAAAATCCAAGAGTTCTTACTTATTTTATTGTGAAAATTTTATAAAACCTAAATCACATGAATACATTAGTGATCTTTTAGTTTAAGGTCCTAATTTTTCTAGTGGCTGGAAGGCAAGCTCCTTGCTAAAATCATGCATGTACTTCTTCTCTCATTCCTTTATCCTTTCTCTGTACTCTTCTGTCTCGCTCTTTTGGAATCCAAGCAGAAATAGTTCACCTGTGTGCCAGTTCTGCTGCTCTTACTGAGAGCCTTAAACTGGTTCTTGTCTTGTGACATTTATTTACCCAAGTAAATATGAAAACCATACTCCCTCACTCACAGACGCACACATATACTTCATTGGTTCATGCGAAAAGAATCCTTATTTGGCTTCCAAATGACATTCCAGAGATCTGGGCATCAGTGATGTTTGATTGATTAATGACCAGTTAGAAAAGGAGTTGGAAAACCCCCCAAAAAGGAAAATACTTAAAATGTCTGCCCATAAAAGTTGTCCTTGAGGAGAAGGAAAAAGAAATGGAGACGGTGACATGACCTATTTCTAGAAGAGAAGAGAGGTGGGTAAAAAGCTCCGGGGACACATGCTGCCAGGATCAAAGCCTTTCCTTCTAGGCGCTTTTATTCCCAGCCATAGAGCAGAATCAGCAGGACACCTTCAGAAAATACTAACTTGCTAGCCTGACCCCCAGTTTCTGTTTAATTGGTCTGCACTGGAGCCAGACCACTAGCATAGTTTAAGCTCTCACCCCCAGGCTGAGATTCACTAGCCACTCACAGCCCCGGTTTCTTCATCCCTCTGAGGAAGACAATGGCCCTTCCACTAGACTAACCAAGGCAATGCTGTATGAAATCGCTCTGCCAGGTGGGTCAGCACGAAGCAACAGCTTTTGTTATCAAATAGCAAATTCTTTTCCATATTTTACGTGATAACTTGCATTTTGCAGAGGCATCTCTGGGGTGTAGTGTTCCTATGATGTATCTGAAATCCTGCTATATTTTCAGTTCAAAGAGGGAGATTAATTCTAATTAAGAGAGAAAAAGAATGGGAGGTTGTTTTTTAGGAAACAAGGAAGAACAGAGAACAAATACCAATCAACACTGCTAACTGATCTTTTCACACTGTAATTTCATCATGTTCTCAAAAAAAAAAAGAAAGAAATGATGCTGTACTCTTGAACACACCTACGACGGGGTTGTTTTTCAGTGTTGAGTTCAAAAAAGAGAAAAAATTCTCAGGCTCTCCTTCCTTGTTAGAACATCTAAGTTTACGGAGTTTGCTAAAATTCTCTAAAATCCTCGGTTCTAAATCTTTGTTATCTAATAGAGTACCTGAGCCTTTCAAGAACTCTGATGGCTCATCTAAGATGGGGATTATTTCTTTTAATTGCTTGGTCCCTCACTTTACTTACTCACCCTGTCCCTGAAAAAGCATTCCAAACAAACTACCTGATTGTGGAGAAAAGTAGCACCATTCATCTGGTTGGCTCCCGAGACTGGATAAATGTGGTTCTGGGACCAGATTATGTGTGTGCGTGGCTAGCTTGGAACCTTCACTTCAGGAGTTCTGCTTGTTCACTGCCAGAAATAAACAGGTTTGTGAAAATTACAGTCGTGGAAGTCCAGATGCATGTCTCATCAGGTAAGTGGCACAAGATTGACTGATTAGGGACAAAACTCTTCCGGCTGTGGCCAAACCCACTGACCAGGCAGCTGGGTGATGACTCCATCCTTCCCAAAAGGGTCTGTTTGGCATGAAGATCTCTGGTACACAGAAGCCAAGGGTAAGAGACTAATTTGTTCACAGGAGTCAATAGTGGGCAGCCATTACTGTCAGTGAGAAATGCTAGCCCTAACAAACCACAGTCTGTATAATCCAGTTAAGGTAGAAAAGAACCCAGGACACGGAGCTGTGAGATCTGATTCTGTTCTCACTTGCAATATACTGACTATGGAACCTGGTACTTTAAGCCTCTGGTATTTCATCTTAAAAAACAGGGAAAAAATCTAAGTACCCATTTATATGGCTGATAAGACGACTGAAAGACGTGATCTAAAGAGACTTTGCATGGTACCTGGAAATTAATAGGTACAAAACAAATATGATTTATTATCCTTGAAGAATTTTTGTTCCAGTAATAAAAAGATGATTATTTTATAATCTTTTATTATGATTTCATTTAGCTAGGTTAAGATTAACAGGCTTTAAGTAAGATTATGGGAGATGTACCTCTATAGTGTCTGGAAATGATGGTGTGAGACAGACACCAGTCAATATCTGCTGTGGTTTACTAGCTAGAATCTCTTTATGGGTTTTTGTTTACAATCCAAAATACAATTCTCTGGCAGGTGTGTCCAACCTATGGCCTGCTGTGTCTTTGCTCTTGATTTTTAAAAAAAGTCATAACAAAAATAAATAGTAGGTATTTATGTTAATTACTGCATTTTACATATCGTCTCTTTACTCAAAAAAAAATCAAAGACAAAAAAAATGGCAGGCCACAGATTGGACACAACATGGCATTGTTATCTAGAGTTTAGAGATGAGGAAACTACAGCCAGAAGTATAAAGAAATGTGCTCAAAGTTATGTAGGCATTAACAGGAAGCTTTATTCAGTCCAAAGAAGTGTGACCTTAACTAGAGTTCAGAGTTCATCATCACGAGCCTCTGAGGTGACAATAAACTTTAGCCAAGTGACACATCTTCAGTGGATTGAGGGATCAAAGAGAACACCAAGAACCTTTATCACATTCAACTCCGTAATTACTCAAGGTTTAAACAGCCGATCTGCCCTCAGAAAATGAATACAATTGCTCTACTCAGAAACATCAGCATGTCTTCTTTTGTAAAATATTACACTGCAGTGAGTCTGAACTGCGGTAAGCAAGAACTATTTTCACGGAAGACCGTTCACTCTTAGAACAGTCAGAGAGAATTAGGACTGATCAAGTGATTTTGTTTTTATTCCCTAAGTTACGGGCTTCTCTCTTGGCATTATATTTACACTGGTTTTATGACACATAAAATGGGCTGTAGTTATCCTACTTTTAAAGTGGCATCACATTTTTGACACTTCTGATTTTGAACCATGGTTGTTACTTTTCTAATAAATGTTTGTTGCGATAACAACGAGTCTAGGAGGACAAACAATTGATTTAGTCTAGCAACATTTAGCTAATTTTGAAAAGGAAATTAAGAAAGGCAGGGTCATGTGGGGCTAACATAAGTAGCTGATTAGCTAACATTTTCCTAAGCCAGCTGTAGACACAACTGAGATCTCTTCTTGCCTCCAACACATTGCAGGCCTTCCCTGCCCAGAATCTTCTCCAGCTCCCTTTCCGTCCTCTTCTGACATCTCTCCATTTCCCTCGCTCTCTCTCTCTTAACCCTTTTTGCATTAGAAGACTAGTTCTTTCTTCCATGCTTTGTTCTATTTCTGGAACGTCTATCCCCTACTGGAATCTTCTCAAATTCTTTTCTCTCCTCTTCAAATCCTACTTCGGAGATGGCAAAACCATAGATGTTTCATGCCTTGATCCGCCTAGAGACAGCTGAGAGGGAACAGATGGAGGAAACTGTACTACTATAGCTTAGAGGAAAAAAATAAATAGAAATCCTTACTCTCTTCTGCAAGTCACCTTAGTGAGTGATGAAAGAACCTCTCTGTATGCTGGATTTGGCTACTGTGATTCTACATCTGAGATGTAGGCAATATCCCAGAGACACCTAGTATGTCCCCTGACCCGTGGTTATTTTTCCAGTTATTTCTTCCACACAGACGTTCTGCTTTGCATGCTGTGAGTTCAGAAAAACATGAACACTATTAAAAGTAAGCAAATGCAGACCACTTGATAAAATAAAATGTCTCTGCATACAGCCTCAATCCAGCACTGGAAGGGAGAGGTGACATCTGAGGACAGCAAGACTTGAGGGTGTTCTAGAAAGTTTGGCAATTTGTCCATTTTGGCTTCACCTTTCTGTGAGTTGGTGTGAAATTTCTCTCACTAGCTTGTTCCAACAGATTCATTGTGGGATGCAAAAAAGCATCTGTTATGTTTCTAATGTGTTACAGAATTTGGAATATATATATATATATATATATATATATATACACTTTAAGAAGTGCTCAAGGCCCATATATGTAATGACATCAATAAAAATATTGTCATTAAACTGAAATAGGCTATAAACTTAAAAAAATCATTGTGTTATTCAAAAGGATCACAAGCCCACAAAATCGTTGGTCTAGCAATTCTTCTTCTGGAGATTTAGGAATAATCTTACAAATGTAAAAGTTTAGATAAGGCATTAGTCAATGTAATTTTTATGTTAGAGAAAATTCAGAAACAACAGAGTTATCATTTTGGGGGAAGGATTAAATGTTTTTTATTTTATTTTCTGGTGTATTTGTGTGTTTTTAAAATTTTACATAAAATGTAAACTACTTCTATCAGGCTAAAAATATGCCCAAATCCTAAAACTAAAAATTAGACTTACAGCAAAAAGAAATAAATTGCACCAGATTATCCAGGTATTAAACTTGTGACATAAACGTATATTAACAAAGGAAAATGTTCATGACACATTACTAAGTGAGAAAGCAGGTTACATAACTACGTGAAGTATTAGTTCCTTCAAAAGGGTGGGAAAATAGATGATATATATCTTATTCACATCGTTATGCAAATGTTCAAGAATTTTAAAATTTGAAAGATATAAAAATCAAAATGGGTGGTGAGACTGTGGTTTCTTTTTATTTTTTCACTTGCTAATAGTGTCTTTTTATTTTAAGAACATAAATTCCCTGTTAATGGTGTTGGTAAAAGGGTAAAAAATGCCTTTTAAAAGTTTCACATAAATAATACAAATAATGGGGGTGATTTGTGTAATGGAGGTCCTTACGGGTGTGTCAGCAGTTAGGATTATGCTAGACAGACCCTTAGAAGAAAAGCATCGTTCATAGGATACACCAAGTAAGTATACTTCAGAGGGTGTTGAGGCTGGTATAAGCTGGTAGCAAAGATGAACAGGAGAAATCCTGGCCATCAGCTGTGAGCCTTGGGTCAACAAAAATCCTGAAAATCAACTACCCACTACGAAAATTTGTCTAGGACCAGGTGGGAAGAGAAATAGTTTTAGTTTCCTTCCAACCACTCGTGTTTACTTTTCTCAATTATATTTTGTGCTATAGCTACATTATATTTTATTTACGAACAGTATGTTTTATTGATTTTAATACACAAAATTGCTCTGCATAGACACTTAACCTAACAAACGCATTTTACAAGTTAAGAGATTTGTGCCCTTGAGCTGCCTGGGAAGGGGACGCAATACCCAAGTCTGTCCTCATTTGTGCTTAAAGCTCTTCCTGGACATATAATTTGTAATGCAAACGCCAGATCATCAGGCACAGGGCTTCCTCAAGCTGTCGAGACTATGCAACGAGACTAAGCTCTCTTGTAAAGTCTCTCTCGTCTTTCTCCCTGGCACCTGGCACATACTTATTAATGTGTTCTGACGAATATCTCTCATTCTCACTGAGCCTCGCAATTCTAAGAGCATGTCTACAAGGTGGGTGTAGACAGCTATCCTCAGTTTCCTTTTCTCTGGAGAGGAAACAGGAGCTCCTTACATGTCAGATGGAACATGAGTACAATTGTGGGGTCAGAACCCACATCCTGGGATGCCTGGTGTCCAGGTCCTGCTGCCAAGACATTTCCAGGATCCTCCCCACCTTCCAAGGTATCACTCCATGCCCTGAGCCCTATAACCCATTTCCATTACCTGGCTCCTAAGGCAGCGGTGGACATCAAAGAGAAGAGCCGCGCACATTCTAGCTTATGAGTCTGTGCCAGTGTAGTCACTACTGAGCCCATCTGTGTGTAAAGCACAGATGCCCCCTCTCATGAAACTACCACTAATCCCTGAAGCCCTACAGGGTCATGTGTTCGATACAGAAAGTCGTAACTAAGCTGGGATATTCAGATTGGAGGGGAAGGGGGTTCAGAGAAAAATCCAAGCCACTGGGAAGACCAAGTGTAGCAGGGGATGAGAAAAGGGGATGGCAGCTGCAGAGAGAAGAAAAACATTAAATAATTCAGAGGAATCCTTTGAGGCGGGAGGCCACTAAAAAGTAACATCTATTCACAGTCTTGAAGACTAGCTTAAAAGACCTGGCGTGGGTTGGGTCTGCAGGAGGAGAACCAGAGGTTTAAGTACAAATGACTAAAGATTATTGGTGAAAGTCACACCACCCCACTAAAATGCTGCCCTGTGTCCACACGCAAAGACTATTCCATGAGCTCACACACCTCTCTTATTTTGTTCTCCACAGTGGCCCGTCCTCATTGCTGTCTGAAAGTTTACCACACTTTGGTTGACCAGCTGGCCCTGCTCTTGGAGTATCTACTCCATGGGCCTAGAAAGACCATCTGTCTGTACGGCCCTCTACCTCTTCCTGAGCGCGGTGAGTACTTGTGGAACAGTAGAATGAGCAAATGAAAAGAAGTGCAGAATGGCTCGGAAGCCTCTGCCTTGCTACTGGATCTTACCATTTCTTTTCTTTTCTTAGTATACAACTCTTCTTGAATATCTTTTAGCTCTAGTGTACAGGAAAGAGCTCTGAACTGTTGGGTGAGGAAGAATAGCATATTGCTTCAGAGACCACTTTGGGATTCCCCGTTTTCCTGGGTATTGTCTATGGGATCCGTTTTTTATTTTTAATGCTGAATGCATTTGGTCACTTATATTCCACTGTAGAGTCAGCTCAGGTGGAGAAGCGGAGCATCCTTAGCCTCAGGACAAGATATTTGGTTTAGGGAAAGTCGTCAACAGCACCGTTTGTGTCACGTGCCCTTTCCTCACTCTGTAGAATGCAGATGCACAGACGGCAGCTCTTCTAACCTGATCTCCTACTAAGTGCTGACTTCCCTCTGGTGACTGCAGCCCTAGACCCCTAGTTTAACAAGTGGATTAACTCTGTGGCTCTATTTTGCTGGGTTTCAGCGCTATGAAGCCTCATCATCCATCCACAGGATTATTCAGAAAAGAACCATTCTGCACAGTTGTGGTTATCTGTTGTTCTACAAATACATCTCAGAGCTGAGAAACCATAATTCGCCCCCTGCTGAGGACTATGTGCAGACCCCACTGGGGATTGTTTCAGTGCATAACTACCGCAAGCCTTTGTTTTTTTTTTTTTTGTCTCAACTCACGATTTTTTACAATGATAACCTAATAATAGCCTGCAATTTATTAAGGACCATGGCAAAAAGTCCCATGGGCTCCAGAAGAGGGGAGAAAGAAAACAAACACATCACTTCCTGGTTGTAAATCAGGAAACCAAAATATGCTCTTTTCTCCTTGGGCAGAGAATATAGAATTTATATTTGCTGAGCTAAACGAAGGTTATCAGACATGGCCATCAGTAGACTTAGCAGTCTTGGGTCACATGCTGGGAAAGGTGGCTGAAATAAAGCAAGGCATTTTGTGGACTCAAATACTTATTTTTTTTTTAAAGAAAGTAGCAGAGGATAAACAAGCGATCTATAGCTCATGTTCCATTCCTGAGGAGAGGCAGGATGTGTGCCGAAGAGCAGGGAAGGTATTCCAGCTGGCACCAGGCAGAAATGCCAAGTACCACGAGTTCACATGTAGAATATGCGCTATCCCAAACAGATATTAAAATGTGTTTATAGCCACACGGAAGATTTGCCTCTTAAATCGAGTTAGCCTTCTCCTCTAAAAATACCAACGGGCTTAAGTGCACTGCATCGCTCATGCAGTGCCCGTGACACGGTAAGTAAATTATGCTTTCGCCTAGCCCACATTTTCTCCACTTAAAGTTATCAGCAAAGGCGCCACTCGCTGTGTAGGGACATCATGCCCATGGCTGCCGCTTCACCATATCCTGCTCCCTCCATCCTAGTGGTTGTGATGGACTGGTCTTGCTCAAGGCCAATGGCCAGCTGCTAGGGAATGAAACTCTAAAGCCACAAGGAGAGCGCGAAGCTGATATTATGAGAGTTGCCTCCTTGACAGTGGGATGTGACCAACTAACAGAACAGGTTAAATACATGCAATGTTCACACCTTGCCAAACAGAAGGCAGCATTCTATGATACCTTAGTGCTAATTCTAAGTGTCATTGTGTGATGCTGTTCCCTCTGGAAATTTATAATCTACGTGCTAAGATTACTGACTTGGAGAGGGTGCTGCATTGTTTTTGAAGAGGTACAAATCCTTCTACGTGCAAGGCCCTGGAGACCAAAACTCACCTACACTTGCAGTTTACAAATATCTGTAGATATGAAAATGTAAAGATTTAAAGAATCTTTGATAAATCCTCACACTGCAGAAGGATGTGTATAATTATGGTCTAATACACCATGGCATGTTCATAGGAAATTAAATATGTGTGAAATATTGAGAAAAGATGGATCTGCAAAGTCGGAACATAGGTTTGTGGTTGATCATGGCTAGAGGAGGGTATGGGGATTGCATGACGACAAGGGATCTCATGGGAGAGGGGTGAAATGTTAAAAACTGGATTATGGTAACAAAGAGCATGACTCAGGGAATTTACTAAAAACCACTATATGCTGCACCTCGGAAAAGTGACTGCTACAACATGTAAGTTGCACCTTATAAAGCTACTAAAATGCAGATTGAGTCTGTGGTTAAGACAACAGAGAAGTGGTCCTTGATATTTTCATTTTATTACATTTTTTATTATTATTAGTGCCATGCTGGAGATTGGAACCAGGGCCTTCACACTGAGCTACACCTGGCTTATTTTTGTATTTTGTTATACTTTGCAACAGAGCCTCCCTAGTTTGCCCAAGCTGGGCTTAAACTTGTGATCTTCAGGCCTCAGTCTCCCAGGCTGCTGGGATAACAGGCATAGGTACCACTCCCATACTCACGACCTTATCAGGTTTTCATTACCTCATTTTCAAATGTGAAAAGGAAGATGAAAATCCTCAATTCAACATTATTTACAAGTCAATTCTTAGGGACCTATGCTCTTGTTTAATCACCACCGAGCAAAAAAGCCTAATGCCGTGGGTACACTTGAGGTGCACTTTCATTGAAATGGAGTCCCCTAAAACTGGAAAGGGGAACCTTATATTCACAAGCACAATATGAACCCTTCAACATGAAATGCACACACATACACACACACACACACACACACGTTCAGTAACACGTGTTCACTAAGTGCCCTCGCTTTGGCTGACCTAGAGCACATAAGAAAGCCCAGATAGAATAGGATACAATATTTTTAGCTCCTTTCTCTTCTGTGCTGACTTTTATGGGTCTGAGTGAGTGAAGTTGGCTGCTGTGGGATCGGGGCACGACTCCACAGACTCTGCAAGTCTTCAGCTTGGGCACGACACAGGCCCAATATCCCTGCTCCCTGGACCACCTCCTAGTAGATGACATCATTGTTATCATCCTGGTCACACTCCAGCCTTGTGCTTGATGCCAGGTGCCCGTGCGATACTGCCCTTTGAGAAAAATAAATCAAAGACTGTGACACCAACAAGAAGCCCTTAGAAGTTTGTCATGCAAACTTTTCTTTTGAGCAGAAAGAGGAAAAGACGCAAATGGCTCTGAAACAGACCTCTCCCAAGCTCTTACAGATGCTTTGGCCGGCTGCGCACAGCCTGTTCTCCAGTGTTTTTTGGTATAGGCTAACAGGCAATTCTGGAGCTGTTTATAGGGTAAATCTTGTGAAATCTAGTGTCTAGCCTTCCTTGCTTCACTCTCTCCTTGTAAATTTGTGGTCTTGTTGGCTTTCTTCAACTCTAATGACATCATCTATCCTGGGCAAGTGTGTTGGAGAGTACAGGACATTTTACTTCCAGAAGGCTCCTTGCTAAGGAGCTCCTTCAGACATGGTCTGATGGAACGATATTTTCATGAGAAGGGCTGCCCAGTGCTGTTCCTCCAGTTGTGTCCCTGGGTGGCCTTTCCTCCAGGCCTGAGTGCAGATTTAAGGGTCCATTTTCAGCCGTTCAACCTTTCTTGGCAGTAAAGAAACTGGCTACTTCACGGTATATTTGAGAACGAAATATAGCTACCTTTTAGGCTCCTTCTGGGGGAACTCACATGATAGCCACCGGGAAATCTTGGCTCAGGGTAAAGCAATGCTATTTCCACTTCCATTTCACCTCATGTGAAATGTTAATCATGGAATCAAATACGCACGCATGCTGTAGAGACTGTGCCTCTGCAGCACTGTGGCCGTCAGGCTTGTCATGCCAATGTTCCTGGGAGGAAAAACCCACAGGAAGTCAATGCATTTGCAGGAAATGGAAATGCACCGGGAGCGCCCACCTCCCCAGAATCCCCAGCACGGGGCAGCAAGAACCACGGGCTGGGAACTCCCGTGCTTGTTTAAATTTTCACTTGCTGTATGTAATACACTTGAGCTAAAAACACCAGAAGGCTTAAATCTATTCATCAGGACATTGAAACAGAAGGGAAAAGAGATTTAGCAGTTTTGAATATCTTCTACCTGGGTGTTTTATAAGTGGACTGTCATGTGACACTGTCAGATGCCATGATTTGGGTTAAGAAACTAAGGCTCAGAGTAGTGAATCAATTTGTCTTCGGGGTGTGTCATGCATCTAGTAAGTAGGGTAGAGGGTACAGCTGGCTTGAACTCCAGTCTACCTGGCTAAAGCCCCTGTTCTTTTTTATCCCCTCGGTGCATATTCACAGATACTGCACTAAGAGGAGACACTGTGCAATTTTTCTGAGACGGAGGCTGTTAACCACTGATCTGTCTGTGAGTGCTGCGCTGACACCACCACATTTACGTGAAGTGGGATGAGATGAGAAGAAATAATTGAGTCGATGTGATTCCCTGCTGCTCTTCAAGGCAGCGCAGGTGACTCCGCAAATCCGGAGCGAACAGCTATAATTTCCCACTGAGAACGGTGTTTGTTTTGGGTGAAGTGCTGCTCGTTCCCTTCTGACCCTGTCTCTGTAGTTAAGCAAGAGGTAGACTGTGTTTACTGAGGAGGCTGGGGACAGTATCCTCCAGTCTCACGCTAAGACTCTTGTTTCTGCTTGGAGACCAGAGCCTTGGAATTTCATTTCCAAAGCAGCAGAATGTGACTCCCTGGGCCCCACCTGCCTAGTACCTGAGTGGCTGTGCAACACGGGTGGTTTGATTTGGCCCTGGAATAGCACGATTCCCCCTGGTGCTCACACCAGTTAATAGCCCATACTGTCCTGATGAGGGTCGTGTCTGCATTCTGAGTTTTGACAACCACAAATTTAAAAGAGTTTCCAGAGGTCTCCATGTTTAAATCTTTACACTTTGAATAAGAGTTGATGAGAACAGAAATGGGCCTTTATTAATTTCTCATTTAATTCTTCAAGTTTTTGGAGCATAGCGTCGACTAGCTGTCTTTGCTGCCAGAGGGAAAAATGGCACTGTCAGCTCAAGGAGGCTGAGTACAGCCCCCGTGTTGCATGCGTGAAAGGTGGCAGACGCTAAAATTGAGGCAGAGAGAGAAATGAGTAATTTCCAAAATCGTATGTGAGAGTATATGTAATACTTTAAAAATACTGCAAGGTGGCACGGTAAAATCGCTACATGTCATATTGTAAAGAAAAGAGAAAATATATATTTCACGAATTACCATCTATATATTGTTGTGGTTAGGATCTGGAGTGCCCCCCGAAAGTCTCATGTATTTTGATGTGACGGATTGTCTATGGAACCATGTAACGCTGGTGGATTGGCATCTGGTCTGGAGGGGTGGATTGCAGTTAAGTTAGGATTAACGGTGTGTAGTGGCCACACCTGGATGCAGGAGGGACTGGTTACTGGGCGGAGACCTGAAAGGATACATAAGCTGCACCTGCCTTCCTGGAGGCGGGGACTAGTCGCAACTAGCCTCAGCTTGTCTTCCTGTTTGTCGGGGAAGCTGCCTCCACCTCTCTCTCTGCCATGTACTTCGATTGTTGCCAGCCACCCCTGAATGGACTGGGACCTTCGAGACTGTGAGCTACAATAAACCTTTCCTTTCCTGAGTTTGTGGGTGCTGGGTATTGAGTCACAGCAACTAAAAAGTAACTAAGACAGAAATATTGGACTAACTATGGACAAATCATTTATTTCCCATGAAATTCCTTTCCTCATGAGCACAAGGATCATGGAATATATTTTTCTACAGAATAGACGGGGCCCCCCTGTCTACATCCACTGATGTGGTGTCACATGGCTCTCCAGGACTCATTCAGACTGAGATCCCTTCTAGAGAGTTCAGTGTACAACCTGGGCAACCACATGAGTTATCGAGGGTCCCCTGATAAGTAAAACAACAGGACATTATAAATCGTCAGGTACTTGTTATATAGTGTCTTAGCTGTGAGAGTTAATAGAAACTAGAGGATTAAAAACTGACAAAAAATATAAGCCATTAATAAGGCGTGTATTTTTTTGGCTACAAAATAAGTTTTTGGCACATTGAACAAGTTGACAAATGTAATTTTCAAGAAAAGAATCTAAGAGATAAAGAAGAAATAACTAAATAAAGCCCAAGGGAAAGCTAAATAACTTTACACTATTTACTAGTTTTACCTAAGTAAGATAGCAGGTCATGCGAATACAGTACAATAGACCTCTTCCCATCTACCCTCATTTTCTAGTGGTTTCCATTCATCTTGACATTTATTTTTAGAATTAATCACAATGTAAATAAATACCTATTTTCTGTATCTTCTACTCATTTTCAGTTCACAACATGCTTTGATATTCCTGCTATGACTTAATCTTCTCTGAATTCTATTTGAATTTATGTTGTGTAATGTCTATTTAACAGACAAGAAAACAGAGGCCCAGAGAGGGAAGAAACTCCGTAGAGCCACCATATAAGTCATAGCTGAAAGTCCCTCAATCCAATTTCAGTAGCTCTACCTTTTGCTGGATAACAGCCCTGCACTGAGGGAACATGGTGAGCAGTAGGTATAGCCAGCTTTGCGTCAGATTCTTCCTACGCTCTTCAGAGGTCTGAGAGTGATGTAACTTAAAAACAACACAATCTTTACCTGAAATAGGGTTGTATTTTTGAAAAGGTTTATACACTAGATGGAAAACGCAATGCCAACTCTCTTGTATCGCCTGTTTCCTTTCCCTTCAATTCCTGCTTGACAGATTTCAAAGGATAAAGGAATAAGGAAAACATTGGAAGGATATAGGAATTCTTACAATGCTACGCCTAAAGCACAGCCTAAAACACCCGATTTTAAAACTGGTTTTTTGGCCCTTGGTTAAGCAGTCAGTAGAAGGAAGCTCCAGAGGGCAGGAGGTGAGCAACACACACAAACCCAATGAAGATGTACAGCGAAAAATCAAGGAAGGACTTCAGGAAACAAAACTACTTCTGTTTTCTCCACATCTAATAATGTTCCCCATAATGAAGAAGAATGCTTATCTCTATGCAAATTCAGTAGAAACCGGAAGTGAAAGGAGCCTCATATTTGGAATCTGGTATATGAACTGGAATGACTTGGCCTGACATATCCAAGTTTTAGGTCAATCACTGTAAGCTAAAACAAGGGGCAACTACAGATGGGCCGCCATTTTTAGGGGCTGGATCTTAAATGGTCATTTTAAGATTTTTTTTTTTTTTTTGCCTTTGAATTTTGATCCTGCTTTCCATGGAAATGACATGACACAACATTGCTCTGGACCCATGCCAGGCTATCGTAGAGTGCATACATAGCATTTCACAGAATATATCTAAAGCCTGGAAAGTACTGGGTTGAGTTTTGGGTCTTACAGGTAGGAATCACAGGGAAGAAAAAGATGAAGAAAAGACAAAAGCAGAACTTAACGCCTGTTCATCTCCCACCGCACATAAATACTCAACACACTAAAACAACGTCGGTACCTACACGTTTGTTAGGTACCGTTCTAGCAGCCAGGGATGTATGGGTGACACACACACACACACACACACACACACACACACACACACTGGATACTCTTTTTTGTTCACACACAGCTGATATTTCATGAGTAAGAGTTAGATAATATCATTCCAAAATAAATAAACAAAAGTACAGAAGGCAAGACTACCCTAAAAAATCAGTGACATCATAGAGAAGAACTAGCTGGCCACTTCATGTTTGGTGCTTAAGGAGGCCTCACGGAAGGCTCCACCTAGGAAGGGGACACAACTAGAGACAAGGAGCCAGAATTGTGTAAAGAAAGGAAGAGAACATTTTAGTTAGCTGTGGTCACATTGCAAAGGGAATAAACGTGATATGCGACGGCAGAAACAGTCCAGTGGGCCCGAAGGATGGAGGCAAAGAGGGGGACAGAAGGGGACACCAGGGAAAGGTCCAGTCACAACCACCCCTGATGCTTCTGGACTTAATCCTGGGTGACCCACGAAGCCACTGAAAGGTTTTAAGCAATAATGTGGCTTCATTTACATCTCAGTCGAAAGCAGGGAGAAGATAGGAGGCTACTGCAGAGTCTGAGCGAGAGAGAACAGCTGTGTAATTGGAATGAGGTGCGGGAGATAGCTACACAGGTCTGGTCAATTCACACATCAGGACGATTTGAAGGACTTAAAGATGGATTGATAGAGGGAAAAAGGAAAAGGGATCCAGGACTTCTATGAGGATGACGATACAGTTTTCCTAAAAAAAGACAAGATCTGGAAAGAAGAGATCTGGTTAATGGATAAGGTCACTGGGAAGCAGAAATGAACAGTTCACGTTGGACACAGCAATTCTGAAATGCAAATTACACACTCAGCTTGGGTACAGGTATACGAATCTGGCTGAGAGCTGGGGAGCAGAGAGTGAAGATATGCCTTTGGCAATTGTTGGCATATGGATGGCATTTAACATTTGGAGAGAAAGACCAGAGAGTCAGCCTGGACAGAGAGAAGAGGGCTGGGACAATGCTCTGGGCCATGTGACTAGTGAGTCAACGAGGGGGAAGAGGGCCTGCAGAATGGTGATTCGGGAAAAGAAGCCCCTCCTCTAATGAGAGGTATGGGTCTTCAAGCTCTTACAGGCGCACTGAACAGGCCCTCACGAGTCCTTTCCTGTCAGGAGATTATAATGAACGTAGGATACCAGCTAGGACAGGAAAGAGACTATTTCTCACCTGGAAGACCACACGATTTTTCCTACGGATTGTGAACATTGTGGTAAAAGATATGAGGTCTTACTCTGTATTCCAGGTGAGTCCTGAACTTATTGTGTAGCCCAGACTGGCCTAGAACTCATGACAATCCTCCTGCCTCAGCCTCCTGAGTGCTGGAATTACAGGCATACCCCATCATGCCCAAAGAATTACATGGTGCTGGGGATTGAAATCAAGGCCTCACGCTTTCTGAGGAAGCACACTAATCACTGATTTGTGCCCCCCAACCCCAGTAAAACAAAATACTTTTAACCTTGTATCTAAGCTGGATCTAGTGACATGGTTAGGAGGCTGAAGCAGGAGGCTCACAAGTTTGAGCCCAGCTAGGACAATTTAGTGACTTAGTGAGAACTTGTCTCAAAATCCAAAAATAAAAAATGGGCAAAGGATGCATCTCAGTGTGAAGGCCTTGGGTTCAATTCCTAGTATCACAAACATATACACACAAGAACCCAAAACAGATAGCCAGCTATTGTACCTTGCCTTGAGGAGCAAGGGCTAGCATAAAAAATTTTCAAGGCCAATGTGGCCATCACAATCTAGGCACCTAAGAGTCTTACCCAATACCAGGCAGTAGCTCACCAGACACTAGGCAGGAGCTCTTGAACTTCAAAAAAAGTGCCAAGACTTCCACCTTGAAAAAGCTGGGCCCCAGGACTTGTGCTGAGTCATGGCAGGCCGGAAAGGAAGGGAATTTGTGGCTACCGTCCTTCAATCTATAGCATCTGAGCTTTGCCACCAAGAAACGACAACATTGGCTTATTTAATGTTAATTTCCATGAATCAGGGGACATAACAAATCAGTAGGAATTGAAGAATAAAGGCAGAAATATATTCATTTATCATCTTCTTCAATTTGTTTAGCTCTTTTGAGGGGAGATGCCCATTTATATTACAGATATTATCCAGTATTACCGAAGAATACACTGCTTGGGGAGCACACTGCATAATTATAGCAGCATGTTAAAGGAATTCACCCAATAACAGAGCAAAGAAATCTGTGTCTGTATAGGAAGGACTTATGGGAATATAAGCAAGGCCATTTAAAAAAAAATAGTGACCTCTCCCTAAACAGAGATTTCTTATCTCTTGATGTCTCTACCTAGGTTCTGAGTTACTTTTTAAGTAGCAAGACAATGATCCCTATAACTATTAAGACAGCGCTTCTCCTAAATATTAAAGTTTTCTATAATCTCTGTGCATATTACAGAAAAATATTCCATCTTTGAATATCCAAGTGGCACTCAAGGCTGTATTAATTAACGGCTGTTGTACTTTCCAAAGGTATATAATAAGATCCCTTCAGGAGGCTGAGGCAGGAATATTGCTATGAGTTTGAGGCTAGCCTGGGCTACATAGTAAATTCAGGGCCAACCTGAACTACTGTGTGAGATCCTGTCTAAAGCAAAACAAAATAAAAACTACCTCAAAAAAAAAGATCTCTTATGAAAACAGGAGATACATACATAAGCATTTTGAAAGACTGACTTACAGAAAAAGGATAGTTAGTTTGGGTGTATTGGACAAGAGGCAGTGGCACATAGGAAGACATCCAAGAACAAGGTTTGATGGTTTTTTTATCCTTTGAAAACAGGAAATTGATTTGGTAGGATGGCTGCCTTTTTACAAAGGCAGGCTCATTTGGAAAACTGACACTAGAGACCTAATTTTGAACTTATTATCATAATCTGCATATAATCTTCTTAAGGGTTATGATCCAGGCCACAGAGTACGGTGACTTGGACACAGTAGGTGCAGTGATTTATGCCCTAGAGAAAGAAGAACTCCACCTCCACCTTTCCCTATAATAACCTCAGAGAGAAGCAAGGGACAGCTATGATATTTAGTCTTTAGTTGTACACATTTACTCAGCAAAACAACATAACATAGGGGTGATTTAAGTTTTCCTTATGCTTAGTTAATTTTGACAATTTTGGAAACAAAATTCAAAGGGGTGACCAAACATGGAACTGTGGGATCACGGCTGGACTTGAGAAAGTCTGCCATTCTTCTGGGGATTCTGAACCTATGTGGAAAGTTGAGGAGAATTGGTCACCACGCTGGGGTAGGAGCACTCTCTGCATCCTCTAGCTTTATGCATTAACTCAGTCAGATACCCAAATCATGTGAGGACTCCCAGGACAATCAGGACTCCCAGGTTGCCAAGCATTTCGGCAAAACCATGTGTTGTTGATCGGAATAAATCTGGAGACTTATTCCATGATTACTCAGAGTTACTCATGTAACTATGGATTTACACTGGTGAGATCATTTTAAACTACTCAACCGAAACGGTAGTCAGGAGAGCTGCTATTCTATTGAATTCTTTCTATATTCCAGATGGTTTATTACATGGGTAACTTTATATCTTAATATTTTCCTCTAATTATACTACAATTCTGCATGGACAGCATGGCTATCCCTACTTTATGAAAGAAATAACTGAAGCTCAAATAAGTATCCATAGTCACTGAGATGATAAACATCTGCATGAAGAGCAACTGGTGAATATCAGTGAAAAGAAACATATTCTCACATCATAGAATGCCTCTTAGGTCAATGACAGATCACATACGTGATGGTGGTCCCTTAGACTGGATAGCCTAGACATGTCATAGTCGTTTTAGTTCATGCCAGTGCACTCCCTGGTGGTCACCCAATGCTGCACCTCTCAGAATGTATCAGCATCATAGCGACGTATGACTGTAGCCGACATAAACTGTATTTGTTTCCGGATTGAACCCAAAAGCCAGAATTGTTAACTGTGGCAAGCTTTTGCAGAAATCATAGCATCCAGACCAAGACTGTTGTAAGTGTGGGAAGCAGACAGTGACAGGTATCGTCATCAGGGCTATATTTGTTCCTGTCCTGCCTGTCCCCAACTCTCTGGCCTACTACTTGATAGAGAATCTGAATCTTAATACTCAAAGCAAAGGCTGTGTGTCTGTCACAGAGCCAGCTAGTGTTGCAGATCAAGTGTAGAGTTCCAATTACATTAAGCTGTGATATGCTGGAGAGTTACCGACGAGTTTACAAGCCGTATTTCTAGGCTCTACTATCTCCCATAGGTTAATGATGGGTCTTAGACGTCTGTGTTTTTTAACAAGCTCCCAGGATATTTTAATGCCTATCAAAATTAAAAACTCACTGCTGTTACTATTTGGATTGATGTTTTACTCAGCTGACTTAGCAGTTTTAGTAAACACATTGGAATACAGTTGTGGTAGCAAGAAGCACTCAATTTATAAGGAAATGTAGAAGAGATACTTATAAAATGTACTCGTGGCCTGATTGCTTTCATCACCATTCCTTTGGCCCTGTCCTGATTGGTGTCAGCTTCCTAGTTGCTCCCCTTAGTATCTGGATAAACAGCATATTTTATCAGAATACACTGTCTCAGTTACCCAAATGAATACGGAGATTCACGAATATCATTCACACTTCACTTGGTATATACAAATTTTGTCCTTAAAGATGATCCTGCAATTTCGTGCTTTTGAGAGGAAGGGCTCACTACAACAAGAAGTGGGTGTGCAAATCTATGTACCAAACCCACCCGCCTCCCCCTGCAGGCACCTTAGAGATGCTAAGGGAACGCACTGCAGTCCGCATTGTGGCAGGGCCGCTGGTTGACAATGCAGCCAAGAGGTGACGTTTTTATCTCTGGCTCTCTATCTTCATAGGCCAGCGTTGCTACTGCAGCCCTTCCGGGGGTAGGAAAGTAAGGGTCAAGAAGGAAATGAATCAACCCTTCTTCTCTCTGGAGGAATTCCACGGAGGAGCTCCCCTACCTGGCACTGACGTTCCCAGTGCTACGAACACGACGGCCGTCACGGAGTCTTTCAGGCCGATGGTGCAGCCGAAGTGGGAAGCCAGGTCTCCGATGAACGCTGTGAGCAGGCCAATCATGAGAATGGAGACGATGAAACACGCCCAGCCATTCCAGTACTCCGTAGGGGGGACGAAGGCGAACAGGACCTTCCAGAACACTGTCAGAAAGTGCATCACGTAGTCGAAACAGGAGGGCAGCTTCTCCTCCCCACATTCGTCGTCGTCGTCATCTTCCCCTGGAGCGAAAGAAACGAAGCACGTAGCATTATAGCCCAGGCCCTTCGGATCTCCCCACTCCGGATCTCCTTCCTAGAGAGCCATCTCTCCCCTCCCAGAGACAGGTGGCCGTCGGGGCGGGTGGAGCTTGGAGTGTTTCAAGAGATAATCTTAATGAAGCTCCCAAATGTTCCCTCTCTCTGGCTCAGTGACAAAAATCTTCTCCCCAGCCAGGTCTGCTGACTGCTGACATTCGATCAATAACCTTTTCCGTTATCATGTAACTTCTAAGGAGACTTGTCACTGAGAGGGATTGAGCCCCGGAAGTTGGGAAGCTGAGAAACAACCCTCTTTTGAAGATGAGTAACGACGGACGGAGTCGTACCACAGCTCTTCCCTCCCTTCTTGAGGTCCACCTCTGGAGGTGGACATCTCCTCTAGTTATTTTGAACTCAAATCCTGACCTGGCCAGTGGAATTATTTGCCAAATTTTCAAACCATATGCACTTTCTCCCACTTTTGTCCTTTCAAATAAATGAGCTCAGCATGTTCCAGCCTCTCTACCCTTATCCTTCCTCATGTGTCTTTTGAAATTCACTTCCCCAGAGCTCTCTCTGACCTCTGCTAACCTCCGTGGAGGCTTGGCGCATCTCCTCAGAACTCCCACTGCTCCTGATACTTGTAACTCCAGGTCAGTGGTTCTCATAGTGTGCTCCCTGCGCCAGCAGTACCAGGGAACTTGTGAGAAGTGCTAACTCTCAGCCCTGCTGAGCCAGAAACTTGGGGGAGTATGCAACAGAAAGATTTGGGCTTGAGTAACCTTCCGCAAGATTCTGATGCATGTTCAAGGTTGAGAACTGCTATTCTATCCAAATTACACCTCTTTACTTTCTTCTCTGCTCCAGGTATTTGTGAGCCCTTTATTCTTTTTTATGTCCTTAGTGTTTGGTAGCTTCTCCACCTTGCAGGTGCTCAAGTGCTTGTTACATGAGGAAATATGTGCATGAATTTCTACTGATGTTATATCACTGTGTAATTATATAACCTACACCCAGAGATCACAGTTTCCCCAGTGAAGTCATAGTACCATAAAGCTTGCTATTTAGAGAGACTAGGAAATTAGCAAGGATAACTAAAATGCAGATTTCATATGTAATATGAAAATAACCCTCATTCCCATGTTTAAAATTAGGATTCTGAATGTCAATTTTTCTTACAGTGGAAGCAAAAAGTAATATTCGTGTGTTTTGTAATGATTTGGGAAAGAACTTTTGCTCAAAGACTTTGGTCACCGGGAAGTGACATTACTCTGAACAGCTGGGAATTGGCCAAGCTGTCCACTCTCCAGCGGTGACCCCAGATTTCCAGCCCAGAGCAAGTACACGAGCTTTTTGTGAGGAACTTTATGATTAGGCAGCGTGGTGCCAATCGCGAGTGGGAAAACCCTCGGAAACAACACATGCTTCAAGTAAAAAGGGCTCCTCACACGGTGTGAAAAGAGGAATGTCTGCATTAGCATGTGCTTTTCTTATAGGGAGAGAGAAACGGCAATGACCTGCTCTTTCATGACCACATGGTCAGAATTATTTTAATAGTGTTCTGGCAACCTGTGAGAACAGAGCTTCCTCTCTTCCAAAGGAAGTCTCCGGTGAGCTCTGGGAAACAAGAATGCAAAATGTCCTTTGGGGACCAGGTGGAGAACTCCAGTCAGGTCAGCCCAAGCTATAGAGGCGAGTGGCGAGGAGCCCTGTTGACGGTTTCTTGCAAGACTCAAGTGTGTGGTGAAAAATTATTCCTAGCAACCTCGCCTGAAAACAAAGACATTGTAATAAAAGCACCTGATACGGACTGCTTTGTCTCTTTCTCAAGCTCTTGTTTTGAACCTCTAACCTGCAATACATTAAGCTGGTGACCTGGGTGGAAAGAGGGCCTTTGAAGAGGTAATTAAGTCAAAAGGATGCCCTTGAGATGCATCCTGATCCACTCTGATTGCTGACCTCATAAGAAAAGAAAGTTGGGACAGAGACACCAGGAATGTGTGTGCACAGAGGAAAGATCTCATGCAAAGGAAGCAAAAACACAGACATTTGTCAGGCACAGAGAGAAGCTTCACGAGAAACGGGCCTGCCACCACCTCCACAGTGGACTTCCAGCCTCTAGAACTGAGGAGGCACTTCAGTTGCTTACGCCAACCAGTGGTTGGCATTTTATTACGGCAGCCCTGGCCAATTCGTGTAGAGGTCTTCTCTGTGGGGACATTTACATGTAGGATACAGAGGCAATCAAAATATGCAGTGCGAGTTTAAGTTGGAAAAGCAAGTACTGTAGTAAAAGACACACTGCCATCAACCCCACCTCAAAATAGTCCCTGTCACGTCAGACACATGCACCCCATGGTGCTCCTTATTTTCTGAGGCAATTCTGGAAGTCCTCTTCTTTCACTATAAAGTATGGTTTTTAAAAAATATGCTAAATGCAGCTGCTGAGCACCGTCCAATGGAAAGGCAGGCTCAGGAAAACATTGCGATACGTTTTCATCCACCCTATTCACCACATATGGCACCCAACAACTTCTTTCTCTGCCTCAAAGTCAGAATCACAAAAAGGAAATGCTTGGAATAATTCAGGGCACCCAGGCAGCCATGACAGAGCTGCTAAAGACATTCACCAAAGAGGAGGACTTCCAGAACTGCTTCAAGACATGCAAAAACAATAGGACCTTGCAAATGACTGGAAAGGTATTATTCTTAAGGGGATTGATGGCAATCTGTTTATTACTGTACTAATACCTCACATGTGTATCAAAACATCAAACCGTTCTCCATAAATATCTGCTATTATGTATCAGTTAAGTGGTTAAAAAGGAACTTTTCTGTTGTTTAACTTCTTTTATCTTGTTTCCTTATTCAGTTTTTCTTTCACTTGTCTATTTCTTACCTTATATGTTAGCTATAGATAAATTCAGTATAAGAGCTACAGTTTTCAGGGCTTACTTGAACGAAGATGGTAATTAATTCTTTTCCTGTCATTTCTCGTGTCTGGTCTCCCTCTCCTATCTAAACGAGGGCTCATGTATCAAGGCAGCTCAATGAAATGAAATAAAATAAAATAAAATAAAACAAAGGAAGAAAAAAAACCCTACTAGAGTCCCTAATTTACTTTATATCCTATCCCTTTTAATTTCCGTATTTGTGGACAATTTGTAATTATTCAGGGTATATGACTAAAATGCCTTGAAAACACTGGGTGTTGATCAGTCATTCATAGAAATACACTATTCTACCGCTGACTATAAAATCACTTAATTTTGAGTGACTCAGTCTCATGTTTTGAAGACAAGCAAGAAAAACAAATAATGAAGCTTCTCGAAGGAACCCCACTTAGAAATCAAGAATAGACATCATATTTATTTTTCAAGATGGAAATAATAACACCTTTCCCACGAGGAAAGTGCAATGGAATAATCAGATCATCTCTGCCAAGTGTCTGAGGATGCTTCAAGGCAATAATTATCCTGGCGGTTGTTGCGGTTCCCTCCACCACGGATCGCTGCTGTGTTTCCCAATTATTATTTAATTGCTCAGTCAACATGCTGGGTCCCAGGGTCACATTCTACATTGTTTTTTTAAAAAAAACAAAAATGAATCTTACCTACTAAAATTAACTTCATGATCTGTTGGTGGAAAAGGGCATGGGGATGAGAGAGGAAAGGGGAGAGAGCACGTGATTCTTTTGCATAATTCTGGCATCATATGGAATCTTAAATATTTTAATGGCTAAGCGGAATGAGAGATGAACGTATTTCACAGCATTTGAAACTAGAAGTGGCTTCCCATCCTCTTTTCCTGGTAATTCGCTGAACTCTATAAATTTTAATCTTCAACTGAGATGCCACTTAAATATTAAAAATGGCCGCTCATTGCCAGGCCTGAGGCACAACTACCCTGTCTTGGAGGAAGGACAAAGAAATATTTTGAGCATCCGTCACCATCGGAACTACAGTTAAAAGCCTGTTTCTCGCGAAGAGCAGTGGGGCACTTAAAAAAATAAACCAATCACAAAAACCAAATAAAATCCCCAAATACTGGGAACATCTCTTGTAGGACAGCAAAAATGGCAGCAACCTGCCAGTTCTGTGTGACTACTGGCTCAGGGCTCCTGGAGGCTGCCTGATTCTTTACAGTCCCTGCTCTGTGTCAGCAAAGACACAGTTTGGTGGGTGTGCTTTTTACAGGATCCCAAGCAAATCCTTCTTATCTCAGAATCTTCTTTTCAGCTTACGGATGCCACTAATGGAAAGATAAAGAACTTGTGTTTGAATAATCCTCCTAGAGGCTTTCTTGATACACGTTGGACTTCCTAAATATAACAACAACAACAACAACAAAAAAGCACCAAATCACTAAATGTGCACATAGTGGAGAGGAGCTTCGCTTCAGTCATTCCTTTCATATCAATGGTATGCACAGCACCCCTGCACTGGAGCTGGACCACAAAGGCACTGTTGCAGCCATAGTGGACACAGTGGATCATGAGCACAGACCCGGGACCTGCAGATACCACCCCATTCTAAAGCAAACAGGTAGCCAGGCCAGGTGGTGAGGCCTGTAATCCCAACACTCTGGAAGGCTAAGGCAGGAGGATCACCAGTTGGAACCTAGCCTAGACAACTTAAAGACCTGGTAAGACCTTGTCTCAAGATCAAAACTAAAATCGGGGCTGGGGATAGAGTTTGGTGTGGACGAAGGTGCTGGGCTTGCTCCCTAGTAGCACACGTGCACACACACACAGGTGTTTGCTGCCATCACTCCCTACATGCTCAGGGTTTGACATCAGGAGAGCTGGTGGGGCGGAGGGACAATAGTCAGAAGCTTTAATAGTCTATACCTCATTCCTGTAGTTGGTTTGGGGGCTCAACATTTAAACTTTCCGAGCCTAACTTCCTCATCTGTCCAGTGACTTCCCCAACCCCCACGTCACAGAGCTGGGCCGAAGAGAACACGTCCAAGCCCTTTGTAAAACCGTAAATCCTTTCCCACATAGATGCGTCATATTCCTTCACTGTCACTTGTGGGAGGGAGGGAGGGCAGGAAATCAATCGGACCTGAGCATTTTGAATTCACTGAATCTATATTCTGCTTGAGTGAGCTATTATCACTACAGTCTCCCTGAACTGATTAATTTTAACAGAGGAAAGAAAGGAAGAAAAGGGGTAGCGGGGGCACAATGGGGTGAGTACTTAGTGACAGCCCTTGAGTGGAATTCTTTTATGTACCTGATCCCATTTCATCCTGACAACAGCCCTGTAATGCAGGCTCGATTAATCCCACTGCCCATACAAGCAATCTGAATTTTGGGGAATTAAAGTGATTTTTTGAAAATGTAATCATTCACTTGATAAGCGGCCGAGCTGTTATTTGATCTAATAGCCCAAGGAAATACTCTTCTACACATGAAGCAATTTAAATTTATTGTCTATCATTTCTTGATTCTTTCTACTATTTCATGCTACATTGATACAATACTGCTTTTTTGTATTGATGAAAATATTGATGTACAATCAGTAGTATTTGTAATCTATTTTGTAGATACACTTAATATTATATTGGCAGAATCACCTGTGTGCCTTTTCTCAAGTCCTTGGGAGCCAAGTAAGTGAGGGAAAGGAAAACCAAGCACGGGAGGGCATAGTGACTGTGGCCCCTGGGAATCCTGACTCTGGAATGTGACAGGTTCTCACTTTCACACTTTCATTTCCAGTTGTCAAAGGTCCACAACCATCCAGTTCAGAATCAAACATCCTGATCTGCATCCAGGTGTTAACTCTAGAAATCAGGAAACCAGCTTAAATCATCACAAGTTTCTAATGTGAAGCACTTGGGTCAACTTGCTGCTGTTATATCTGAGGACACTTTTTTTTTTCAATTTCTTCAAGGTATTCAATTGACTTCTTTTTCACCATCAACACTTTTAAAAAATTGATATAAAATAATTACAAATCAAGCTCTCTCCTTGTGGTGCCTAAGCTTATTTGTGTCCACTTGACTAGCTTGGAGATACAAGGGAATAGTAAATCACACTTTTGGGTGTGTCCAAGTGGGTCACAAAGTTGTGATCTTGAGTACTGTACCTGGTCCCTGGTCCCTGGTCCCTCCATCTCTGGTCCTGCTCCCTAACTCTGCTTCCTGGCTACCATAAAATAAAACAAAAGACAAACTGAAACAAGGGGGGTCGGGAGGGGAGGGGCAAGAAGGGGGGGGCGAAGGACAAAAGGAGAGTGGGAAAGCCCTCGTCACCTTGACAAGATACATACGTGCATAAAAGGCTCAACTCCATTGTAAACCTTAAATTTTGCATGTATACGTATCAATAAAATGGGGGAAAAAAGTAGCTTTCCTCTGCTAAGCCTTGACATTCCTGCCTCAGATCCTGTGACTATGAACTGAATCCTCTAAAACTGTGAGCCAACTTAAACCTCTCTTGCTTTAAATTATAGCATCAGTATTTTGTCTCAGCAATGTAAGGCTGGCCAACACAGTCTTGTTCTATATTTCATTTATCTTTGTTTCCAAAGGTTCTGATAAAAGCATAATATGCGAAAGGTGAACAAAACCTTAGACATATGCTAATGTGCCGCTTTGTGAGTAAATAAAACCAAGAACCAAGGTATAATTGATGATTTCTATTGTTTGCTTAACCTCCCCCTGTATGTTTGATGTATAAGGCTTGAGTTCAATTCAATAGCCTTTACTATCTTATACAGTATCCAAAACATCTTTTACCTCTCTCTCCTTTCATATATTTGTAAGCTATTCCTAGTAAGAAAACAATTACCACTACTTCCAACTCTTAATGGTTTCTTTATGACATTAAGTTCAGTTACCCAAAGATTTATTCTTAAATTACAACTTATCTTTTCTTCTGTGTTCTGGAGAAGTACGGTAAACATTTCTCTATAAGCTGATCAATGGGAAGCACTTACATATTCTTTGAGGCAGACAATGTCAACAACTTTTCTTCTAAGAACAATCACAAGATACTTCCTTACTAGAGATAACTCAAAATAAAATTTCTTTAAATTCTTCCATCTATGAGTCACCAAGGCACAGAGGAAAAACTTGCAGGCGTTTGTCATGTTATGTGGGTATTAGGAAATAGTTGAACTTAAACCTTTAGAAGGGTGTCAGAGCTTTCCATGTTCAATTCCCTATGTTATGCTTTACACATGAAGGGTTCCCCATAGACTCAGGGACTGAAGGCTGGAATCCCAGTGCACAGTGTTCAGAGGTGGGGCCTAATGAGGTGAGAGGATCATCAGGGCACTAATCTCATCAGTGATTACTTCATTATGAGTTCATTACCTGAATGACCCTTGAAAAGGTAGGGCCAAGTTGAAGGAAGTAAGTCACTGGGTATGGGTGCCTTGTGGAGTGCACTTTGTCCTTGGTCCCTTCTTCATGCTCTGCCTCTCCTGCTCATGCTGTGTCCTGGTTACCAAGAGGTGAACAGCCTATCTCTGCCATGCACTTCCATCTCGAGCTTTTTACCTCTGAGCCAGTTGGTCATGGACTGAACCCCTGAAACTGTGAGCCTAAATAAATCCTTACTTCCTAAACTATGTATGCCAGATAGTTGGTCCCGGTAATGGAAAGGTGATCTATGCACCTGTTTAATATGATCTATTTAAAACTTCTCTGCCTACTTGCTCATACTTGTGTCACACCTGTCTCCACTATGAGAAAACTCAAGACCTCACAATCCATGTGTGAGGGCTCTGGCTGTCAGCTCAGGCTGCAGGGACCCACCTGAGATCCACTCTCTAGGCCATTCAGAATATAAACCATCCTACCTGGTGTGTCATTCCTTCAGATACACGAGGCTGGCTACTTTCACATCACCTCCAGTTCACACTCCAAATATCTTTGTCGTGCTGGACCTATTTCTCTGAGTACCCTCTGGGTAAGCCATATTTTTGTTTCAAAAAACATGGTGCTAGGAGTTGAACACAACTCCAAGAAGCATGTATCTCTTCTGTAGTGTGGAAGACCTTCCACCTTTCTCATCCTGGACATGGTCACTTTCAGTGATGTACATACTACACTGCCCATAGATATACCTTGTGTTATATCACATGTTGCGCTTACTTATGCCTTGAGTCAAAAACACCTCACTGCTTCAAAGCCATGGTGAGCCACTGAGTCATGGCTCCCATTTCATGCCCTACAATGACTGAATTTTCTTTTTTGAGACAGAGTTTTGCTAAGTTGGTGAGTTGCTGGGCTTGAACGTGTGATCCTCCTTCTTCAGCCTTCCAGAGATTACAGGCCTTTACCACTGGGCCTGGCTCTCTGAAGTTTGGGTGGACACAAAAATACAAACTTTCTAAGGCTCTTCAAGATAACTGATTGCTGAATATCTTTCTTTTTAGTCACGTAAGATTTTGTCACTAAAAAGTCCCCTGTATCCTGCTGTTATACTGAATTCTTAAAAAGATCTTGCCTTTTTGAAGATTTCTTTAAAGTATATTTGTACCACAAAAAATGTCCCTTGGTGTAGACAGTTGCTTTGAAGATGGAGAGAGACTTGCTGTTGGTCTCTCATCTTACTGGCCCAAACTTATGAAGCCAGATATGTAAGAAAAAGTCTATAGTTACATACCAAAACATCTTTTTTCACTAGCTAAGGGGGATTAACATTAGTGTGGAGACCCCATACCTACAATCCACTTACTGTTCTGGGCCCCCTGTGTGTATTATATTCTATAATCAATGCCTAGAGACACCACTATTTCTGGTTTTCATCCTACTTCTGTTATGAATGTGTTGGACATAGTATTAATGTGCATGAGTTCAAGACTGCTATAGACTTGTAGCTTGGACTACTGGCCCATACTTGAATGGCAATTACACTACTTAGGCCCTACTGATCATCCTGAACACCTTCTTTCAAGCACAGACAGCCATGGGCCATCCTGCTCCAGTAGACTAATGCTTTATAGTTTTCTGGGGATTAAGGTAAAGGACACATGACAATATTGGAAACAGACCCAAGAAAGTAACTCACGCTCAGTGTGTAACTCCTGACTCTCTCCAGAGCAGATGGACCTCTGGGTGAAATTTTCTGTGAAAAGCAGAATGCTTACCAGCTTAGGCCATCCAGGACCTTTTTGGGATGGTTAACATAGTACAAGGAATATCTAATGTGACAGAAATATTTTTCAGCAAATGTTGCCACTGTCAAAATGAAAGAAAGATCTACTACAGAGTTCCAACTCTGTGCAAGTCTTATTATTAGCAAAATAAATTTGTTGAGTGCTAAAAATTGACTGCTCACATCTCTCTATTTTAAGAATACCTCGATATGAAGTGAGCATTCCTCAGTGATTATAGCTTGACACAATCAGTCATGTGTGTTTTTGCCTCAAGTCTGGATTTCTTTAAAAATAATTGTGTCAGAATAAGACTCCTGACATTTGTTTTTCTGTGACCCTTTATTAATTGTAGGATTGGTAGAATCTGTGCTTCTGCAATAGAGAAATATATTTCCTGCAGATTTGAGCACCTCAGAAATAAACCTTTGACAAGTAGGACTGATATGCAGCAAATGCAGATGCTTCCTGCTGGTTTGGATGGTTTAGTTACAATGGTTGTTGTGGGCACATCAGGTTCTAAGACTGGCCTGCGGGCTCTGAGAACACTTGGTAAATATCAGCAGCTGTGTCTAAATTAGCCTCCCTGCAGTGTGGAAGGCTGAGCCTTGGAGGGGCTATTTGGGCAGCCATAACCCTGTAATTTTCAACACATGTTATATCCTAGGAAAACGTTCAGATTCATATAAAGAATGGATTTGTACCACAGTCCATTCCAAATTCAGGAGAGCGTAAAGACGGGTCCATTTCCCCTAAGATGCTGCCGTGATTAAGCTAAGAATTCTGATCCGCTTACTGAGCGCTTTCACATAGATAGGTAAATACACACATTCGATAATCCTTATCTTCACGGGACTCCGGCAGAGAGAGAGTTTTTTTCTCTATTGTACTGACGAAAAAGCCAAGGCTCAGAGAACTTATGAGATCTACAACTCTCGGTACCTCATGATCATGATCATGATCATGGAGTCTATTGACTCCATGGGGAAAAAAAAATTCACAGTTGGTACAGAAAAAATTGTTCAGATAAAAATCTAACCTCGTGTGGTACTGTTTATGAAAAGAATATTAAAAAGTAACTATCCATATTAAATTACCCCGACCCACAGCCTGCCTTCCTTTTGTCCAATTTGTTAAAATGTTATAATAAAAAAAATTTAAAAGTTTAGTTTTGTTCATTAACTATATTGTCTTTTTATGTGTGGCCCAAGACAATATCTCTTTACTCAATAAAGCAAGGCAAAACAAAAACCAAAATGGCAGGTTGCAAGTTGGCCACGCCTGGGAGGATATAATTTTTAAAATACTAAATTGTTCTTTGTAGAGAACAATTGGGTGTCACCACTTTATTTCTCCTAAGGAATCTCATCTTTAACAAAAATCTCCCAGCAAAATTCTCTCTTGGTGGTTTATGTCAAGCCCGTTGAGAAATGAGAATCTTTTGACTTTGGCGGCCAACGCCTTTCTCTCTGGGCAGCCCACAGGGAGACTTCAGCCCTTCCATAGTGACAACAATGTTCCCGCAGGACTCTTTCTTCATCTCGGGATCACCCGAAGGGGCTTGGTTCTGAACACAGAGTTCTATGAGTTAATCTGCTGGCAAACAGCAACGTGACGCAAGTCGTGGTAGCTCAGATTCTAATCATGGCCTTGGTTTGCACAATGCAGAGTGATTGCAATTGCTCAGGGCACCATCCACCCCCATCTGCTCGCTCCTGCTTCCCTCTCTGTCGTGATTTTCAATGAGCCCTCAGCAAACAGAGTCCTCCACTGACACTAAGGAGGCTCCGATGCTTTACTTGTTCTGAAGCACCTCACACATTGGGCCTTGGTTTCTCCTTCTGGAAAATATGTGTGGCCACAGTAACCTTCTCTTATGTGCTATGGAAAAAAGACACAAGAGATTATGACAAGAAATGATATGCTTTTAAGTAGTAAACAGTTGAGGGGACGATGTGGGGATCAGCTCAGGGGCAGAATCCCGTGGAACATCTTCCTTCAGGGCTCATGGCCGCTCTCTTGACGAGAGTGCGTGTTGACAACACTGTCTGCTCATCTGCTGTGGCTTTTTAGACTGTTACACATAAAATGTTAATGATCTAAGGCATATCTCAGTCCTTTCCCTTCTCAATATATCTGTGGCCTCTTTTCTATTTGGTCAGGGCAAGGTGCAAATTCTAGGTGTATAGGTCTATTCTTCAAAAATATTTCAAGTCACTCTTTTGTACCAGAAGCCCAATGTGAACCTTTAACCTGGAACAAAATGGTTGAATGAATACATTTATTAATATCACTCATTTCTTCATTGACTCTATGTTAATCATTTATGCACCTGGCATAGTTCTTGGGATTGAAATGTAGACGAATTAGATTCTGGACCTCACGGACCTTCCATTCTGGCAAAGGCATATAATAGTGAAAGACAAATGTACTCTGGGAGGCACAGGGTGGCAAGGTAGGAAGAGGAGGGGCCTTGGAGTCAGAACTCCTGTTCTAGGGGTGCACCCCGACTTCTGCTTCTCCATCTATTATAACAAATAGGCTCACAAGTACCTACTGGTGTGAAGTTGTTGAACGTGAAGCAGCTATTCAAAAATGGCGAGACCCTTTGGGCATCGAACACTACTCGAGTGTTAGCCCTGGAGTGTTTCGGTGCCTGTTTTATGTAATTCTAAGGCCTCATATCACCAAGAAACCTCCAGGTGATAGGCAACATCAAAAAGCAGACGCAAAACGTCTGAGGTCCAAGGGAACAGTTCCACACCACAAAGGAAAAACGGGACACTGCCATATGGTGTAGAAAGAGCCTTGCGCTCCAACACAAGTTCTTTGTGACCTTGGAGGAGATTCTTCCCCTCTCAGTCTGAGAGGGGAAGGGCGGAAACAGCTGACAAAACGTCCCCTTCCAACTGTACACCAGGATTCTGATCTAAGGTGATCTAAACGGACGTAAGATGCAGCAGCTGGCCAGAAATGACCAGAAAAAGGCAAGGCAGCGGAGATGCGGGGAGGGGGACTGTGTGGGTTTTCACAGCAGCTGCTGGAATGACAAGGTCTTTAGCAGGCTGCGAACAGCAAGAATTATTGCTGTTACTTTTATCTGGCTCCTCTTCACGTGTGTGCATGTGCGTGCATATGTCGTGTGCATGTGTTTTGGGGACTGGTGGCTATGTTTATTCTTTCATTTCTTTGGATTATGCTGAA
This sequence comes from Ctenodactylus gundi, assembly GCA_004027205.1. NCBI lineage: Eukaryota > Metazoa > Chordata > Mammalia > Rodentia > Ctenodactylidae > Ctenodactylus > Ctenodactylus gundi. The sequence goes on along the minus strand of PVKB01000720.1, from coordinate 92,421 downwards.
ATGCTTCCCCCTCTGAAAATAGTGTACCAAGGCCTCCCCCGTCTGAGGATGAAAAGTCTCCCTGGGTCTTGAGCACTGGTCGGTAAGCAACAACTAAAAGCATATTCATACAGCACTAGCTGCCCCAACAAAAGAGCCACTGGACCCAGTGAGGAGGGTGCATTGTCTGCAGAGCTGAGCTGGTGCCTCTCCAGACAAAAGCTGTGTTAGAGACGGGACTTCGGGCTTACAAATAAGAGTGCTGAATCATTCTGGAGCCCTTTCAATAATATAGTGTTTTCCTCAAGATTTTTGTAATAAGCAATTTGAGAGCAAAACAGCCCAACAATCCAATATGCTTTTCAGAAATATCAGCTAAAGCATATCCGAGGGCCAGAAAATAATTGCTTTTTTTCTCCCCACCTTTGGTATACTCCCATCCCTGCGGAGCTGGCTGCCTCGTTTGGAATCTGAGAGGCGAAGCCACCTGATTTCACCGTGTTATCTTGCCACCACTGACATTTTTGAATTGATAGAGAGCCCAGATGTGCTCCATTTTCCTTCTGCGGTGGTCCTCGAGTACCCCTCTCTGTGGCTTTCCTCTTCAGCCTTCTGTCACTCAATCCCTCTGCTTTTCCTCTTTGTCAGTTAGGATCATAATTATCACCTAAATATGGTAAAATTGCACTGAGGACACGGATAAAATGTCATTTTGAATATGTATTTGCATATTCAATTTGCATGCACAAATGAATATATTTTATTTGCAAATGCATACATATGTACATCTATGTGTACGTGGCCTTTTAAATGGAGGACTGCATATGTCTCAAACTCTTTGAAGCATGGCATGAGTCCATGTGAGAATATGTATGTATTTATATATCTACTTTTTCTAGCTAAGACATAGTGAAACAGGCATGTTCGGTGTCTTCAGTGAGACTTTACCAAGAGGATAGGAATTACACAGTCTACTTAACAGGTACTTTGATGCAGTTAGTCCTTCCTGATGAAAGTTGAAACTCTATATTTCAAATAGGAGGAACATAGACATTGACATTGTATTGCTGCAATTGAAGTGTCCTTTAGGAGACCCTTCATTATTACCATGTACTGCCTGTATGATTTCTGTATCTCCAAGGCAATTCACACAGCCATCTAGCCCTAGTCTCTCAATCTACAGCTCAGGGTAGAGGACTTGTCCAAAGAGACACATCGACTTTGTGGATCTTTGATAATTTGAATTCAAGTTTCCAAGGAAGCCAAAGACTTCAATATACAATTTTTTAAATTAAAAAGAAAATTTATGTACTTTCTCTCACAAAGGAAGGTGCATATCTTAGCTGGGCATTGAAAGAACAAATGAGAGCTATGGTGAATGGTGGTGGTAATGGTGGTCACCTTTCCTGTAGGGTTTCTAGTATGCTGTTCAATCGATATTACTCTTCAATCAAGTATGCTAGTGATTCTAAGCTTGATGAGCCCTACCTGGACAGCTAACTGATCAGGAAAGACCACAGGGTTGGAGCAAAAGGTGAAGATTGCTTCTGTTCTCTTTTAGAAGACCTGATATAATAACATCTAGAACCACATAGAAGTACAATTCCAAAATCACAATAGTGTTTGGACATCCTTCTGGGTTCTTCACGATGGGATTAACCCAAACTTTCTAGGAATCTCAGTGATTTATCCCATCCTCTTTTGAAGATTGACTCCTGCTCTCCCTCTGTCATACCCTTGAACACTGATTTCCAAACCTTAACTTCACCGTGTGTATCTAAGACTACAAGACTCACTATGGGGTCCCTTTTCCCCAAATAAACTTATCTGACATATAAACACTAGAGACCTGAATTAAAATTATAGAAGAGATACCTGGGACCAAGCTGAAAGCTTGCAAGCTCTAGATTCACAAAGATGAGTATTCCTTTGCAGTTTTCTTTTGCTAGTTGTGTGGCCTTAAGCAAATTATGTGACCACTCTGGGTCTCTGGATCCTCAATTGTAAAGAAGCAATCAAGGTATACAAAGTGAGTCATAGATTTATATTTAAGGGCTTGGCATTTTTAAAAAGGCAATTGTATTGACTTTTTCTATGAAACTGGTGTCCTACTTCATGAACCTAAGTCTTATGATTTTAGACAAAAGATGCTATGGTTTAAATCTCAACTGCTCCAAAAAAGGTTCACGTGTTGGAGGGCAAGATCTGGACGAAAGAGTTAGGTCACTGGGGACACGACCTCCTTATAGGCACATTAAGAAACAGGGCCAGTTAACTTGTCATCTCTGATACACTTTATCTGGTTGTCTCTCTAGTCACAATGAAGCAATATCAAATATGATCTAGCAGAATTCTTTTTTAAACTGCTCAAGTGAGAATTTTTAGGTGGTCCAGGTTTAACACAGTAAGTAATGAAAATTACCTCGCCCTAATGATGGTTGGTGACAAAGGAGATGCTAGAAAGATCTATGCTTAGACCAAAATGCATGGCAATCCCTTGAAACTCATTTTTTACTATATCGGACTTTCCAAATTGATCAGTCCTCAGGCTGACAATTATTTAAGCCAATTATTGTCCAGGGGCATCATTAAATTGGTAGATTTTTAATATGAAATGATTCATTTTATTTGAGAATGCTGGCCAACCCAGACAACATGCTTAGACATAAGACTGACACCAAAAGCGTCCTTTAAGTGGAACCAGACTCCATATTGGTTTGGTAGGCTCAGAAGAACACGCCCTCCACCACTTAAGTTAGCAGAAGCTAGGTCTCTGTAATTCCCTGTGGCATGCAGGGAGTGTCGGCTACATACACCAGCCCGCCCTCACACAGAATGCCTTTCCTACCAACACAAAGGGTTTGACTGGCACTTGTGAGTTTCATCTATGATACAGGAAAAACAGGCACTTCGGTATGCCCAGAATCTCACTTGGTTTTCTTTTCTTTTCTTTTCTTTTCTTTTCTTTTCTTTTCTTTTCTTTTCTTTTTGAGGCTAATCTTCAACTACTTCTTCTTTCTTTTCCTCCCATGAGAACAGATGTGGAGTGTATGCAGTAATTATTCTAAACAGATAATTTAGCCAAGCTATGTAGGTGGGCCTTTGTTTAAATCATGTGGGTCATAGTGCATAATACAACTTAGGGAGACTGGGGGACTACAATACCCATTGAATGGGAGAGTCCTGAATTTCTACACTGAATAGTATCTTAGCACAGCCGAGTCAAATCCTCTCATTCCAATGATGCTAAAACTCAAATTCAGAAAAATGAGAGACTTAGGCCAAGAGACAGAATCAAGGGGCAACCAATTTTTAAGTTTTTCCATTATGTAAAATACACAATATCTATGCCAAAATGGCATTCCAGTCAAATCTCTGATGCTGGATATTTAAAATTATCAGGTCAAAGAAAGGGTAGTGTGTGTGTGTGTGTGTGTGTGTGTGTGTGTGTGTGTGTACTTTCTTAAATTAATGTCACAAATTATTAATCCTAGGCAGCAACACCCATGCCCTTAACCAGGACAACACATATTTGTCTTTGTTGTTTAGGAAATTAACTTGCGTTCTTCCCAAGGAACTATGAACTACAGTATAATGGAACAATAAATGTTAAGTGAAAAAAAATCTTTTGTATTTCAAACTGTAGCTTAACTATCTAAAAAATGCATACTATATAAATGCATTAACGTCTTTATGTGCAAGTGTTTTACCTGTGTTTGTCTCTGTATACCTGCATGTGTGTGTGCCTGGGTCTGTGTGTGCATGCATGGGCCTCTGCATTTTTTAAGTGGACCTCTATGTGCTCCTGAATGCTTGCATGCATGCATGTGTGTCTGTTTGTATCTGTGTTCACACTCAAGTCTCAGGTATAGCAAGAAAGTGGCCCCACAGTGGGGAGACTCCTGGGCTGGTCCTAGCACTTCCTAGCACGTCCCTTTGCCTTCTGCTTCTTGAACAGGGCATATTACTTTCTGAATCTTAGTATTCTCACCCATGAAACAGCAAGTCTAATACCATAAAGCAATAAGGTCAGCCAGTGTGTTTTTAGCCACTTAAATATTATAGAAATTAAGATGAATTATTTGCATTCACACAAGTTTAGCTTAGGCTTTATTGTAGAATCTTCAATACATATTGATATGATGTGCCTCCTAAATAACCAACATGGGCCTCTAAACATACAGTTAGGCCTTACGGAAGCATGCATTGTCTTAATATTAGGGTAACCCCATAAAAAAGGCATGCTTATTTTTACTTTAAACTTAAGAAACTAAGATTTTGAGGTCACATGCCCAGAGTTACCCTAGGAGGTTTTAGAGAGCTAGAAAGTAAATACCATCTGTCTCTAAAGCCAGCCTTGCTTTGGGCGCAAGGTGACACCATGGTGACTGTGGAGTTGGCATCACACCTTGGTTGTCCTTCCCAGGTAACGCTTGCTCTTGGCTCTGATACACCTATTTTCTCTTGTAACCCAGAAGGCGTGTGATGTGTTAAGGTCATCCCCCATAATCGGCCCTGGGGAAGTGACTCGAGGAGGAAAAGGAGGTGGGGGGCACTCAAACTTGAGAAGCAGTGAGTGTCAGTTTCATTAAGAAAAGCGTGCACTGACACACTGCAAAAGCACCTGGTGGCACTGGGCTTGCCTTGCAAGCTTTGACAGCCATTTAACGACTGCACACCACTGCTTCTGCTATTCAACCCGGAGAAGCAGCAGAAGGAGGATCACTGAGACATGACTGTCCAATCCTTCCCTATTCTCTGGAGTCTCATGAGTTCTTTAATTCTTCAGCTATTGAAGTAGGAGAACTTGGTTCAAAGCACCATTATGGTCCTAGGAGACCTGGGCACTGAGCTACGAAACTCAAGAAAAGCAGGGGGAAAACTGCCAGGGGGTTACCTTGAAGCTAGTTTGAGTATAGTAAGTGAGAAACAGAAGCAAAATCCTATTTACAAGACTATTACTTTTGTTTAGCAAGATCTATAGACTCAATTTTGCACAGAAAATTGCTTAGGAAAAAACCTCTCTCAGTAGAGCCCTTCAAAAGCAATTTAATATTTTTAATAAGGCAAATCTTTCTGATTTTCAACTATTTAGCCATGAAATCTTAAAATCCAATGAAACTGTCTCTAATAAATGTTGCTTTGCACGTTTTATTGTCTGTTTAACAATTTAAGTGTATTAACATTCTTTAGACACTTAAATTTAATCATAAAGACACTGATCGGGCTTTTTAAAGAACTGTCTTTCGTGTAACCCAATGTAACTTCATATTTAAAAAGTGTCTTTGCTTTTCTCTTATTCCGTATCTTAAAATTGTAAAGAAGGTCAATTTTTACCCAGCGATGTACAAATTTCTGCATTGTCTTATCTCTAAGTAGTCACTTAGAAACAGAAAACACAACATATTATATAGCAAATAAGTACACTTGGGAGATTTTGCATTTTATTCATTAGCCATTATTGAGTGAGGACACATGGTACCAGCAATGGTGACAAGGTCAGTCTCTGTCAATGAGACCGAGGAGGGGAACAACTCTCCTAGTGTTTGCAAATCAAAATCCATCTCCTTCAAGGAAGGGAGGATTAGTATTTTTATCACTGCACTCATTCTGATCAGACTCAAATTTTGGCTTTGGTCTTGGAGCAACGTCACTCACACTTTAAAGTTGCCCTTTTCCACTTCCGTAAGTTGGTCAAACAGTGTTTGGTCCCCGAGAGTTACAAAATTGCATGAGTACACTAACAACACGATGTCATTCCCTGGCTAGGAAAGTAACCTGGGCTTTCAAGTACCTATCATTGGCATCATCTAGAGCACTCAATGAAAAACGGCAGCCCTTGTGCACACTTCCTCTCTTCTAGCCCGGTCTCACCATTTTCCATGGCCAGAGTTCACCATAAACTTCATTTTAACTTGATTGTTTTATTGTTATCTTGTCCTCTGGAGTGTGAGCTCTACTTGGGCAGCAGTATAACCTTTATTTCATTTGCTACCATTTACCTTGCCATGACGGATATGTAGAAATACCAAGGAGTGATGACCACTGCTTGTGTGCATGGCTTTTCCACAAACGCTCATGCATTTGAGGCTGGAGAAAACCTGGAGACCACCACTAACAATGGTTCAGTATAAGGCTTTTGTCGCCTTGCGTCTGATTCTAATACACCAAAACCCATGAAACCATTTGGTCATTTTTAATGTGTTCCCATGATCGTTCTCACAAGCAGTTTTGCCTGTGTATTCTTCCAAAGAAGGAAAAAAACTCATTCCTTCGATGTTAAAATCTTAGATTTATAGATAAACATAAACTATAAAGAAGATGCTTCTGCCCCTGCCTATTAGAGCTTAAGCGTCACTTCCAAATTCACTCTCCCGAGCAGTTATCTACCAATTAATGCTCGTAAGCGCCCATTCTACACTCAATTGCGAGAAACTACAGAATGATTATAAACAGCACTAATAATAAACTGGCGCACAATTTTTTTTCTCACCCTCTGTTCTCTCAGCATTTGGGAGATCTGTGAAATGATCCTGTGGCAGATTGGAAAGAGGGGGTTGTGTTAGAAGTTACGGCCCAGCCGCTAGTGACGCTGCTTCCATATTTCACAGCTTGGGGATCACTATTTAGAAAACTGGAGCTTTGTTTATTAGCTGTCACAGTGGAAGATAAGCCTGGGGTGGGTGGGTGAGGGAATCTTCAAAGGGAAAGAACTGAACAACAAGAAAAACCCCAGGGAGGTGGTGTAACTTCCTTGAGTCTTTAAGAGGGACTTTCCTCTGCCCTTGTGCCATCACTGGGAGGGCAGACGAGCTTTGACCACACAGGAATGAGGCACTTCTTTCTCTGTGTAATTACCTCAAGTCTCTGACTCCTTTGATTTGGAAAACACTTCATTTTGCAGGATTTTTCCTAAATAAAACTCTGCACTTTGCTCGTACAGGAAGAAACAGAATGTGCTTCTATTTACACTTCCAGAACAAGTGCAAATGCGTATTTGATAGACGCTGTAGAAGACAGTGTACAAGGAGGCAGATGGCTGCGGTAAGAATCTCAGGGCTTCTCTCTCCCTCCTCAGAGTTTGCTGCTTTCTTTCCGACCTATACTTGGCCACTCTACGCTGCTTTCAGAGACTCCTCAGACAGCTCCCTTTAACTGACTATCATGAATTCAAGGCAACAGAGGCTCTAATTTGAAGATATCTGCTTCCTTGAGACAGTCTAGCTTAGCCCACAAAAGACGCATGCACACAACAAATTTATTTCTCTTAAATTTGCTATCTTCAGTGCTTTGCCCTAGACTGGGGGGCAGAATAGGAAAACTCAGTGGAGATCAGCCATTTTAATGTACAAGTATACCAAAAAGGCACTCACCAGCACTGACAGTGATTGCTTCAATAAACTGTTCCCTCCAGCTGTTGGTTCCCACCACCAGGGCCAGGTTCGTCTTCTTAATGAGTTTGTCCACAGTGCTCTAGACAGGCGGGAAGGAATGAGATAGCAATTGTTGGACTTGTTAAGACCTGGGGAAATTTGAGACTGTGTTAATGTAGGAACCTCAGAGTTACAGAAAGGGTAGCAGATGTTAGGCTCAGAACAACAGGCTTGACATCAAACACTGTTAAGATTATGCAAACAAGCATAGTCTTTAGTTGGAAACATTATGAAATGGAAACTTCCTTGCAGCAATGCCAGCCTCCTTCCCTGACTAGCGGCCAATGAAGAATAGCCTTGGTTCGGAAGATCAGCTGTGGCAAAGGACCGTCCACTCCCCTTGAATGCTTGGTGCACTCAATCCTCCACTGGCCATTGGCCATTCAGGTACACAGAGTACTGTCAATTCAAGTACACAGTGTGATGTCAGTAACTGAATGAATATTAGCCCTGTTCAACATTCCACATCAGTGGACAACTGGAAGTGACCAACAGATTCTGAAAATGGTTTTTTCTTTATTGGCAAAATGCAGCCAAGTAACAATGTCTTAAGATTTGCTCGCTGCAGGATAATCAACACGTTTGGGAAGTTTTATGGTGGCTATTAGAGATTTCTTCTCTCATCCTATTACTGCTATCAATATGAAAAAAAACCCAAAAGATTAAAAAGAAAATGTCACTTCTTATGATGTAAGGAACTACTAACAACTTCGCACAGAGTTTCCTTACTTTCTTAATGTGGTGCTGCATGCACTTTAATCTTCTTTGCAAGCTTTCAAGCCCTTAATTTTGGACCGTTAGCACCTTGCAGATCCCTAAATTCAGTGAATACACTAAGAAGAGCAAGCAAGCATTCACAAGAAAACTAAGTAAGCGGACACACTCAAAGCGCTACCACATGTCACGGCAACTACAAGGAGAAGGGCCACGCCCAGGACACTGGGGCTGCTCTTCCTAGGGAGACGACTACATTGACTTGTCTACTGAGCACCCACACTTACTGTCAGAGCATCTTCGAATTTCCACTAATTGCAAGGGGCAGAAAACACGTATTATTTGTCTTAGCTCAAAACTCTGTCCAGGTCTCATGCAGTGTACCAGAACTGACTGTGGTGTGAGAGAGAGCACATTTTCAGCTAACTGGGAGTGAAGAAAATGTGATCTGAAGGGTTTGTGTGAGAGCTTGAAGCCAATTTATGGTATCAAGCATGTTATTTTAAGAAGAGTCATTGGAACCGACTTGAACATTGAGAAGATAATAAACACACAAGGGCCCATCTCCAACTGGCTTGCTCTGTATCTGCAATGTTATTCTTGGCGGGACTGAGTATCCTTAGGGTGATGACCTTCCAGCTTCTGGCCTTGTGTCTAGAACTGTCGGTGCCCCTGATAAGAGCTGTAACAGTCACTGCTCTTGGGCACAATAACTTGAGGCACATGACAAGCATCTGTCTTTTCTCTCTTGGCTCAGCCACACCTCATCAAGTACTCCAAGCATCTTGGTTGATGCCAATTTAAAGTGCTGTGGAGAATGTAACAAGTAATGACCTTGATTTCTCTTAACTGTAATAAAACTTAGGGCTTTCTCTAAAGGGGTACTTAGGGCTGTGGCCACAGCAGAGACACTCATCACCTGGGGGATAAACAGTTGATCTAACAGTTGAACACAGACTTCCTCAAGAAACATCTGCTATAAAGAATGCATCTGAACAATTTTAAGGGGATGGAGTGGAAAGAACACTTGCCCCGTGTGCCTAAGGCCTTGGGTTTGATTCTCCAACACTACATAAGCCAGGGATGGTGGCACATATCTATAATCCTAGCACTCAGGAGGCTAAGGCTGGAGGATTACTGTGAGTTTGAGGCCAGCCTGGGCTACGTATTGATTTCAGACTAGCCAATACCACAGAGGGAGATTCTGTCTCAAAAAAAGAAAGAAAATTAGGTTAAATTAAACTTAATATTTCCATAGGTATAAAATCTGGGGTAGAGTTTAAACGTTTCAACTTCATTTCATTTTAATCCTGGAGGGCTTTGGTACAGCTATGATGCTTTTTAGGGCTTAATATACTCGTATACATGGGCATCCTTGATCTATGGGAGAGAGGGGATGAATGACAAAGACACCTGAACTTCTCAGCATTTGCCTGGAAGAATCTTAAATATCAGCTCTTCGCTGCCCTAGGTCTCAAGGGACCATGAAAATCTCACTCTCACACAGGCATCAGTAAAGTCATGCTCTTAGTCACAGCACAGTAAGAGTTCAGTGTGCCAAGAAGAGAGGAGGCTGTGAACTATTTCCCAGATATGAATTCTAACACAATTCCAGAAACTTTGAACAAGTGGTCCAGGTATGTTCTAGAAAAAAAAGGAATTTGATAAATGAAAAACATAATATGAGCCATGCCTCGGAGCACAGATCGGAAACCTCAGCACTCCGGAAGGCCGAGGCAGGATGACCACAACTTTGAGTCCAGCCTGGGCAAATGAGTGAGACACTGTCTCAAAATTAAAAATAAAAATGGTCTGGGATGGAACTCAGTGTGAAAGTCCAGGGTTGGATCCCCGTATCACCAAACAAACAAACATACTGTCAAAGTTGGTAAACGAGGAGTGAAACATACCCTCAAGCTACCCTTCAACCTAATCGCAACTTGGTAGAGATGAAAGGAAATAATGGAAGCTACTACAAAGATAAGCACCCAAATCTGCTGCACTTACGTAGGGCGAGTGGGGAGAATCTTCAGGCCTCGGGTCATTGGAGTGGCGATTTGAGAGATCTTTGGACCCAAGAAAGTGTTGTTTGTTGCAAGACTTACCCACCCCAATGTTTTCTAAAGTCTCTCTGATTGCTTGTCCTATCATGGATATATAGCATGGAAAGGTGAGAGTAATCCATAAGACAGAAAACACACAATTCCCCCAAGAGATCCTTGGATAAGTGGGGGACAAACTTGCTCCCAAAATGAGAACTCACAGTCTCTGCTGCAGGGAATGTGTGTGTGTTTCATTCCTAAGTGTGCAGTGAGTCAGGCTCCAGATCATACATCAGTAGCCTCAGACAGTTGGGATTTATCTGAAAAGCATTTGCTCTGTTTCCTTTTCCTATGGGAATGAGTGAAAGGAAACAGAGAGACACTTGGGGACCAGAAGGGGAAGTTTTAATTGCATTTTTATCTTTTAAAAGTTCTACTTTAATTTCAAAGACTTTTTTTTTTTTTCCTTTTTCACTTGTACCCTATCAGGTATTTCAATTTGTCCTAAACTTAAAAAAAAAAAAAAAAAAAGTAATGGGCCTACCTAAAGGAAAAGGGATCTCTATTATGAAGTATCTGGATAAAGTATTGAGGCTTTTACATAGGTAGCCTGGGTCTCCTTTTTGGAATCTTCATTCTCAGTTTTCAACTAAGAGCAGACTCTGTGTTTGACGAAACAAGAGAAGACGATACTGCTCTGCTTTGGGTTCGGAATGCACGACAAGAAGCTTCACCTCGACGTCCGATGTGCACCCCGACACCCACATGTTACAGACTGACTGTCAGTATGCAGAAACTTGAGAATCCCATTCTACCAGCTCGGCTATAAACTCTTGGGCTGTGGGCACAGTGTGCAGACAGTGCTCAAACAGTCTCACATCCAAAGTGGGTGACTGAGTATGGACGAGGCTTTGTTGACAGGCTGCCCTGTAGGGACACTACCACCTCCCTTCCAAAACAAAAGCTCCCGACTTTTCAGCAGTAGAAACGCTTTGCTTCAGACAGGCTTACTAGCTTTTTCAAACCGACTTTGGTTTCTTCCATACGTGGCAATCTCTTGGGCCCCACTTTTGTCTTCCTTCCGGTCCCTTCAGACAAAGTTCTCCTTCTAGGGTGTCTTTCACCTTGTGCAGTGATGGATGCTACCTGCCGGGCCTTGGCTCTGATGTTGTTTGGTTTATAGAACTCTTTGATTCCCTACCAACTCCATAATTCCAATTTGGCTCCGAAGACCTCTCAACAAAAGAAGCAGTGACATCTGAAATTACATCTCCTGCTCTTTCCAGGTAAATCTTAGAGCTAAGGCTAACACTGTGACCAGGCTGGCCCAGGGGAGTAGAGACGCCAGGTAGGTGCTGTTGGGGGACATACCTTGAATTCATAGGACTCCTCAATGATCACTTCCAGCTTGGTGTGCTCTCCCAGGATGGGGCGCCCCAGCTCTGCAATGCGCCTCTCCTCTTCCTCTTTGCTGGTCAGGGGCTGCTTGTCATCACATTCCTCTGGGGAAGGGAAGGCAACACAGTGAACCACGTGCTCTATTTTATTAGGGAAATCCCTGGATCTTTCTATCAGAAAATCAAGGAGGAAGGAAGCCCTGGTGGCCTCCTAAAAGTCCCCTGGGTACGATGTTGAGGAGGGGAAGCCTGCATAGTTCCTTGGCAGAACGGGCAACCCAACACTGCGATAGCAGATGGCTACAATGCCCAACAGTCCGAGCTCATGCCCAAGTGCAGATAAGATAGAGCTGTGCACAGGGGTGTCGCCGAGAAAGACTCGGCTGCACACTGTCCACACTGAGGGGATCACCCCACTGTTCCCTCAGGATGCCCAGTTGGTTCTTTATGCACATTCCGCCAGTACTCAACCAAAGGAAAACATTTCCAGAAGTCCTGGGGTGGCTGACTTCCTCATCTCCAAGTCCTAGATGCGACAGAAAATGCCCCGGGGTCAAAGAGGGGATAGATACAAAGGAAAGTTTGATTTTAGGCTCACACTTGCTAAGAGTGCCTGTCATGTATTAAGCAGAAAAACAGCCCTCCTGTGTTTCCTTGAGATTCCTGAGCTCCAGTGCTTCCCCTCTCTGGTGCAGAGCTGAAATGTGTTAGAAGAGCCTTGGCCATGTTAATCCTCAAGTGAACAGGGAGAGAAAGGGTGAGGCCTTTGGGGAGTGAATACACACTCACCAGGAGAACATGATTATTTCCAGACCTGCCCAGTAGGTACTCAGAAAATGTTAATGACTCAACAGTCAGTTAATGAGGGGAAGCTCACAGCAGGCTCTCTCTGCATGAAGGTCATTAGGATATCCAGGCTGGAAAGGTCACATCCATGTGGCTGAGGATAAACGCTAGTGCTCTAGATAGCCTTGTCCTTCAGACCTAGGACACCAGGAAATGACCGGCTACTTCCTCTAGGAGTCAAGTGGAAAGAGCTCATCTCTACCAAGATTGTAGTGGTGATGTGGAAAACAACCTTAGCCCTGATAGCTTCACTAAGACTTCTGACTAAATTTTGTGGATGGGGAGTCTGTCATCAAAGCCATTTGAAAGGGAGGGACTTCTTGCTCAGGGTTCTGGTCTTTTGCATTTAGACATCAGCTTCCACAAGGGTCCATGCCTCCCACTTCCTCTGAGGACCCATGGCTTCCTCTCTGCTACGAGATACCCGGGATGACCTCATGTGATGTTCTAATGATGATTGTAGGTGGCAGTTCCCAGGTCAACTGCTTACTGAGAGGGCAGGGAGAAGATGGAGCACCGCTGGCATTCATATTTCCAGCACCAAAACTACACAGGGAAGAAGCAGAAGGTAGCATTTCAATCGCTTCTTTATAAATGGAATGATATTTTATAAATCTGCTTTGCTATTTCCAGTGATTATAGGAGATGAAAGACTAAAAAGTCATCACAGATTGGCCAGGAGCTGCTGAATGTTAATGAAGCCAAAGGAGAAGGGCAAGGAAATGAAAAGAAAGCATGTAAGTGGCAGCCGTTTAAGACGGAGGACTGGGAAGGAACAACTCAAGGAAAGACAAAGGGTTCTGGGTGGGGTCTGGCAGATGTATCCTTGTGAAATTGTGTGTGTTTGGCATTAGTGGGAAAAGGCAAAGTTCAAAGTTCTAAAAATAAGCATACTTCGATTCCCACGGTTATTCTATCATTGAACCTAGGATAAAGTTATTGGTAGTGTTTGTAGCAGCTACGTAAAACGTATACTATCTCCCTTGTCACAACTTTGGGCAAACATGGATGTCCTAAAACCTTACGTTGAGTGAAAATAATCTTCCCAGAAGAAGAAATACTACAACTTGGATATCTAGTTGAATTGTACAGCAAGTGAGGGAGGAAATTTATTGTGTCTTCTCTTTGGTAGATTATTTAGAAATGATAAGTTGCTTTTAATGGGACTCAAGCAGTTTGGATAAAAAAATAGAGAAATTGTGAAAAAAGTGATTGGGATTGATTACTGCAGCACTTCCCAAAATGCAATTGAGCCGGAACAGGATTATTACATAAATTTATGTAGAACTACATCAAATCAAATCATCCAGTGAGTGAAATACACTTTGTATTTTTCCCCAATAATCTTTCAGTCCTTATGATCAAGAACAGATGCTCTTAGGTCTATAACTAGACCCTAACGTTCAAGTTGTCATTTTAAGAAAGTGAAGCCAATTTTCATGCATAGAGCATTTGAAAGTATCTATCTAGTATTTAATAACATCTTATATATTGTAAAATTATTTTATCTTGCATTTTACTTATGGTAAATGATACTAGTTTGCTGTCAATATATGAATGAAATTTTCAGAAAATATTGTCCCAATAGATTTCATGCCAACCCAAAGAAAAATAAGGCATCTTATTTGTACCACTTGCTATCCCAATTTTTCTATCACTTTTATCCAAATTACATTTTTATCCATCTCTCCACTTGGAAATTCTTTCCTATCTCCATCTACTTAAGCCCACCTCTTTTACAAGCCCTACCTCTTCTTGCAAGAAATATCCCAACTGACATTGTGAGGTACACCAACTACTACTCTAATCTTAAATTTATTCCTTAATAGTCATTGTTTTACATCAAACATGAATGCCCTCACATACTATTTTAATTACATTTCCGTACAAATACTCAGCTTGTAAACTTGCTGAGATAAAACAATATGTTTCATTGCTTTCTTAACTGTCCTTCTATGTCCCCAAGGGTCTACTGCAAGATGATACTGCAATGTATGGTAAGTACCCAGTGACCAATCAGAATTCCTGTGTGAGTCTCCACAGTAAAGTCTTTCATTTGATCAATTAATAAAAGGATCATTTATTCTTTTAACACACCTGTCACCATATTCCTACAATATGTCAGCACAGCTCGAGTTCTCCCCCACTACTCTCCAATCTTCCGGGAACTTGTGGCCTAGTGGGTTGGAAGGCGTGTCTAGGAACATCTTCTAGCACAGTGTGCTAAGGGCTGAGGGATTTGGTGGAAGGAGCGAACCATTTAGCCTGAAGGAGTCAGCGAGGGCTAATGAAATTGGCCTTGAGGGCTACCAGGTGGGAAGTGCAAAGAAGAGAACTAGGAGGCAGTGGGCAAGGGGTACATTCCAGACAGACAGAAGTCAGAGTACAAGGGTGCAGCACCCTGGAAGGGCCGGGGCTACTTTCACGTGATAAGTATTGTGAAAATTTCACAGACAGTTCTATTTCTATGTAACTGAGAGAGAAATGACAGGTGGAGAAATGCTATCCTCGCTCTATAGTAACATTGATATATTCGCATTTAAGGTCTAGATTTTGACACTGGCAGAGAAGAGAGCTAAACCTTTTTTATTTTTCATTTTTAAGTGTCCTCTCTCTAGATGGATTTTATTGAACAGGGAAATGGTTTAACGGCGTTTTTGAATCAACTATATTACTTGCCTTTTCTCTGAGTATTGGCTCAAAAGCAGATCAGTTTTTTCTGTACTCAAGGTCATCTTACTTTCTTATCTAGGACATGCTGTGGTTTTAGCTTTGTTTTTCAGATAGAGACAATTCTCTGGTCTTCCCCCTTTCCTCTCCTCCTCCTTTCTCTGCCTCTTTCCTCTTGTAGATAGTTTTAAAATCCACCATATTTTATTGAGAAATTGGGAATATATTACATAACCTCATCATCTTCGTCAAACAAAAGAGCACAAAAATCATGTGCAAAATGAACAATCTCTGTTAAAAGCTCAATATTGACAGGTCATAAAGGATTCTTGCAATCACAGCACAGTTGGGGGAATCCCAAGTTTTTTGAATGACGATTTGATAAACAACAAATAATAAGCTCCTGGGATCTGGAAAAAGTGAAATTATGAAAAAGCTGCTTCTGATGCTTCCTAGCTCACGCTGCCTTTGGAAGCTGTATCAAGGTGAGGTAAAGGGACTCGGGAACGGCTTTAGGGGAAGAGTGCAACCCACGTGGATGACCTCGGTGCGGAGACCCGTACCCAAGGAGCTACTGCTGGTGTCCTCTCAGGTCATCATACTTTATAATACTAACCATGCAGAATTCAGAAAAAGGGACAAGGCCAGCAGTGGGACAATTTGCTCATGATCATTTTGATCCAGGACTATGTTGACACGGCTGAAAGTAGACACCTGTTGTCAGTTTCCAGAACCTGACTGTCCTTTCTGTCCAGAACTCTAAAACAGTAGGACTTCTGTTTCTTTGTGAAATATTCTAGGATCATTCTGGGGTCATGCTGTGCAGTGTGATTATTGGTTATTGGATGGAGTGCAGGCTGGCAGCTAAAGAAATTCTCACTGGGTCAGGGAGAAGTGCTTCTACCCCGTGGCCACTGACGGGACAGTGATGGCTACCGAACAGACATCCCGAACCACATCTATAGATTCAGGGTCAGGATGTGGCATCAGGCTCCAGACTCAGAGCAGATCTGGGATCACTGATAATCTTCTAATGCTCACATTCCTTTATTTCTCCTAGGAGAAACCCTACATTGTGTCGTCACCTGTGCGTTGGGAGAGGCAGGCGGTGGGAGCAAATTCAACTTGACGGATGAAAGACTTATGTGAGGAGGGAGATTTGCTAGGAACCTGGGATATGTTGAAACTTGAAAGTGAGAGGTGAGATCAACATTGTGTCTTCCGGTCCAAGTTGCCCTTTCCCTAATGCCTACCATTCTGCCCTCCTGTGCTTCTCATCGATTGCTACTGTGTGGCCTCCCCAGCTTCCAGAGAAGCCACTGTGTTACTTAACAGTGTCTTAAAGGAGACAGGGGCTAACGGATAAGCATCCCAATGTCTGAAGACCCAGAGAACAGTGGGAGGTCATGGTTTTCAAGGTCCATGATGAAATGAGTACCTGCGAAGGTGATTACAGTGGAGGAGATCAGACGGTCTCTAGGGTGAACTTTCCTGACGATGGGTTGGCCTAGCAAAAGGACAGGCAGAAGAATCAGGAGAGTAGATGGAGCACATCTGCTACCAGCC
Source organism: Ctenodactylus gundi (assembly GCA_004027205.1). Taxonomy (NCBI): domain Eukaryota; kingdom Metazoa; phylum Chordata; class Mammalia; order Rodentia; family Ctenodactylidae; genus Ctenodactylus; species Ctenodactylus gundi. The sequence goes on along the minus strand of PVKB01000720.1, from coordinate 75,774 downwards.
TTGGTGGAATCAGTTAGCTCAACAGCACACCCAGACGCACACATTGTAAGTGATGTTAGTTTGGGAAGTGGGTGGGGGCTGGTCAACCCTAGCTGGGTCACTGGAGGAAGCTCTGACTCCTGCTGATGGAGGTTTCTTCCCAAAATGGGACAAGTGTTCCGTGAACCATGGTTTGGGGTACAGTCAAATCCCAGCAGGACCTACAAACCACTGCTTCCACATGAAACATCAATAAGTACTTGCTGTAGAGACAGGTAGCCTAATTTGGAAGTCCTTTCAGTGCCAACAGGTTAGCCTTGCATAGGCCATGCCTCCAGCTTCCAGCGTGTGCTTGCTCTCTCTCCAGCACAGATACATCTGAAAGTGTCACTATTTGCTCACTGTTGAAATCTGGGCAGATTTTTCCTTGTAAAGACTCAATTTTCTCTAGTCTTAAAGTGAAACAAACTTGTAGGGGGTCCTCCCCCATTATTGGAGTTACGGTTTTTTTCAGCTGCTAGAATTTTCATAGTTGCACTATTTCAAAATACACATACGTGATTAACTCTGTTACATGTACATAATATAATTGGAGGAGCAATATTAAAAGGTATATTAAAAAGGATGCAACTTTAATTAAGAAATTAATAGTTTCATGACTTAGAAGCTTCATGGGAACTAAACATAACTCTTCTTCTTCATATTGAATCACAGTACTGAAATTTTAGGCAACAAGCCACTTTTATGTGCTGTTAGCTCTCCTTTTTGGGGTCTTTCCCATTTCTGATTGGACTGAGATTCGCTGGGGTGACACAAGATAAAGCTACACTTTGGGTCAAAAAAGGAATTATTATGTAATTTCAGTATGCAAGTAGAGCAAAGGGATTGGGAGGGAAGAAACACAGTCGTGCTGCATTTAGGACAATCCTGTAGACTCTGACTTAGAGTCACAGGGCTTGACTCTGAATCTTGAGTGGTGACGAGGTAAAAAGATTAATCTCTGAAGTTTTTTCAAACGCTGGAAGTGAGAACAATAAAATCCACAAGAACGATGATGTACTGGTAGTCATTACAAATGCTAATGAGCTCTAATGCACAAGGCACTATGCAATACAACTGGAAGGTCAAGGGAAAGATGATACGAAGATCAAAGCAGGGGCTTTCAACGGGGCAAAGTCCAGAATAAGGGGTTAAAGATTTGTGAATTCCAAAATCACCCCTAGCACTTAGTGTCCAACACTAATGAGATCTCTAAAACATTGGTATCGGGCTGTGGACCAAATGGCTTTTCCAATTTCTATATATTCAGCTTCAAATTTAGACATTCACTCTCAGCTTTACCAGTCTGTGTGAAAGCTGCAGGCAAAGTCTAAGAGGTCGATTAATTCTCTTTCTCTGACTGGACTTCAAAGCCTCAAACTGACTTCAAAGAAAAAAGGTGTTTAGGGCTTTAAAGCTGCTTTCTACCGGGTAGTGACCCAAGTTTTAGAACTTCCCTCAGGAGTGTCCACGGAGAGTAAATCCTGGGTATTGTGGAGAGTGCATGCAGGAAGAGGAGGATGTCATGAAGTGGGAGGATGTTAAGTTTATATAGATAGACCAACATAGGAAATGTCCAGAGAATTCTGGAACATTCTCTTGTACTAAATATACTAATTTCAAAACTTCTCTGTGTGGGGGAGGTATGGTAATTAATATTTATTTATTATTTATTTATTTATTTATTTATTCTTCTTTTTAGACAAGTACTCATTTTGTAGGCCAAGCTTGTCCTGAACTCACTATGTAGCACAGACTGGCCTCAAACTCATGACAATCCTCTTGCCTCAGCCTTCCAAATACTGGGATTACAGCGGTGTGTTATCATGGGCAGCTAATTTTTATGTGGTGCTGGGAAATCAAACTCAGGTAAAGCAACCACTTCAATCATTAAGCTACATCCCCAGTCTGCAGTGGTAACAAGTGAAAAACTGCTATTACTAATCACATGGTCAGTGAACTGCCCCAAATGGTAGAAACTTTTGGAGAAAATGGATCAGTCATCTCAGATGCAAGATGTGGTGGCTAAGACAGGACATGATGAACTCTACTGGATAGAAAGGCGGGAACTCTGTATGAAGACTTTTGGAGAAAAGAAAACTGGGATCCCATTATTTGAGTGATTGAAAGGGAAGATGGGTTAAATAATATGGCAGAAAGGCACCCAAAATGAAATCCTAATTTATACCACGATAAAGAAAAGAGGAGGATATCCGAGGACATCAGGCATTTTCTGTCCAAAGATTTTTTAGTTGAGCTCTTATTCTCCAGCTACATAGATCCCAAAGTGCTGAGAAGTAGCGCAGTATCTCCACAAGAGCTGACACTAGGAAAATGTTTACTGAACAAAGCAATGAAGGCTGCCTTGCCTGGTTTCCACCATCCCTAATCTATCAAGGGTGTGAATAATTTAATCTGGGGTGACAGAATATTTATTTATAAGAAGTTAAAAATTATAGGGTGATAAATAGAAGATAAAAAGTTTTTAAAAACATATATAAATTTTGACCCTTGGATGCAGACATAGACTTCATCGTTTATTAGAATTAGGGAGGTTGGATCAGGGAGACGTGTGGCTGAATCAGATTTAAGGAGCCCGGGATGGGGACTGATTGTTGTTCAACACTTTTATCCCTTTCCATTTCTGTGTCTCTGAGAACCTGTGAATCATGCTGTGATTAAACACTGTGTCTACAGGAAAGTAGTGGAAACAAACAACTCAGGTTAAGCTGCCATATTTAGAAAGTTCCGTTTTTGACAAAATCAGTTCGGAACTACTTGTCCGAGAGTTAATATTAACAGTGGTTTACATTAACTCCAATTCTCACAACAGTATTTTCATTTATTAGGAATCTTGGTAGTTCTATTTTTAAAAATTTTTTCAGCCCTCTGATTAAAAAAAATTCTGATATTTTCATTAATATGTTGGAAAAGGTTATGCAGGCTCCAGGACATAGCCCATAGAGACATCTTCAATCTACAGCTTCAGCACTCTTGCTTGGTTTTTATGTTCCCCTCTAACTCTGCATAGATGACTTTTAAAAAATGAGAAGATAATTAGAGTCAGAAGAGGATGCTGGGGCTGACGCTGTAGCTCAGTGGTAGAGCACTTGCCCAGCATAGCGTGCACAAGGCCTGGGTTCAGTCCCCAGCACCGGAAGGGGATGTTGTTTGAAGTATCTTCCATTTGCGCACAAACAAACAATAGCTTTAGAGTTATGCTAACTAGTGCAACTGATAATACTTGGAATTTAAGAGTTTTTAAGTTTTTGATTAACATTTAAAGTTTTAAGGGGCACTTTGGATTCCACCTCTCCTCCCAAATTCTTCTCCTTCTTAGCATGTATCTATGACCTATAAGAACTACATTCAACTTGAGGAACTGGTATCCATATGGATCACATCTTCAGCATGTTTACTTTTTCTTCTCTTCCCACATTCTCATCCTCTCCCACTCCACAAATCTCTCTCCTGTTTCCTAAAACGTAGCTCGTGGTAGACACATTATTGTTACTGTGTCACTAGCACTAAGACCAAGTTTCCAAAGAAGGTCTCACACTGGTTTAGCTGGTAGGGAAGAGACCACTCCATCCTTTTGCCAACCTGACAGCTTCATCTATTAATGAGATCCTAAGCCTGGGCTATGGGACAATCTTGGCGTCATGTTCTATGTTGGCCGAGGCTAGATCTGATGTTGTTCCATTCTGTTTCTGTATGTAGTGTTTATCACAGTGTACAGTGTGTTATCAGTGCTACGTGAGCATTTGCAAGTTGCCCAGTGTCAAATGTGGACAATTGTAAGTTCTCCAGATGAATTATTATTTAAAAATAAACACCATACACACATGTTAATATGTAAAATGTTAAATGTGTAAAATCAGCAAGAGCACACTTCGTGCCACAAATAACTCAGGTTACACATGGTGGGTGTGGGTTTATAGTATTGGGGTGGGGGAAGGGAAGTTTAAAAAAATCATCTTACCATACAGATATTTTCCTTTATTAAAAGCAAATAAAAATGAGAAATAGTTTTGTAAATGTAATATGTTGACAGCAGTAAAAATAAAATTAGGTAGGATTAGATTTGAAAAGTTCATACCTGTTATTGTGAAGCCACCTAAAAAAGAAAAAAAATAAGTGTTACAATTTAACTTATACTTATTACACTCATAATTCCAAATACCAGTGATACTAGACTGCCCGACATCCCATCCAATGTATAAAAACTTGCCAAACTACATTTAGAATTAAGAATATAATAACATCCATTTATGATTGAATCACTAGTCCTTTTAAATTATTAAATTTCGTGCACAAAATAACTCTTGTGCATGCCTCGAGAATCACTGATTTTTAGAAAAGCTTACAGCAAATAAAAAAGGTAACATAAGCAATTTGGCCCACTAACCGAAACCAATGGCCCTAAACAACAATCTCACTAGCAAAGCAAAAGGATAAAATCAGAGAGCCACTGTATCCCCTGACAGAAATGGAAAATAACCTAGAAAGGATGGAGAGAAAGTGCAAGAAATGAAATGCTTACCAAGCTCATTCAATAACAGGGCTGCGAAGGAAACAAAGACAAACACAGAATAAGAGACCAGATGGATAATGAGAGCAGGAGGAATATCAGCAGAGAGAAATCCAGGTGGATCTGGTTTGAGTGGCAAAAACCCACTGCATAAAAAAATGGGTGCACCCTAAGGACACGTGTTGGGAATGGTTCCAAATAAATGATCCCAATGGACATTTCTGCAAATGTGAGTGATTGAGGAAAACAATACTGTACATAGCCTTTCTTTACACTTAGCAAGACATTTCTACTATATATGTTTATACATGACATAGTAGAAAATTCTACGATGTTAATTCTTAATTTGAGGAGATCTTTTTCATTAAATGATGACAGGGGGTTAGTCAATCCCTTGTTTGAAAGTCTTACAGTACCCAAAACCGAGGATATTACACATTTTAATCAATAAGAACAAGTGAAGGACCCTAAGAAATTTTATTACGGCTGCCCTTCCTGGAAGAGGGCTTTGGCCAAAGGTAAAGCTGTCTCTGGACATGGATCATAGGGTGGCCCTCAAGAATTGCTTACGTTTTAAAAATTCTTGAATTCTAAAGGGGTCAGGAATTATATTTAGTACCAATCACACTTATTTGAGTGTATTTATCAGTAATTTCTGAAAATTTTTGGATAACTGGAATGCTCCTAGTGTACCTAGCTAACCAGTCAGGAAAGGTGGGACAAATATATACAGTTTGTCTTTTAGATTATGTCCTTTAAACTTAGACTGCACTGTAGTACTCTATGTTAATAAAAGTTACCTGACTAAATGTAGGAAAAGTATTACTTCCGGGTTCATAGATGGGACTGTTAGCAATAAAATCTACAGGCTCTGGCTTCCTCTTTAGTGGTAATGGCAATAGAGGGCATTTTCTAACGTGAGTCAGTAATTGTATTTATATTGATAAGAATCCACTTGAAGGGTGCAAAACCAGATTGTGCTATCAAGGAGTTTTAATTTGCTTTCACGTGAGGGCATATTTTATTAAAATGACAATTGAAAGAGCTGTTTCCAAGATACCCTTCCTGAGATAAAGGCAGTTCCTTGGAGGAATACATTTAGAACTAACTGCCTTTTCCTGGGTATTAATGAGGCATTTTTGATCCAGTCTTTGTAAGACATCAGCACAATTTTCTGAAGTCTTTTCATTTTGTTTACTGACTATGGAACTTATTAAATGAGCCATGTTGAAATGGTTCCAAGAGTTCCTTCTGCATCCCCCAAAGGGTCTTGTCGCCTTTTTGAACTTGATTAAACCAGGGATATACACCTTAAACAACAACAACCAAAAAAACCTTGCCAGACTCTGAGTTCTGTGAGTACTCATAATTATGATACTATGATATTAAATTGCCCCAAATGTTGGGTGTACATACGAATCAGTCCTAAATATTTTTGTCCTCTATATGTCAAAATATAAATTTCTTGCAATGTGGTCCATTCAATTGTTTCCTATACTGCCCTGGCTAATTGTTTGTATATAATTAGTAAGATGTATAAAATATGGTATATATATATATATATATATATATATTTTTTTTTTTTTTTTCCAAGAGGATTTCTTTTAAAGTGGTCCCAGCTAGAGGATTACTGTAGGAAGTTCCAGAAGTAATTTTGAATACAAGATTACTTGTAACTGACATGAAATTCCTTTCCTCCTTTATTAAATATGAAATAGAGAAAAATTTAAAGAGGAAGGAAAATTGGCTCCTTTTCAAATATTTACTAAGGTATAACCAAGAACCAGCAAAAACTATGCACAATTGCACTGTTATCTATTTCTTTTTACTTTTTAATATGTTAAACACATATTAATTTTATAAGGATCAAGAGAGATTTTCTAGCATAAGGCTATGCTGGCGTAATGCAAGGATTATATTTTTACCGGAAAACTTCTCTTCAACCAGAGAAAACTGATTCGATTATGATTTTATATATGTGGCTTCTTCGTCATATTTGATGAGATGAGAAACATCACAGAGCATCGATAACACTACTGTGTCAGGATCCTTATTCTTATTAATTTCTTTATTTAAAAAACCCTGAATTTTCTAAAGAAGCCCAGGAATGCTTCTTTTCTAAAAAGTCTTATTAGCTGCCATTAGACTCATCTGCTATGATCAATAAGTGTTTCCTTCCAGCTTTGTTGCGGTATGACCAGGAAGATACCACACAGTCGCCATCCCTAGCCCTCGAGAGGACCCTTCAGAGTTGCAGCCACGTTTTAGAATGCACTCCAAGTAGCAAAAAACTGAGTGCATTCTTTTTTCCCTCCCTTATCATCATTTCTTAATTACAAAAGTCTCTTCTGGTGTTTGCTAAGTCTGGTTGCAATCAAGGTTAGTCAGCATTTTTTTTTTTTTTTTAAGAAACGGGTAATGGGTGCTGCTCGGTGCACTTGTGAGTCAGGGAAGGGAATGAGCCCGCCGGAAGCATCAAAAGCAACGGGCGTTTAGTACTTGGAAGCCGAGGAAGAGGAGAGAGTTAGTGTGAGAGTAGGAGACACGGGGAGAGAAGAGTACAATTTCTCGCTGGAATGTCTTTGTATACTCCCACACCTTTCACTCCTCTTCTTATCCATTTTGGTTCCTCAAGCACAAGGGAGAAACTGCACTCTTTCTCATATTCCTCCCGGTCAAATATTCTAATGGTAATGATCTTCCTGTGGGAACACAAGACAAAGGCAGAACAGATGGTTGAGGTCACACACTCATGCTCTTGACGTCCACCAAACCGGATGTTACTGTGATGTTACGGAAGGAGAACGGGCAGCACATGGACCTCCGGAGCTATGTAAAAGGGCACGTGGCGGGGCTCGGCTGGCCCCTCTGAAGTTTTCTGGGCCTAGCATTCACAAAATGCTTCCTGTTTTGGTGAGCCATAGGCAGGTACGCCAATGAGGAAAGGGAGTCAGAAAGCTGGCTTCCTCTTTGACATCTGCACCAGCTTCCCCAGCAAGAGAGGCTACACTAAAAAGTAATCTTGCGGACCTGACACGTGCACAGTGGCCACGGTTAGATGGCTCAGTGGCAGGCCCAGCGCACTGCGGCCTCGCGTGTGAGAGCTGTGCCCTGTTACATAGGCCGGGGGATGTGTGCCAGGTAAGTCATGTTCTGCAGAGTGCAGGCGTCCAGGGCGGCTCAGGCCAGCAGAAGCTGTTGGGTCAGCCCTGGAGCGGCTCCCCCACCTTTCTTCTCACTCATTTCCACCAGGCGGGGCTCTCCAATCTCAAGGAAGAACGTCTTGTTTTTCTCATACTCCTCATCATCAATTACCTTGACTGATATTGTTTTGCTGAAACAGAGAAGAATAGAAATTGACGAACAGGGGAAGAGGAAAAAGTAGGAACATAGAGAAGAGGAAAGCAAGGTTAACACGTTGCACTGCCAGACAAACAGCAATCGAGAAACGTCTGTGATCTGAGTTTTTTCTTCAAGACTGGTTCTAAGATAGGTCTGAGAGATTGGAGAGGTGGCTCAAGGCCTAGATTGCTCGCCCAGGGCCCCAGAATCAATCTGGACAAAATCCAGCACTCAGTACTGGGAGGTTTGTCATCCTCTTGAGAAAGAAAAGCTGAAAAACACAGATCACAATAATAAGGAAAGAAAAATAGTTAAGAAAGGTCTTAAACATTGGATGTTCTCAGCTGGGTCACTCCTTCAGGACAAAAGAATAAATTACCACAAATTGTTAACAGAGGTTACTTTTGAGAGGTACACTGATGGGCCTTTTTTTTTTTTTTTTTTTTGCTTGTGATTTACTGTACTTCCAACCATAACATTTCTACCATAAAATTGTGTTAAAACAATACATGTATAAAAGCATCACAAAAATTATTTTTTTAATCTTTTTATCTTATTCCACTCAATGGCCTAGAATCTAACTCTATTCAGATTAGTCAGATTTTTCCACCTAGACCAAAACAGGAAGTTGTTCCTGTTTTATTTGATTTTCTAAAGATAGAAGTTGTGGCCTTCAAACAGCTATTTTGGAAGTTGGGTGGCAATGGGGTGGGTAGGGGAAATTCATGATGTCGTAGCTTTTTCCATCTTTCCCCAAAGTGGAAGTTTAGCTTTCAGTAAATATGACATTTACACTTTCAAACTCCACGCATACACTAAGATACTTTTTTTCCGGTAAAAATTCTTCACATACTCTTGTCTTTAGTAGTTTTTACCCTAAGGCCTTTTGGCTGTGAGTGCCTGACAGGCAAGTAGGACACACTCACATAGGTAATCCCAACTTCCATCCAAACATCTTGATGACTGTGAACATAAGCAATCTAATGTTGCCTTTCAATTAATAAATGCTCAAATACTTAGCACATTACAACTCAGTCAGGCCCCCAAAATGCTAATTTGTCTCTGAAAAAAATTTCAATAACATTGGCCAAGAACATTCACCCTTAAAGTTTTTGAAACAATAAGTATGTTTGCAAACTCAAATTTTTAACCACGTGGGCATGTTTTAATTTTGGTGGCGTTTTCTAGACCTTCTGGCAGGAAATTGGTTGATGGTCTTATTTTTATTGATCAAAGCTATCAAGTCTCCCTTAAGCCTGTCCGGGCTAAAGAGCAGGAGTCTCCTTTCTTATTATGAAGGAAGCACAGTCAGAACTGCTTTTCAGCCTCTGGATTTCCCGGCTCCAAAAATTAACTGCTTAACTCTTGTTTTCTGGGCTTAAAAAGCAAATGAGTGGGATCAAATAATTGGTTCTGCTTCCCCGGAGCCTCACTATAGACTCTCTTTCCCTTAGTAAATAACGTCACTGCAGGGTGCTGGCATCCTGATTTCTTTCTCCTCATGAGTTAGAGCTCAGGAAAGTGCCTTTTCTTTGTATCTCAGCTGTCTTTCAAAACTAACGCTAGATGAGTCATAATGGATGCAGCAAAAATCATTCACTTTAGAGAAGATATTTACAAAGCTACCAACAACATGATAAAGTCCAGCTGTATGCACGGTTCCCAACTAATTTTTAGGATTGTTTTTTGAAAGTTACTTACTTACTATCCCTGACCTGACGAACCTGAGATATTTTAATTGTTCCTCCATATCTGGAAAAAAAATAAAAGTGCTAGAAAAAGCACAAGAAGGTGGGCATAAGGGGGAGACTCCACTGCACAAAACAGGATTGGTAAGTAAATCTGATGTTGTACATTAGATCAAATTTACCCCACGTACACCTGCCAAATATTGCTTTGTTATCAAACACTTATGCTTTCCAGGAGCCAATTTCCATAATAATCTTGCGACCTTAAACTACGGTTGGACATCTCTACTAGAGCAATTGGTGTCAGGGGACTAAGAGGGGCAAACGGTGTGGCAGTGACGGAGCCTTGCTCCTATTCTCAGTCCAACATTCATCGTCAAAGTCCTTCATGGCAGGGAACATCTTGCTGAAACACAGCCATCATGAGGCAGTCATGTAGCAACATGCTTGCACATACTGCTTAAAAATGTTTGACGTTTATTTTTCCATCTTGTATTCTCAGTTCATATCTTACCATATATTTTATTGGGCATAGAAGTAAACAAAGCACAGGTGGAATGCTTTGCTAGTGGAGTGTTCGTGTCAGAAAAGTATTAGTTTTAGGCCTATGGGTCAATATAACAACTTATTCACAAGTAAACAGAAACAACCAAAGGACACGGTGCTTCTTGTCTCTGGAAAATATCATAGAATTCGGTCTTTTACGGTTACTATAGGTAGATTTTCTATCTTCTGAGCAGCTGTGAGTATGAGAAACGGAGTTATACAGACCCATACTTTGTTCTTATAAGTATTTATATTTTCTCATATAAACTAGGAACCTAGTATTACTAGGATTATAATTGTTAGAAACTGTTTCAGCACTGGATAACTATGGTTAGATGAGGGGAAAAACACATCTGTATGCACCTTGTGAAGACATCTAAAATAGATGAGATTTGCATAATGTCATATCATTTCAAAATCATTAACAATAGAATCAATAATGCCCCTGACAGGAGGAGCATTAAATTATACATTGATCTAGCTTCTTTTGCACAGTAAAGCTATTAATAGGAAATGTGATTATTAAAGGACATTTCAGCTGATCTAAAGTGGCAGGATGAAGTCAATTCTTATGAGTTGTCCCAGTAAATCAAGAGGCAAAATCAGAGACATTGCAATGTTCACCTTTTGCTCCAGATCAGAACAATTTCTTCTCAAGTAAAGGTGAAATTAACCAATGCCAGTTTTAAAGGTATACATCTTGGGGCACCTTCCTTTCACTTTCCTGAGTCTAATGGGTGAAGAAACTTCTGCCACCCGTCCCGTCACAGGGGCCATTACCTGAGATGGACTTGGTTTGGTGAAGACTCTAGTCACACAGGCTGGACCATCGACAGAACTGTACCCAGGTTTCTCACAGTTCTGCCTTAGGAACAGAATCTTAAGAACCGCAGACAACTTAAAGGTCCTCCTCTCCAACTCATCCCCACACCAATCTCGTGTCACAGGGCACCATCTCCTGAAGAATGTAGGTCCATGTGGGCCATGCTGTTTTGTTTTGTTCTACTCTATTCTGACAGCCAGGTAGGTGTTATTATTTCTTTACATTGTCACATTAAAACAACAATAAAATACTGAAATGTTTGGATAGACAAAGCCCTTCAAATATAACTGCTGTATTATTATTGCACTGATAAGAAACAAGTAAAAACTGGTATCACACAGTTTTCAACTGGTATCATGATTCCAAAGAAGGTAAGGGAACCTCGATGTTTTTATGTGACTATGTAAAATCAGTTAACATTATGCTGGAAAATTGTATTTTTTGAAAACCAGCAAAGCAGTTACAAATATTATGATAATATTAAAATATTTCTCAATATGGCCAAACATATTATGGAAGGACTTGTTGGTTCCATGTCTAGAAAGTACAATTTGGTTAACAAAGATCAATTTACTTGGTGGAAAAAGACAGATCACTCACTCTGATCTTTATAGAAGCTTTCAGGTGATGAAGTCAAAGTAAGATCTACGCTTCTCAGTCTCTCTTATCTGATGGGTCTCAAAGGACTCAAACTTTTCAAACAAACTAACAAATCCTCATATCTGGTGGTGACTCAGTGAAGAAAGAACAATCTAAAAAAAGAGATCTCTCTAAAATTGATTCTGGTCTCTCATCCTTAAGCTGAAGTGGTATCATGGTCTCTTTTTCAATTTAAGGCTCAATATGCCTGTGAGGATCTTCCCAACAGCCCAATAAATGATGTTTATGACTTACAGTTTACAGAGGAAAAAGAGGAAGACTCAGTAACCTACAAGGTCACATAGTGCTTTTCCTGTAGCTGGCTCCAAGGATCAGCACCTTTCAATTTTGTGACCTGCAGTAACCATGGGCTCCCTTATTCATTCAGCTGTGCAGTATTTTTATGACTACTTTAAAGATCTGGGTCATTATTTTAAATTAATGTTGAGGTTTATTGTTTTACCTTTGACAAAGACTGTCTGAAAGAGGATAGTTTTGCCTCTTATTTTGGAAAGGATTGCAGCACGTATTATATTCCATGGTGGATGACTTGAAAGTTACATTCTTGAGGAAATGAATATTTCATTGAAAAGTGTCATAAACACATGAGGTCTTGCCATTTCTGAGGGCTTTGAACCAACCAGCAGGATCAATGTTACCCTGGAGTGCCTGGTAGAACTGCAGTCTCAGGTCCCATCCCTAACCAACAGGCTCAGGATCAGTACTTTCATAAGATCCCCAGATGCCTCCGGCACATGCTGAATTCCAAGATTCACTGATAATGAATGGGTTCTTATATCAAGTTGAACAATACATTAAAAGGCTGGTGACAGTTGAGTTTGTATTTCAGACCAGGCTGCATGGCAAGATTTACACTATCACATACCATCAAAATGCCTGGGTCTATTCCAGATGAGCTAAACCAAACTCTCTGGGTGTGGCGATCTAGTGTGAAAACAATTTTTTGACATTTTTCAGGTGCTTCTAATATGCAGTCAGGGCTGGGAATTGGCTAATGGACAGCTGGAACGCACGGCTTGGTCTTTAAATGATGAAGTGAAGACTAGATAGAACTGGGAGAAGGTCATGGTTGAAATTAGACTTTAGGTCTAATTAGCTGTTAAAGTTGAAACACACAAGACACATTTTGCCCTGTCCTTCATTGGCATTCTTTGCTGGATTCTACAGTGCACTTAAAAGTTGTTGTTTTGTCCTCCAGGAAAGTCTTGTTGCAGCAGGCCACCTTCACAGCAGAGGTGAGAAAACACCTTACTGTTCCAGCAGCAGAGTTTACACACAAACAGAGTAGTTTCCTTTTCAACCAAGTGATAAGAACTCTGGCCACATGTTTTTACACAACAGGTCACATTTGGAAATAGACAAAAATAAGGGAGGGGTTCAATCGCAACGGAAGACGGTAATGCCTCTTCCCTCTCCCTTAAGGAAGCGCTTCTGAGCCTTGCCAGTGAAAGACCAAGTGGGAGGAACTGGAACCTTCCACAAGGAAGACACCCCACACTCCTCACTCAAGAAAGAAGTGACCCACTTTCAGCCACATTCAAACTTGGCAATTTTTCATGCTACAAAATGATGTTATCAGGTCGGATAAAGTACCAGCTCACTCCGATGAGGATGGCTGCAATCAAAAAGATGGATACCAACAAGTTCTGGCGAGAAGGTAGAAGAATGGGCACCTCCCCCACTGCAGGTGGGATTGTAAAATGGGGCAGCAGCTGTTGTGGAACTTTTGAGGACTTTTCCAAAATAGTTAGAGTTCACATACAACATAGCAATTCTATGTCTGGGTATAGGCCAAAGAGAACTAAAAACAAAGATCCACACACACACACACACACACACACACACACACTCACACTCACACACACACACACACGTATGCTAATATTCATAGCAACATTATTCATAATAGCCAACATGTAGAAACAATCTCAATGTCAATCAAATGAGGGCAAACAAAAACAGAGCATTCCACACAATGGAATGTTACTTAGCAATAAAAAAGGAATTCGGTACTTGTACAAGCTACAACATGAGCAAACCGTGAAAACATTATTCTGAGTGAAAGAAGACAGCCACAGAAGATGAAAGATTGTATCATTTCATTTACATGAAATGTCCAGATTAGGTAAATCCAGAGACCCAAAGTAGGTGGATGGCCGCCTACGACTGGAGTCTGTGGGTCAGTGGGAAGTGGGGATGTCTTATAATGGGGATGGGTTTCATTTGAGGGTGGAAAAAGGTTTTAAATTGATTTTAGTTGAGACATGCACAATTCTGAGAATATATTAAAATCCACTGAATTCTGAATTTTAAATAGATTTAATTCTATCGCGTATAAATTCTACCTCAATAGAACTGTTATTCATTTTTTTAAACAAGCAAGTTAGAATAAATTATAGTCCTTGAAAAAGCTATTTTCTTGCGTGAGAAGAATTTTTTTTCTCCAGAAAAGAGTTTCAATTCCTGCTAGTTCTGCCAGACAGAAAGAAAACTGGGGTGCTGCACACCATGAGACAGAGAAAATGATTGACATCGAAGCTGAGAGCCACCGCTGTGCCTGTCAGCCACACAGCCCCTCAGTCCGTGTTTTCCTCTATCCTCACAGGCACTGGCTGCCCCTCCAGGACCAAGGGCTATTAATGTTGTGCTTTGTGTGCTAAGCATTTCTGGTGGCTGTTAGCTCAGGCCTGGCTTCCTCGGCTGGTTTCTTCTCTCCAAAGTATAACATCTTAAGAAAATGTCAGAAACAGCCTTTCTTTTCATGGTATTTGTTTAAAACGGGACACACAGGATGATCATCACCAGTGAAGCTTGCTGCCCTGGCATTCTCTGGCTCTCCTATTGATTATTTCCTTTCTCTACCTACAAAGAACGATAAGCTACAAGTTGTCTTTGGTTTAAAGTCCCCCCCCCCCCCCTCTCTCTTTGAGGCAGGGTCTTGCTCTGTGGTCCAGGCATCTGGTCCTGAAGTGATTCTGCGCCCCACATGGCCTCAACAACACACAACACTATTCTTGCCACAGCCTCCCAAGAGCTGTTGTTATAGGTATGCACCCGCCATGCCCAGTTTCTGGGTTCTAGGGAATTGAACCCAACGTCATGTGCTTGCTAGGCGATCACATTAGCTGCTGAGCTACGGCCCTATCCTCCTGGCACATTTTAACCTTACTTTTCCATCCTTCAAGAATTCATTCGCAAGTGGCTTGGGGATTTGTGGCTGAGAAAAGAAAGTGACAGCCAGAGAAAATTCATGCATATATTACCCTTTTCTGTAAGTAACCCAAATCTACTCCCCTTTCTAAAAAAACAAAAACAAAAACAAAATCCTGCATAAAAACATTACTTTTCATGTTGTTTCTAATATTTTCTTGTTAATTTTGAGATGATTGGTAAGGAACACTGAGTGAGAGTGAGCATGGGTTCACTTGAAAACTTATTTAATATCCCATGAAAATGCAGTCATAAAAAATCAGTTTATGACTTCAATCTATTGTTGAAATGGTAAGACTTACTAAACTGAAACTCCAATTGCCTGCATGCATAACTTGGCTCTGTCACTGTCTAGCAGGGGTCACCTCTGGAATCTTTCTACACATTAATGTTACCACTTATTAAGTGGGATTAATAAAGTTTCATAGTGATATACTGTTCTGTGTTGCGATGATCAAATCATGGTCTCAAGATTTATCAAGCAGATGGTTAAGTGTCAGTTTGCTGCAAAGATCCAATAACAGGCATGCAAAAATTATTCTGCAAAGAGCTATAACGTTGTAGGTACTACTGCTATGATCAGTAGGTACTACTGCTATGATCAGTTGAGAAGCAGTAATTTATTTTGAGTTCTTACTTGACTGCTTACCTGGAAACAAAGGGGCAGTTGGCAGATGGTGCAGGAAACTGGCATCAGGAAATAGTGGAGGAATGAGCAATGGCCACAGATGCCCTCTCCGTGGTCATATGTAGCTTTGGCCCATAGCCCACATACTGTGGTATGCAAGAACAGAACTAAAAGAAAGACGGAGCACACGCGCTGTCCTGGTCAGCTTCTCGGTTCCATCCCTGCCAGGTACCCTCCAACCCTGCAGCCCACTGGCTGGATTCACAGAGACTCCTGATAGCACATTCATCCTGGAGCTCCTGCGATGAGGCAGAGCCCAACCAATAGTGATACTGAGTCCAGATACGGGAGCTGCTAAAGGAACTAACCCAAGGAACTCCCCAGGAGGCCACTCGTGCTCCCATCTCTTTGCATTGTCAAGTGGTAATTGCACACACTGCTTTCAGCCGAGCATGGGGCAAAGACAGGTAAGATCCTACGGTTGTCGAAAGACAGAGGAATCCAAGAGAGCGCTGGAGTTGGGCCACTCCAACACAACCTTGCCCGATTTTACGTTCCTCTTCTGACTTTTGCAACTCAATACAACCACGTCATTTTTGGAGTGCAAATGGGAGCAAGTACATTCTGTCTTTGATCTTTTTCCTTGAAGCTTTGAATGATCAGCTTTAGTCTCAAAAGGAAACCGTCCTAGCTGTCTTCCTGTCCTTAGAGGGAATGGTTGGCCACTTGAGGAGATGCTGGGGGATCTAGAGCTATTGTTCCAAGAGATAAAATGCTGACTGTTCTATAATAATAACCCCTGACATTGTATCATATAAAGACCAGTTACAAGAAAGAGTTACATGAGCAGTTTACTAAGAGAAAATGACATGATGCATTAGAAGTTGACCATAATTTTATGATAAAATTTATTCTGTGCCATGGCCATATTTCTCTATAGTCAATAAACTTCAGTACTAACGAGGGGATACGACTAAGGATCTTGAGCTTGTTATCTAAACACATACACTAGGACCATTTGTTCACTCATGGACTATAGAGTAGTTTGAACATTGGATATTATGTCAAAATTTGTCAAAATAGATCTTGGTCTTAATTTTTACATTGTTTAATAATACTGGAATAGTGCAAATTCTATTAAAGGTGCACTTTTAACAAACTGGGAGATGACTCTGGGCATCTTAAAGTGTGTTCTTGAGCTGGGGATGTAGCTCGGTGGTCGAGCATTTGCTTAGAATGTATAAGGTCTTGAGTTTGAGTCTTAACTAATTACTAAAACTACATTTTTTTAATAATGTGAGATCTTAACTGTACTCCTTGAACAGAGGCTCTCTGTAAAATACCGCTTTGACTAATTCCTCAAAATCAAGGAGGATGTTAAGAGTACCTTGTGGCAAAGAACATCTTTGTCTATGATCTGAATTGTTAGACCCTGTTAGACCTAATTGGCCACTGATTTTTATAAGAACATGGAATTAAAATATAATAACATTGATTCGGCTGGATGTCGAGGGCTGTTGCCCTCTCATCCTTTTCAAAAGCTGTCTACATCTGGACCATTCTTGTGTTGGCATCAGATTTTTTCCAGAGATGATTTATATCTTGGGTCCTTCCTCCATGGTCAAGCCTCTCGGTTCACAGTAACGAGTTTCTGAGAAAAACAATGGAAGAATTCACTTTTGTAATGATACGGGGCAGTAGTTGGACTAGGCTGGAAGCCACTCTACCGGAAAGAGGCTGACTTCAAGAGCAGGAAGAACTGAGGTGGGCCTGATTTAGGTCTTTAAATACATATTTTCTTTGATTTCCTCCTCGTCATCTTCACAGTCACAAAAAAAAGGAATCAAGCTCTCCTCATGAATTCATACAAAAATTCTAAAAGGCAGATGACAGGTATTTTTTTTTTGAACTTAGAAAAATAAGAACAATTAGAGAACTGGTATTGATTTTTAATTTTCACATTTCTATATCTAATATTTTATTATTTTACATTAAGGCACTAGTGTTTGTGTCTCTGTGGTACATATTTTATAATAGGTTTATATTTACTTTGCACTTCACAGTGAAGAACTATGATTTATAAAAAGTTGAATAACAAATAAAATATTTATTGATTATTTATGAAGCAGAGTACAAGGTTGGAAAGGCAAGCAGGGCTTGCCTAAGTTTGGCTTAGTTTGGAGAAGTCCTCTAGGAAGTTTTCCAAGTCTATTAAATTATTCCAGAATTAATTTATTTTTGTAAGTAACATTATTATTAATATTAATCATGTGACTGTGACTAGAGCTTAGAGTATAATTTTTTTTTTCATGGGGTGAGGATCAGTTGGGTAAAATGAAATAAAATACTTGGGTTTGTAGAGAACCTGCTTTCCACTAACCACCTGCACCACGTTGCTTACCAACTCACAAGGCTTAAGTGCTCTGTTCTGTAAGACAGTTATAACGATCATATTTATGGTATCTGATTGCTCCAATCACTAATTGTGATAACAGTACAAAATGCTTACAGAGGCTAGCACATACTAGATGCTGAAATGAACGTTGCCTTGATTTTTCTGGGAACTTGAAACTAAACTTGTGTCTGAAAGCCTTTCTCTCTTTGTTTATGCGAAGCACCATAAATTTCCAGAATGAACAACAGTTTGCATTAGCAATTGTGTATCTGCATGGGCTCTTTTCTCAGGAAATACAATTAAAATAATGTGGATTGCTTCAGAATAATGTAGGCTCTTTTTCTTAAAGCTTTTCCCACTTATTAGAGTAAATACTTGTTCATTGTTGAGAATATGCAAATACAGAAATGATGAAAACTATGGCTCATAATCACACTTCCCTCTCCGGGAGACGATGGGTGGTTAATTCCATTGTTTTATAGCTTGGTCTTCCATGTAAGGAGAGTCAAGAAGGAGACCCTTTGATAAAGATCGAGAGATTGTTCTTCTTTCAATGTGACCTTTAAAAGTGTTTTCCTTCATCTTTTACCAGGTTGCCAAAAAAAAAATGAATTTTGACTTTTTACTACAGGTGAGCTACTTGAAATTAGCCTTGTCAAGAGGTAAATGTTTATTTTCCCCACATTGCTCACAGGGTTGGGATTCACCCTGAACTCAAGGCAGACACAAATCTTCTTCATTTCTTTTTCCTATTGGCCTTTATAGAAGTTCTTATTTGTATCTTGCTGTTTGAGAAATATGTGTGTCCATTTTTAAAAGCAGAAACATTCTCCTTGGTCATTACTAAACTTTTTGCTGATTTTGCTGGAAAATTTTCTTCAGTAAATATCTGTCAATGTGTTCCCCTAGAAGGCCATTCTGGCTGCCTCACTAAGCCTTGTGTTTATTCCCTACCAAATGATTACTCCTCTTGCTAAATCTTTTCCAAATACCACTGTGTAGTATCCTTCTACTAATCTTCCATTGCCAAGTTTGTCACAAAACAACATTCTCTTCCCAAATCCCCCACCTTCCAGTCCAGAAGAAACAGCCCCCCATTCTTGCTACAGGAATCTCCTTGTTCTTCTCTCCTCGTCAAGATGAGGAAACTGAGACTCAAATGTAATTAGCTGAAGTTGCATAATGAATGGATGCAGGATCAGGATCAAAACTCCAAACTCTAAATCCACCCCTGGTATCTGTTGACTCTGCCGTTGTCCTAGTGTTTTTCTTGCCTGGTGCTACTGCCAATTTCCCATTCTGCATAGCAAAGTTTCCTGTCCCCCACCCCAACTTGCCCAGTACTGTTTAAGTAGGCACAAACTGATACATCAATAGGAAATGCATAATTTAATTTTTGGTAACCTACTGCCAATTCATCATTGTTGATGATGCTGAGGAGATAATTTATAAACTTCAGGACTCATACAATGAGACTCTAGGCCTCTTTGAGTAAGCCCTGGTTAGCCATGACCTAGGGTCTTGGATGTGAAACCTTCTGCGCCATCTACAGAAACAATGAATGAAGAGTCAAGGTGAAATATGAGGCGATCAAATTCCTCCCACCACTGTACTGGCATCCCAAGGTCTTCTAGGCGTCACACCTAGCACTCAATGTTCTTTGTACCTTTGCTTGTTTCCTTCCTTCATGACATAATGTGCCAGCCCTTACAGTCACTGGACAAAGAAGCGGATGATCTATTTGCAGGGAATGGGAATAATCAACAATGGTGTGTATGTGTGTATATGTGTTTCAACTTAGAAACCATACTTTTAATTTAAAAGGGACTTACATTTCTTCTTTGTGGTACTGGGGCTCCAATGGAGGGCATTCACTTTGAGCTACATCTCCGACCTGTTTTTAAGCTTTGGTTCTGAGACGGAGTCTCGCCACGTTGCTAAGTTGCCCAACCTAGGCTCAAACTTGTGATCCTCGTGCCTCTGCCTCCCAGAATGCTAGAATTACAGGCCTGTGCCACTGGACCCAGCTAGAGACTGCCATTTTCCTAATTCAAAAGGATTAATTATGGGAGAAATTGGCTTGGCAGCAGTGTGATGAGCCCATAAGTTTGCTGACTGGTATGCTTCTATTTGGTGAAAAACAACCTGAACATCTAACCATAACATAAACTTTGAACCTAGTATGAGCTAAGAATCAAGAATTATTACCAACTAAATATTAAGAACCTCAATATACCCTACCCTGTGTTTTCTGCTGCCAGCTTCCATTCTGCAAAGCATAATATTTCACTGACTAGAGACCCCTCCTTAACTTTCTACTACAGTACTTATTCTAATGTTTAGACCTTTCCTGGGATGCTATTAAGCTTAATGTTCCAGAAGTTATTATTTTGGAGCTAATATTCTTAACAGAAGGGACTCAATGCACTTTATAGGTAAGTGTCACAAGATAAAATTAGCAAGAAAGCAATTTAGCTAATTATTGATGCAAATAACTTAAAGTTTAAAATCAAAATTAACCCAAAGCAGAATGGACTTTATTGGTTTTGAACTGAAAATGTGTTTTGTGCTTTTTCCCCCTTCTCTTTTATGTTCCTTGTTTTTAATGGGAGATTTCCCCAGTTAGACTTTGTAGAACCAGAGCAGGTTTACAGAATGCAAATAATGGCATTGTTTAATAAAATGAACCACTGGACCAAACAATCGTGAGAAACTACTTGGTGAGCAGTTCTTGGATTAATGACTGGCTTCTTTCTGAAGAGCTGCATTTCAAATGCTTGTTGATTGTAAGGACAATGTGTAAGCAAGCTTCACAAAACTTTTTGTTTTGTTTTATTTTCCATTTAACTGTAGTTTGTATGGTTCGTCTACTCCTCAAAAAGCAAATCTTCATCATTACTTTGGCTTCTGATCTAGACATCACCTGACAGGGAAGAGCTATTCCTTTCAGAATTTGTGCTATTTTGCACATTTTGTGGGCAGTCTTAACTTTTGTTCAGGGAACCGTGTAGGAGGAGGGATGCCTAAGACTGAGGTGTGCATTGGCCACACAGATGTGTAGCTTTTAGCAGGGTGGCTTTGTCAAGTGACTTTCTCTTTTCAAAATTCAATTTCATTAAATATGAAAGAAGAAAACAACAGTAAGTGACTCAACCCATGATGTTAATATAACAAACAAAAGCGATAAAATATATCAAAGCACTTCTCGCACTGAAAGCATGGTAAGTGTGAGGTGGCTTCATCATTATTATCTGACACACACTTTTCATTTTGCAGCTGGGCAAATTTAAGTGTCTCAATCCCAACGACATTCCTAGCAGATGGCGGCTTCCTCGGCTCCCTTCTAAAATACATAAGATGCATTAATACGAATAAAATTGGAGAGTTTTAGCTACTATGGGTCCCCTTTCAGAGCTGTACTTTAGGTTTAGACAATGATTATGACACTGTCCTACTGAATTTCAATATTTCTATTAACTTTAATCAAGTAGAATTGGGTTTAACTCACATAATTTATATGATAGCTAAAATAAATGGAGTTGTAAGAGAACTCTTGTGTAGGGGATTCGGGTTGGGTTGAAGCCTCTCTAGCACTAGTCCGGAACAACCCGGTAGAATCATACTTCACCGCTAGTTCACGCTAGATGGCGGTCGAGAGGCACACC
Organism: Ctenodactylus gundi; assembly: GCA_004027205.1. Classification (NCBI taxonomy): domain Eukaryota; kingdom Metazoa; phylum Chordata; class Mammalia; order Rodentia; family Ctenodactylidae; genus Ctenodactylus; species Ctenodactylus gundi. The sequence continues at coordinate 54,268 of PVKB01000720.1, read as the reverse complement.
TCCCGCCACTTTGTCCAGTGACAAACTGCTGATTGGCAAGCCCCATCCTCCTTCCTCTACCCCCTCCCTCCTCTTGGGCAACCTCGCTAATTAAGGCCTTGCTAATTGGCCCAAGGTAACTTCCGCATTATCCTAGTCTATTTAAGCCCTGTACTTCCTGAATAAACCAGACCTTGTTCACTGAAATGAGTTCCCAGTGTGTTACTCTGTCCTCTGACCCCTCCTCAGCTGTTCTGGGGATCCTGGTGAGACAGAGAACCCCCTACACCCTTGGAGTGCCTCAGAAGGACAGGTCTATGTGTTTTCAATTAATCTTATGCATGCAGCAGAAATATGATCTCTTAAGACTTTGTATTGTTTAGAACACAAAATCCTTAGAAATTTATTTACAAGTTGCTGCCTGGGTTCAACATTCTTAGGCCTTGAATACTTTTTCTACTGAGTTACCCTTGAGTTTGTAGGAAAAACAAGATCCTCTTAATACCTCTTACTGAATTTCTCTCATGAAGTCCGATTTCCTGATACAGACAGTCATAGACTGGTAATGGAATGGAAGAGAATGCATAAAAATAAGGTTCAGATCTCCTGTCATGTAAACTCTTTAACAGTGCCATTCTTATTTGATAGTAACCACGTCACCAAGAGTTTGGACACTGTTATTTATCCTGGTGCAGCCCTGTGGCAATGAAAACAGTGCTGCAAACCTGGTGAGTGTTTAACAGATGTCTGAAACTAAGGTAAGGTGAGCTCCTTTTCATGTGATTGATCTTGAATTTTGGTTCCTTGATCAAGGTCTCTTAGATTTCTTAATAAAAGGTGCCTGCCTTTTTTTTTTTACATTAAAAAGTAGAGCGGTAACCATCTATTTCCCCCCTTGCATCTGCAAGGCTTCCCCACAAAAATAGGGGGCAATTAGCCAGACTCCATTAGGCAGCTTCAGAAAAGCTAGGCTAAGTGGGCTGAGATGTCCTCAGAAGGGGAACTCATCCTCAGATGAGGATCTCCTCCTAGACAAAGACGCCTTGGAACGACCTAGGACGAAGACAAAGTTGACTAGGTCATGAAACCATAGGCCCTCATAACTCAGGGTCTGGGGTCTTAACTTGAGCCCTCAAATTTGATCTTAAACCAATGAACCAGTTTCATGCTAATAAGCACCCATCAAGCACCAATCAGTAAAGGCTAACTCTGTATAGAAAAATTAACATATACAGTCCATAGAAAAAATTATAAAAGATGACCATAATCACTAAATAATTGGCACCCTGCCCCCCCCCCTCCTGCTTACATGGGGAGTTCTGACTTTTTACCTCAACTTCTCCTTTATACTTCTCCCAATAAATTTACTTTCTATCTGCCCCCCCCCAAAAAAAAAGTAGAATTTTTAGCACAGATTTTTACTAAGAGAATAAAGAAAGTATAGATAATTCAAGGACCTGGTGTGGACATTATCACAAGGGACTGGATGACTTAACAGCCACCCATCAGATTTTTACAGCATGCTGAAACATCTGGCCATTCCACAATCCCTCACTGAGGACCCAATTATGTGTCAGCCCACGTTAGGTGCCACAGATGAAAAGAAGAGTGTGAATTCACAGCTTAAAGGAGGAGCAGACACAGGAACAGAGATCACATCCCTCCACGTGTGCTAATTTTAAGCACAGACTCTGGGCTCCAGGGGGATCTGGAACTTCACAAAAGGCAGGAATAACTGGATTAGGTCTTGAAGAAAGTAGAGTTTTGTAGAAATGTATTTAAGGGTCAGTGGCAAAAAAGAGAGAGAGAACAAACAAACTTGGTATGAGTGAACAGGACAATGGAAGATCCTTATGTATAAAAGAAGCAACAAGTTCCGTCTGACTTATGGAAAAGGCTCATGGGAGATGGTCAGGAAAGAGTTTAGGGAGATCTGAAGAAATGCTAAGTGTTATGGGCACAATTCTGTAAGACAAGGTCAGCAGGACTTTCGAAGTATGAATGAACACCATCAATGCTGACCTTTAGGAAAATCACCCTTCCTCTGTGATAAAGTTTGCCATGTACTAGAATAGAACAAAGTGCAGGAGAGTGGCCAGCGAAGCAGCCATGATGATTCTCCTGGACTGGCAAAGCCTGAAATTCCTGCCCGGACACTCAGCGGGGTTCCCCTGGAGGAGCAAATTTTAAAGAAATATTTGACTTCATATCTCCAGTCTAGGTCTGTCAAACCCAAATAAATAGACAGAAGTGGCTCTAATTTCTTTTCTTCAATTTCTCCTTCCAGAGAACCTGTCTGTGGGTTAAAGAAAACAAATTAAAATTCCACGAATTGTTCCCTTTGAGCTCTTCCTTTAGCCTACAAGGATCAATTTCTTACAGCAAGATGCAAGCAATGAAACACAAATTCTACTGGAGAAAATGCCACCTGATTATAAAACTTATCTGCTTTGCATGAACAGAAAACCTAATTACCTGCCATAAATTCAGGTCTGAGTACATATTTCATCTTATTTTTGAGTGATGTTGGCCAGCTCTTTGACAAAGCGATCTCTGGGCACACATGTCAAGTGTTAAAATGAACTTATCAGCAAATAAAGTCTTGGGTTAATAAATTACATAGAAAATTGCTATCATGTTACATTATCTTACACCGCATTGGCAAGAGAGAATTATAACCAAAGGGATTTAATTAAATGGAAAGTTACAAGTTGAGGGATGGGAGGGTAGGAAAAATAGCATTCTCCCGACAGTGCACGAGTAGTCACTAAGAGGAATGGGTCGGGTTATTCAGAAGGCAGTGGTGTGCATGTGCATGCGTGTGTGGGTTGCATGTGAGAAAGAGAAGTAGAGAGAGAGAAAGAGGAAGAGAGAATGGGGCAGGGGCAGAGAAAAGAGAGAGTCAGAGACAAAAAAGATAAAACAAGTAACGTCTCTGTTGACAGCCATTGAATATTGGAGGCAAACAGGTCTGAAAAGATAGCAGATACATATACAGAAATATTGGCTCCTCACTTTTTTGTTGTTAAAGCATACAGGAATACCAGCGACATGGAGAGGAAGCCTGCGGTGGTTCAGGCATTGCAGTTGATGCTGTATCATAGCGTTGGACAAGGCTCATCCCAGTGGGATGAGACACACTGAGAGGCTGAGACTGGACCCTGATCTGCCCCTGGGTGTAGAGAAGCAAGATGGATATCAGGGAGGCTCTACAAACTTACTAAAGAGGGAGAATGAAGCTCCACCCCGAAGAAGCACCCAGAAAATGTAAATAGGTCTAACAGATGGACATCAGGTAAACTTGTGGGTGGGATCGGGAAGAAAGCACGGAGTGGAGTGCTGTGGAATGGAAGATAAAGCCGAACAAAGAGCTGCGTGTATTCAAAGCATCAGATGGCAGAAGCCTGTCATCACTTGGGAGAGAATCAGTCCTCCAGGGGAACTCTGGACTTGCCTTCATTTAGGATAAACCGAAGCCCTGAAACCTAGGCAGGAAGGTGGAAACCACACGGAAAATCAAAGCCAACTTTCAGGTAGATTTCAGGAATCTATTAGCTCACTGCCTTTTTTTTCTCTGAGTGCCTGGAAAAATGGCAATAATACCTAGGTATTCCATAATATTTTATAAATGAAAGGCTGGAATCTTGCAATCAGAGACTAGATCAGAATTTTTTTTGATGAACCTCTGATGGTGAGTCCCAGAGGGCGAGGCTGGGGCTCTTGAGATTCTTTCTACTTAGCATCAGAGTGAGTGGGTTGAACTGAGACTGCTGGTTGGTTCAATCCTCGGATCAAGAAGAACGGAAAAAAGGTATAAGTCTGAGGAGTACTTGAAGGGAAGCTGTACCTTCAAAATGTCTTTTCCCTGGACTGCTCCTGTTTTCTCTAAAATCCTGCTTCTGTCTGTTTATAGCCCTCATGCATTTGACTTTTATTAGTTATTTAAGTAACTGGTTTTTCCACAAGTCTGAGCAGGGAAAAGAGTAGAAAAACAATATGAACAATTAAGGAATTTAATGGGGGAGAAGTTGGGTAAATCCCCGCCCCCATTTTATTGATATGTATAAGTGCAAAATTTAAGGTTTACAGTGAAGTTTAGCATTTTGTGTACATACATATCTTGTCCAGGTGACAAGGACTTTCCTACTCTCCTTTTGTCCCTCCCTCTACCCACCCCTCCCTCCCTCCCCGCCCTACCTCCCTGTTTCACTTTGTTTTTCATTGATGTTTCATCCAAGTCATGACAGGCAATGTCTCATAGAAATTAAAGAATATGCACCTGCGGTGAGGCTGAAGTGTCTGTGTGCAAGGTCTGTATGCATTAAAGATGTTCATGGGCACTGAAAGGCTTTGTCCAAAAGAATGATCTTAGAGGAAACAAACAAACAAACAAAAAACAAAACAAAACAAAACAACAACAAAACCCAAAGGAACTTACAGACTGAAATCCAATCCTCAATACTGTCATTATAAACAATATGAAAGAGTAAATGGAGGGTGTTAGGAAGAAAGAGAGAAGAGATAGAGAGGGAAAAGGAGAGGAGAGAAGAGAGAGGGAGATGATAGTGAGGCTAGGAAACCGGCGTTCTCCCCAAATGTAGGGTCTGTAGAACCCTTGGGAGTTGTGTGGTTTTGGATAAAATCTGCTCTAACCTGAAAGGAGGAGGCTCTAATAGCTCAAAATCAGAAAACCCACAGCTTGGCCAAGAGGAGATCATTAGAAATAAAATGAAAGAACTGATTTATATGGAGATTCAGGTTGGTGGAGGGTGAGGAGAAGGGGAATAAGAAAAAAGTTCAAGTACAATGTTGTTGTTAGTATAACTTTAGGGGTTTATTATTATTATTATTATTATTATTATATTTTTGAGACAGGCTCTCCCTCTGTAGTCCAGGCTGACCCTGAACTCACTACGTAGCCCAGGCTGGCCTCAAAATCCTAGCAATCCTCCTGCCTCAGCCTCTTGAGTGCTAAGATTACAGAGGAGTGCTAGGATTGCAGACATGTGCCACCATGCCTGCCTTTCAAATTATCTTAATACCAAAATAAGATAAATGAGCTGACACAGGGTAGAAGCAGGTGTAATCAATGGTGAGTTTCTAAAGGAAGTGGCTTGGAGAAATTTAAGCACAGACTGAAACGTAAGAAATGAATTCCTGGTAAAAGCACAGCTTATCTTAGATGTGAAGATTTATCACATCTTGATAAATCAGTCTCTGAATCTGTGAAGTCCTAAGGGTTATTAAAGGAAGATGATATCAGACCAATAGGTCTTTGGATCCAGATGGCTACCAGAATTTCCAATTAGCTTTAAAAACAAATACATAGGGTCCTTGTCCTTACTATAAAATCTGCACCCCTGAGTGTGTATGAACATGAAGGGTATGTAAAGGGAATCTATATCACTAAAAAGCATCACTAATGAATCTAAGGCAATGCGTCATCAACTGGCATTAGGAAGATGTTTTATTAGACTGACTCATATCCACAGGTTAAGAGCTTTGATTGCCATTATTATTAAAAGAAGATCCTTCAAAAAAAGCCAGTCTTTCATATACGCCTCACTTTCTACTTTTAAACTTCTCGTGAACTTCACCCTTGTATATTTAGAGAACGGAAGCAAAAGGTGGTTCTTTGTGACTTTCGCAGATTCTTCTATTTCAACAGGCAGATCTTCTATCAGGTCTACTCTTAGTATACAGGTTAGTGGTAAACACTCACTTACTAACTCACAGAATTATTAAGTCTAGAGAGTATTCTTCTGGGAGGAAAGTGTTCTTTATGGTAGATCAACCCATTCTATTACCTAAATAATTTTCCATTAGTGGTTGTCATGGAAGTGTTCTTATATATCTCACACATCAATGGCTACCAAGGAGATGAAATCTAGCACTTATTACTGTGGGGGTGAATCAAATTTGCCTAGCATCGCTCTGTCCAATGTCCTTTTTACCCCAGCTCCCTTTTGGGAGCCAGATGAAAGAATTATGAATGCATCAATTTATCCAAAGCCATATCCCTCCATTCAAATTTACCATTTACTGAGGGAGCCACTTGTTGGGCATGCGTGTAACTGCATCATTCCTTCTGAGGCCAGATCACTGGCAGAAATGACAGCTGGTGCCTTGGGATAGAGCTATGATTTTTATCGTGCCCTGTGGAAGGCTGGAAATGGACTAGCCAAAGCCAAGGACATCATAAAAATGCTCCAGTTTCTGTGCAATCAATTATGCTCTAATTTACACACTGACTGTTATGAATTCAACAGCCCAGGAAATTCATTTAATTAGGAAGGCAGTTATGATAAAACGAGGCATTTTCCCTTTCTAGCAAGAGACCTTTCTTTCACATCCTACTGGCCTCAAAATCGTGGCATCCTTATTCTCTAGTGGGCGTGTTCTTGGGGCTCTTCCATGTCCTCTCACCTTATAAACAAGGACTCTCAAGCAAAATCCAGGGATATTAGAATGGCAAAGATCTAGATGTTTGGGTGGGAAGGGTTGTCTCCAAGACTGTTTTACCAGGTTGGATTTTTTTCTCATGCCATGGTACCTCTTCTCATTCCACTGGCTCACGAAGACAGTGGTGCTATCTGTGCAGTCCTAGATGGGTTCTATAGCCTGAGCTCAGAGGAAAATGCTTGCCCGGGAGCGCTCCTTGAGGATGGCTTCTGTTGACTAAAAGCAGAGCTCCCTCCCCTCATCGTGAGGTCTGTCCATTGCCTATACCATCCAACTGAATGTAGGTTGGAAGGACTGCAATGGGTGCCCATCGGAATGGGTCAGACGGGGAACAGAGAGGACCACAAGGTCCTGGCCAGTTACAGAGTCCTTGAAGGACCTGCTGACTCTGGTTTGGCTTTTGGAAAGCAGCAAATGGTGAATATCATGAGACTATTCTTCATGAATACATAAGATGAAGTCATATCATTAAAAGTTATTTCTACCTTAAATAACTGAAATTCACTTTGTACTTTTTTTTCTTCTTCAAAAATAAATGGTTGAATTGTTTAGGCAAGAGAGAGGCCCCCTGGAACCATGTAAACTTGAATAAAATGAAGGAATTAGAAGTACAGGTTGAGTTAACAACAGAAAAAAGGCGGGGGTGCAGTAAAATACCTCTTCTTTTGGGAAGCAATCTGTTTTAGGAAGCATTAGTTGCATACTTAACTTTCCAGCTTGACAGGCTGGATGTTCTTTCCCAGAATGCTACAAGTCAGAGTTGTATTTGAATTTCCCTAGCCTAGAAAGACAATATATAAATACCAACATTGTATATTTATGTTGTGTGCTCTCTGACATACCCAGAATACTTATTGGCGTTAACTAATTAATTTGTATCATTTTAAAAAATGGCTACCATGTCTGTGAAATAGTTCAGGCATTATTATCTTCATTTACTATAAGGCAATTTTTATTGATTTTTTTTTAAAAAAAGACTGCATTTAATGAAACCAGCCCAGAGTACAAATATGGAATATGTGTGTGAAATATATTCTACAGTGATATGGGGAACAAAACAAAACAAAACAGATTAAAACCCAAAGTTAGAAGAAGCCCTGGTTTTTGACCAAGTCTCCAGGTTTACGGAAAACATGTTTTGAGAGTGGTCCTCGGTATACTGACAGGATACGTGGTAGGTTCCTTCTTCAAGGCATTAACTGTCCTGAAGAGTAGCTCTGAAATGTAGGCCTAGCGTCCTCATTACTATAATAAAGATCACATCAATTCAGCTGTCAGTCCCTTTCCTATGGATATAATGTTGAAGGGTTCTCTCTGTGACCAATTCTTTGAGCTTCCAGACAGACTGTCTAGTTTTATGGAAAGTCAGTTGAAGAAAAATAACAATGGAGTTGAACTCGGAACTGAGCTAGAGCCCGTAATAGGGTTTTCCATTGTAGTTTCTTGAAAGAAGGCATTTAAGATTTAAGTTCTTTGGTAATGAGCTCAACAAATACAGGTATCTTAAGACTCTAAAGTTATATGACTATGTTTCAGTGGGGCTTAAAACATTCATATAGTTTGAGTCACTGGATTTAGGGTACATGGTGAGGTCTACCTGGCATTGTGGAAAACAAGGGAATTAAATAATAAAGCTTCCATCGATTGTAGTGGTGAAACAGACACTGGTCTTTGAGAGCCTAGATAGCTTCATGCTGGATAACTGGCTTGCTTTGAAAGAAATGTGGAAGGTATGGTTCCCTTGCTATCCTGAAGCAGCCCTCCTCTAGACCAGCGTACTATCTATCCCCTTAAACCTTCATGATCACATTACAGAGAAAGCTTCCACAAAGACCAAATGGTATCATTTGTCAATATTATTCTTCCAGTGAGTAAAACTTGAGTGGCTAGTAGGATTTATTTTCTGCATGGTAGGTACTTCTCCACAACAAGAACTGGCAACAAAAGAAGGCTTTAAATATTATGCGATATTGTTCGTGGTGAAAATACCTCTTAATATTAAGATTGTACAATTTAGGAATTTGGAACCACGCAGATTTTCCCCAGAGTATTTCCAAGGAAACTCGTCCTCAAAATTCCTGTCTACATTCAGAAAAATCACAGCTCCAAAAACTCAAGTCCAGGGTGGTGCATTTTGACACAAATTCCTGATTCTACACAATAGTTGGTCACTGAGAAACTGACAGGATGTACATTAGGTTCTTGTTTGGTTTGAACAGAGGCATTAGGAGAGCAATGGAGAATTACTCTTCGGTGGCCATATTTGGCAAAGAAAGTCTTTCCGCCCCAGCACCTACTATCACTTATCCCGATAGAGCTGTGACACAGTCCAGATGTCATTCCAAAGTTAAAATTACATTGTTTTCATAACAAAGTCAGCTTACCTCATTCTTAAATACATCACACTAATGGTCCTCTGTACAATGTCACGGAGAGAATGAGTTAGATCTTTCCAGAAGACTTGCCAGCCACAGACGACGGGAGGAATCATGACACTGTAAGAGAACTCCCTAGCTGGCTACACATCTACCTATCTAAGAAGCACACAGAAGGATTCAAGCCATTGTGGTTCAAACCATCTTCAATCTCTAGGGAACTTTACAAGTATTTGTTCCTGTGGTAGGTGAAAGGCCCATGATTTCGTTGACTACAACATTACTTATTGTTGTTGCTACTTATTGGTTCACTCTTTCTTCCTGAGTCATGGTCACCTGAAATTAATTTATGGTTCTAATGTCTATGAGCCTCATGCACACCATTTTTTCCACGGAACATGTAGAACTCGGAAAGTAACAATTCCAGATGTCGTGCCAAAATCCACATGATTTCAGCACATGCAAACCATCATTTTGAAAGCTGAACTCCACTTTCCCTTATCTCTGCTGTAGTCTCACTTGCTTTATCATGTTTGTGGTTTTGATCATGGGCTGCAGAACTAAGACATCCTTCCAACACTAATGAATGCTCTTCTGTCGAGGGCTGGCATGGTAAAATGCCAAACAAGGAAATCTCTTGCTAACCAGTCACTAATACTTTTCAAACTACAGCAGTAAACCTGGGGAAAGAGGATTTTTCTCTTAGTTTTAGAGATTTTTTTCCCTATTTGGCTTCATATTTATCTGTGATCTATATTTTTATGTATTTGATTCATATTGAAAAAAATCCGGTCTACTTAGATGCTCACTTACTCTAAACCAGTGATTATGAACAAGATTAATAAAACAATATTTTAATGAATGCTAGCATTTTTGATTTGCATGCAAGAAATCCTCTTTAAGCCTTTCTTTGACTGTTCAGAAACAATTTTTCAAAAAAAGATTCAAAGTAAATTTAAGGTATGAATTATAAAACAAAAATACTCAGATTAATTATTCTATTTTTGAATGAAGACCTCACTACTTCAAAAAAAAGAGCATGTGCATGTGTGAGGAGTACAATCCAAAAATTGCACACATGTCCTTTACGATTGCTAAGACAAGATAAATGTCACCACTGATTTTTAGAGTTTTTAGTCTGTACGTTTTGTGATTCCTGACACACAGATTCTTACGACCTAGCCAAAGATGACAAGCTATAGTCTAATCAATTTTTCCTGTTCATGCAATGCTCTTTGCTTCATTGGCTAATGTGACTCGTTTTACAGATTTATTCCTTGGTGGTTAAATTTGAGACTGTACGCAATTCCAAGCTAGAGGTCTTGAGGTAGACATTTCATCTTGGGAGAAATGAGAATTAGATTAATCTTGATCAAATTCAACAAAGTTATCTTGAGACCCATTGGCTCCATATTGAGGATGGCATTGCACCTCCAGTTTCCCTCCTGATGCATGATATTTTACTGACTTTTGGCTCTGCAAAGCCAAACCTAGAGGATTTTTTAAAAAAGATTTTTCCTTCAATTATGCTGATATGGGTCACGTCAATCAAGTCAATGTGCTAGGCAATCTGAAAAAAGACAGCTATTTGGTCATAGAAAGTATTTAACATTTTATGTACAGTGTATACACATGTCTGCTCCTGTGTAATCCAGACCTACTTCTGCCGCGCTATCTTGAGAGGATTAGTTTGCATAGATTAAGTCACCTCCATGGGTGCAAAGAGCAAGGAATGCAAATGAATTCAATGTCAACCCGGTACAGCCGGGAGAACAGGTCAAATGGTTTAGAATTCTCATGGGGTCTGTGTATGATCACTCCACGGATGCTCTTCTCTACTCCTCAAATGTCATTCTTCCACGTATTTGCATGATCAAAGCCTACTTAATCGTGTATGATGCAACTCTAAGGTCACCTCCTCCACAAAGCCATTTGTGACTATAATCATTCTTGACATATATCACTTTCTGACTTGCATGGTGACTATGTTCCCAGCTCATCACCAATACTGAGCTACAAACACCTTGAGAAACAACCCCATCTGCTTTAATGGGATTTCCAAAGAGAACAGAAAACAGTCAAGACGTATTTACTGAATCAAAATATGTAATGGTAGCTGTATATTTTTCTCCTCCTATGGTAGTATCATTTTCCCAATTCTAGAAAGCATTTTTTGAAATCACCACGTCTCGCAACACACCATTAGCAAGGTAGAGAAGTACCCAGGAACTAAACTGTGTGCACTCAGACAAGCAGGTAGAAATTTGACCTACACAGTGAAAGGAGTAGTAGTTCTGGAGGGCCAATATGTCACTTAAAAAGTTATTGTGCATAAATTGCAATTACTCTGGTCTGGGAGCATGTGTTCATGACTAAGAAATTGTCTCTAGGCCCAGGAAGAGTATGCTGCTGGCTTCCCCAGCAGACGCTAGTGCCAACCAGAATGGCACTTACAAAAACAATACCAGGTTATCTCTAAAGAGTGTCCCTATGATGAGCCACCGGAATGGCATGCTATGCTAAAGAACTCAGCGACTCTGTAGCCATGTTATTCTCACAGACCACTTAGTGACACGGTGTTGCTCAAGGCAGTTGCTCACAATCAATAAAACCAATGGCTAAACTTTAGGCAGCCTTTCCTGCTTTCACCAGTTGGCCCAGGCTAGTGATGTTTTGCTCAGACCCCTTCAGCAAGTTTATTTGCAATTTCTTCCAAATGTCACTTACTAGAAACTCTGCATGCCTGACCCTGGAGGTAATAAACCTGGAGATGCAGTTCCCACCAGCAAATTAAAAAGGCTCAGGTAGGCATAAACAAAGGACCTGGAAGATTGGGGTAGTTCACAGCTAGAGAGCCACACGGTGGTAGTATATTTTCCCCCCATTTTATTGATATGTCTAAGTGCAAAATTTTAGGTTTACAATGAAGTTTAGCATTTTGTGCATCTACATATCTTATCAAGGTGATAACGACTTTCCCACTCTCCTTTTGTCCCTCCCCCTACACATCCCTCCCCCTGTTCCCCCATAATATTGTTCTATTGTTGGTGTTTTCCATTTATTGGGTGTTGTCAGCAAAACCTACACAGAAACTGTTCCACATTCAGAACTATTCCCAAATCATTAGATTTCAAAGATGTAGTATGGCTCCCTGCTAAATCTTCCATTAGTTGCCCAAGGAAGCTGCAAGAATAGCTCAGAAGAGTCTCAGCCAAAAATACATACTCATAAAATATGGAGAAACCAGTAAAATAATAAATGGACAAAAGATTAATTGGTAAACACTGCTGGTGGTAGGCAGAGAATTCTTTAATCTAAGAATCAATATCCTAATCTGAAAGGAGTTGAAAAATAAATTTAAAAACCAAAATTAAGGAAGGAAAAAATGGAGAAAGATCTGTGTGTTCTTTAAATGACATTTGAAACACACATGTGTGCTTTTCAAAGCCATTTGTTGTAGTTACTGTTTGGGCAGCTTTCTTGTGTGTCTGTTCAGTAAACATCTTACATTTGGATACACTGTCCAATTTTTTAAGATTGCTTACAGTATCCTTCATTAAAAAGATTTGTGACATTACTCCAGGTACAATATTTATTAAAAAATTCAAAGGTCAGAAAATTCCTATAAGCCTGTAAAGATGTTTTGAATGTATCATTTATCTTAAGGTCCTTTAAAAATTAACTACAAGTTTTCAATTTTATTTTTTCCCTCTCACAGTTGAGAGTAACCATAGTACCCATTATGTACTTTGCTTTTCAGCAGAAGTGACTACACATCTCTGCCCTTAGCTGAACAGAAAACAACCATATGGGCCCTGTTCTTAGCCAGCACTCCATTAGCTAATTAAATTTGCAAAGTCCAACCAGCGAGAGACCACGGATTAGCCCCATTTTAATGACTCCATCCCTTTGGCAGAGCTAATGTGGTCTTGCTGCAAAGCAGACTAGAGAAGCTTGCCTCATTTTGAACAGGTGAGGTGATTTGAAGTATGCTGAAAATCATATACACCCAATTAAAAAAGACAAAGATTAATCTAAATTTACTAATACGTGTTATTTACACAATATACTCAAGATCTCATAATCCTAATGTAGAACATAAGATTTGTTAGGAAGATGTTTCATGTTTATTTACAGTAAATATTTGAAATTGGTATGTATTTTATAGTTATTATCTCCTTTTATTTCAATTACTGAATAGCTCCATCTAACCAGTGGCTACCATGTTGAATGACACAGAGTTAGCTGGTGGGATTAGACCCTCCATTTTCTCTCTGTTGGCCACACTCAGAGTCTATTTCAAGGGTTTGCTTCCCATACCTGAATTTTAGCTGGGCACACAATGATTCGACAATGAAAAATTAACCTGAAGTTAAATAATAATAGTTGGCCTACTTCCCCTTTAGGAAAATACTCTCTGTTTAAAAATTCCATACCTCAGAAGAAAGTGAGGCAATGCCGATGCTGGTGAGCTCAAAATAGCTATTCCACCCTTTATGTGCTCATGCCTTCATTCCCACAAGTCTCCCCTCTTCTACCTGAAGATCCAGGGAGACTGAACTGGTTGATGTGAGTGAGCAGAGCAGGGAAGATGTGTTTCTCTATACTGTATTCATCTAATTTAACCTACTATTCAGGTAAACTGAGGCCTGGAAGTGCCTTTTTGAACTTCCCTCTTTGAAAAGAGTTACATTTACCAGTGACCAAATAGCTATTGTTCCAACAAAGAAAACAGTTAAAATGCCTGTTTAAACACTATGCTTTCTGAGGGCCTCCTGACAGCCCCTTTGGGTAATTTGTCCTACTAAGCCAGGTACCCCGGGCTGCAGCAGAATCCCAAAACAGGAACTTAGCTCATGCAGCAGTAAGAAGGTATCTGCTCATTGGATGTTCACTTACACTCACAACATTTTGCACTCTGGCTTGATGTTTCATATTCTGCATGTCTAGCTTTATTTTTCAAAAGGCTCTAAAGGGATCATCCAGAGTTTATCTTATGAATAGATTGGCATGAGTTTTAAACAAGACCCAAATGAAGCACACTTGATTTCAAGAAATTGAAGGAACAATTAAGAAAGAGTTGCTACAGAGTGCGGTGCCTATGCTTGTTCCTGCAATTTAAGAGGGGACAGAATCCCATTAAATCATCTTCAAATGGCTCTTGCTGTAAAAGCAAAGTAGAAAAGGGGCAAATCTGAAATTCAAATGACGCTCCTGCTTCACCAGACATTTAGCCTGATCCAAGGAGTGCTGAGTAATCAAGGCGTTCCTTGTCATGTCTAAACCCACTCTAAGACTTGTGCTTTGACCTTTAGAACTTTCTACTCTCCCCCTTGCCTCTCATCAACCCCTCCATCCTCCTTCCGCTTACTTCTTGGAAGACCTGCTGACCCGTAGGATGCTGCTTCTCTCTGACCTCATCTTAGTCTGGTTATAATTCTCTCCTTTGGGTCACATACAATTTCTTAGAATGGTTAAGTTTATAAGGCATGATTAGTACCCCAAGGCACATGCAGCAGTGAACAGATGGCGAGGGGAAACCTACCTAGATTGGAGTCTTTGTTAGATATTTATCAAACCCCTCATTTTCTCATGGTATGCCACCTTTGGACAAATCAAGCGTTCCTCAGATAGATTTATTTTGTCTTTCCTGTCTAGGAGTAATGTCAAACTTAATAAAAAATGGATGACTGCTGGGGATTGAGGACTGACTTCAGTATGGGGCTAGAGGTGGGCTTTTCTCTAATCATCCCACAAAAACCATGCCAGTAGGCTTTCTTTTAGTAATTTTTCCTAGGCATACTCACAGATCTGAAATTCACACTGATTGGTTTCTTTAAAGTTACCATGACATTCTTCCTATACAATTCTTTAAGGAGGCTGGGACAATTAAGCTTAGTTTTGGCATTTTGTTTGTCATGTTGAACAGCCAATAGGACCTGTCTGGTTTTCTAACAGACAGCTATTAACATGAACCAATAGGACCTGCCTGGCTTTCTAACAGCTATTAACACAGATCTAACCTTCACAACAAAGGCGGGACTAAAGATCTAGGGAGGAAAATCATCAATTCTGAGATGAGAGTCCCAGGTACAGGTTTAGCGAAGGAACGAGATTCTCCAAGGGCAAGAAATGGCCGACAGAAGCTTCCTGGGAGATTTTCCTATTCAGAGGGTGAGAAGACGAAGATGAAATGGAAAAGCATCCACCCGGTGCAACTGGAAAAGCCATGTAGTGCACCCTGAGGAGCTGTGCATCAGAGGTAGTTCAACCGGCCAGTGTTACTGGAGTTGTAGAAGAAGCCAAGTGGTATGTGCAGGCCCAGGTTCCAAGAGACTAATGGTCCCCCCACTTCATGGAAGTTCTACACCCACTGAGGCACAAGAGTCTTTAGAAAGAAGGCAAAATCGTTTTTCTGAGGTAGAGATGAAAGTAAAACATGAAAAACAAAAATGTGGTGCATGAATAAAATAGGAAACAGGATTCCCAGGGAAAACTCCTCACATAATGCCAGGCTTCTCAACTTAACCACAATTTTATGAACAAAATCGAGAGCAGAAATAAAAGGAATTTTCAGTGACTTAGTACATTCTTTAACAAGCTGAATTGGTCTTGGATATTTAAGTCTGTAATGATTTTATGCACTTTAAGCAATGAGAAGAGAATGAACAGGAAAAGCAAGAGTTTCAATATGGCTCTAGAATAGAACCAGAGAAAGGAAAGTAAGTCCTGGGAAATCTAAGGGGAGACACGTGACAGCTCCCTATCTATTGTGGTATCTGCTTGGTATTTATTGCCAAGAGCGAATCAGAAGACATGCAGGACATACTCTGAAGGTACCAAGATCACCTCAAGGAAGAAAGGATGGACCAGTAAGAGATCCTGAATTTTCAGCTCCTTTGTTTCTTGCAAAGTTTTCTCTTTAAAAAATCTGAAACTTGTGGACACAGTTGCTGGAGCTCAAGCCTCCCTGTATGCAACTACTCTGCTTTCAGTCATAGGTAGACCTGATTACATAGCCCTGTATACGACCCCATAAATGAAGAACAACACACAAAATGCGTACGCTGGGGCCTGGGGCTGAGCCTGGGACAGGGACAGAAGCTGCCTGAAAGTCACTCGGGAGAACAATCACATCTGATTTCAACATGTGACTTTATCATTAGTTGTGGCCAGAGATTGTAGTGTGTTGGGGGTATTAAGTTTACAAAATCTAATCTGTCTCTTCCCTGGAGGTTTCTCCTTTGAGTTAGATGATTTCAGAAATGATGGTCTATTTTCATGTCAACTTTTCACAGCTCAGGTTCTAGCTCCAGTGGATATCAGTATCTGTAGAACATTTGCTGAAAACATCAAGATGACTCTAAAAAAAAATCTACTGTTAATGATCATCTGTTCAGAAATACAACCCCCATCTCTGCCCCCAACTCCCCACAGCCAAGGTCAGTGGCCTTGTCTAGATGAGGCATAATCGACCAGTAGATGGAGTAAGTGGTTCCAAGAAATTTGTACCTGCTGAATAATGTGGCAATCTTTCAGTATTTTCCAAAAAAGGGACAAAGGGATCACCATATCTAAATATTGAGTATAATGTGCAACTGCATCTGTTCATGAAAGTTTTCTCTTTAAAAAATTTTAAACTCTTGGACATAGTTGCTTGAATGGGCGACAATGGACGACACAAGTCGCTCTGGCCTACAATGTTTTGTATGTCAGGAGTCAGCAACTCATATACACATGAATACTGAATAGGTACACCCCATAAAGCATGGATCATAAAGAACTACACAGGGGAACAAGCAGTGGTAAGCAGTTGAAGACCGAGGCAACTGGGGGTAGTCAAAAGTACTTCCTTTCTTCATAATTTTGTTTATCACAGGCCAGCCTAACCTCTGGAAAACAATCCCAAGTGCAATTTCCCCATTCAACCCTAAATATTTCTCAAAAGTGGTCATTTCACCCTGTGGTTTGGTGGTGGTAGGTTGAGACGGGGCGAAGCTCCACTTCGCCACTGGTACTACAGAGCAGAGCGCTGCGTCGACTCCCTCAGGCTACCAAGCCTCTCTTTTGTCGGCAGTGCTGGGGATAGGACACTGGGAATAATTTATCACACTTGGTTTGGGTGTTCCCGATTTTCAGGCTGTGGCTAATTCCCAAAGACAGCAAGGCAACAAAGTCCACTTTCCTAAAAGAAAAACTGTGGTTGCACCACCTTTCCATTAAATGGGCCATGGAAGAAAAATGAACAGCCACAGAAGATCAGGATATTCAGAAATCCTCAGAAAACCTGACTGTGTCAACTGTGTGGTCTGAGAAGTCTAATTTGTTGGGCACTTGGAATCTGGCATCTGCTTCTTTCTGTGCGCTTTTCTGTATAAATACGCACACACATGCATATGTAAACTACAGTGTGCTTCCCTCCGTGCCCTATTCACCCTCCAGGTACCTTCAGGATGCCTCTCTGAACATCCAGAGTCAGACTGGTAAGCCACGTTGGGGAGTTGTCCTTAGCCCTTCAACTCCCCTCCAATGTGTGAGTTGGTCATGGTAACATGCATATGGTGGCCAGGTGTTCAGGAGACCCTTAGCAAACCACCTATATGCTCATCACCATACCTAATACAATGGACCAGTATTTTTATGGAGAAGGACCATTGAGAGGTGAGAGAAGGCATCTTTGATGAGAAATTAAAATGGTCCTATCATCAACACCTTGTTGGTCCAAGGCCACATCATGTAGAGCCTACTAACTAGAGAATACAGACCAGTAACATCCCAGACATGAGAACTGAGGGGCAGAGCAACTCAAAGGCCAGCTAGATACTTGTTATTTCTCTCCTCTGTGGTGCACACAAGGCAAATTCCGTCGACTCCAGTCACATCCCACAGTTATCAGACCCTGAACCAAAGAAGATTCTCATTTGTCTTTCATGAGCCTATCAAACGCCTCCATTCTGCTACTTGATAAATTATCCTGAATGGAGGCTTTTAGAAAATGGGTTGACATATAAGTCTTCTTAGTGCATGTAAGTTCTAGGCCTCAGCGACCCCCTTGGATGTTTGCTTTGATGAAGCTGTGCGGTCTTGTATAGCTTTTCAGATGCTTCTCTTCCCTACCCTGAGGTTCTTCGTGTTTAGGTAACTAGAGGTCATTTATTGGGAGGCTCCCTAATGACGCTCTCCGTGTTCGTGTGAGATCACAGAATTCCTACTTCAGAGTGACATATACCCCAATCTGTCTCTGAGTCTATGAAGAGAAGTCAAATTCAACGGCACAACAAGTAAGGCTTTGCTAAAATTACCCCACCTGTCAGGATGCGAAACTACTAGTTTGAAGATTTTAATCACAACATTGACACATGTCATGCTAATTTGGACCAGTTACATAATTTAACTGATAAAATCATCTAAATTTTACCTGCATGGTGACACAACTGGGGTTAAAAAGTGAAAAATTCTATCAAGTAGACATATTCTTAATTTATATTTTAATGACATTTAAGTTTTATTTAATATGAATTTGCGTATTCTGAAATGAAATAATGTGATGAGTTCATTATGTCAAAGTATGCCTTGGTGTCCAGGTGTTCAGGGCCAATACAAAGAGAAGAGGAAGAATTAATTTGTCCCACAAGGCAGCAAAAGGACACAGCCTTCAGGATGCCATGGGAGGTCATACTGCAACTACTTCTTGTTAATCTGCAGACCAATGGAACTCTAGCATTGCTACTCATGCAAGTTTAAATTCAGAACACTTTGGATCTAAGTTTCACATTATCAATACTTCTCCCCTCGGCTTGTATTTAGTATATCTGGGCTGCTTGGCTTACACTAAGAAACAATGTCCAATTTTCTGTTGCTAGCTGTGCTGTGCTTTGATAAACTCTTTACAAATTGTGTGTAATTACCGCATTGCAAGCAGGGAACGGCAATAAATTTGGCAAAGTATTTTTGAATAAAACGTAAGTAGCTAAAAGGACTTTCTGAATGACAAATTTGGCATGGCCAGATAAATTAAAATTACCGTGAAGGATCAGAATCTATTGAATTTTTATGTGTTTAGGGCGAAGGGGCAAAAAATAAAAAGAAGCTTGCTGTAGGCTTTAGCCTATGTACTCTGCTGATTATGGCTGATCACATTTAGTTAGGGACCACAGTGCTTTGTGAAAGATGAAAACATTCTTTGGGGGGGGGGGGGGGAACCCGTTAACCTCCCTCCTTGCCTCGAGTGGTAACTCTGTATCTTCTATTTTAAATATCAGTAGGACACCCCCATCTTTGGATGAAAAATGCTGACTGGTATGTTCTGGGAATCTTGGCTCACTCAAGGATAACGAGCAGAGTGCCCTGGCCGTGTGCCCAGCGCTAAGGCAGGGAGTTACCCCGGAGTGCTTTTTTTAACTTACACTCAAGTTTTGACTTAGAAAGCAAGGTCTGTTGGTGCATCCCAGGAAGCCACGTTTTCCCTCTCTAACCACCACAATGGAATCCTATTTCCCTGAAACCTTTAATTGGCCTTGTCAGTATAATATAATCTATGTATTCATAGAAAAAAATTTTTTTTGAGAAATCTAGGTGGGAAAGGCATATGTAGGATTTGCCTACTCCGAGGAGCCCAAGTGCTTCTCCTCTTTCAGCTGAGAGGTAGGAGAAGGGTGGGCCGTGGACGGGGACCTCCGCAGGTGTGCGTGTGTGAGAAAGTGGAGAAGAGTTGCTCTCCCTTGACCTTCTAGGCTTCTGCATGTTGGAACGTGGCCGCAGGCTGATGCTCACAAGGAGTCATTGTGTCAGTCGCCTCATGCCTGATGTCAACACCTGGTAAAGTTTTCTGTGAAGGGGATAGTTGAGAGTGTTTTTAAAAACACTTTAACATAGTGATAAGGTTTTCTTTAAGATCTCATCAAATCCGAAGAGCCCACTGAAGGAATTAGATACCTTTCCTACTCATCAATGATTGGAAAGAATTCTAAAGCAGAAGATGAAGAAATAAGGTCTAAATGCACTGTGCTGCCTCCTTAGGTGATACAACCTGGTACATAAGAAAATTTAACACTACGAAAGACCCTTGAACACCACAATTATGGAGCTATGCTTTCTCCTCTTAGCCTTCCATTCTAATAAGTTTTTAGCCCATCTAAAAAGCAGAGGCCTTCTAAAGTCATTTTACTCTGTGTCCACTTTGCTTTTTGAATCTTAAGCTTTAGAAACTATCATAAAGAAGTCAAATCATTGTCAAGTTCATGAGATGTGATTACAGTATAGTTTTTCACCCACAATATGTCATAAAACGTGGAGTTTTGCTCCAATTGAAGATAAATTTTACTATCTATCCATTACCTATCTCTGGGTCAAAGTTTCATGTGGGCAGAATTTGCCTCAACTTACATCAAGCGAGATTGTTTATCTCACAAGTGGATTTCTCTCTCTTATGTGTAGCAGTTTCTCCATGTCAGGCAAGGAGGCCAAGAGTCTTGGCTCTGTCTTCTCTCTCGAAACCTGTAGCCATGCCCCTGGTGAGCTCCGAGCCTTGGGAAGCAGAACTGTGGCTAGGACTCAGTAGGCTTTTTCTTGAAGAAAACAGAGAAACAGAAAGAGCCAGAGGAAAGGGAACCGACACCAGAGGTGGGTAAAGGAGGAAAACAATGGAGGGCAAGGTAAGTGGGAAGAAAAGAGAGATTAAAGAAGGGAGGTTGAAGAGAAGGAGAAATAATTTTAGCCACCAAGGCTTTCCTGGGAGTGCCAAGCCAGGCAGCTGGGACAGCTCTGACCTGGCTCCTTCACCTCAGAGCGAGGGAAGAACAGCACTATTTTTACAGAAGGTCATTAGCAAGTCACGCGTAGACATCGCCACGTGAGTGCTTGCAGGAAAGGTCCTGACCGAAACAACATTTGGGCACAGATCTCAGGGCAATTTGCTTGCCATGCCATGGCCAGCTAGCCAGGTGACCTGGAGACTGGTTTCATCTTGCTTTTTTTTTTTCCTGATCAAGCAGCACTTCCATTAAGAAAAAGGCACCCAGCTATTAATTTCTGCTCTTACCCTGGCCAATGAGATACAAGCGTGTGCAATTTTGTGTCTATTTTAGGGCATGGATGTGGGGGCGGCTAAAACTGTCGCTTGGCTTAGAGCGCTCTGCATTCATGTCACTGTCTCCAGTTCCGTCCTCTTTGTTCCTCCCTTTTTTTGACAGGCTGCCTGACGGTTTATAAGGACGGTGCGCGATTCTTACTGGCTCAGACTAGGTGAAGGTGGGGTGCAGGGAAGGGCTCTATAAAAGACCACTTTCTTCTTAGCAGTTGGTTTTGTTTTTCTTATGAGAATATCTGAGTGCTTTTAAGTATTAGTCACTGCTATTTGAACACTTTATTTTCCTGGGGAAACATTTCAGCACTCTTACGCTTCTCTCTACTCTCTTAGACTCCTGAGGTATCAGAAATTACCAAAAAAGAGACTCATTTGCAACTAGTCTCTATTGCTTTATTGGTCACGATATCACAATATCTCATGCATTACATGTTGGCCCCAGAGCAAGCAGTGGATTAAGTGTACTCGTGGTGAAATACCTGTGTGGTTCATTTCTATGAAGTGACCACATTTCATTCCACTAAGTGCCTTTTCCTGAATCTGTTGGACCATCAGAATATTCAATGTAAGTATGTCCCAATTAACAGGACAAATAGAGGAGGATGAGGTTCACCTTGACTCCACCAACATCAGAAACAAAGTCGAAAGAGACACGCAGAGTCAGAGTGAGTCCTGCCCTGAAATTACATACGTGGCTACTAAGTTATATGGGTTGGGCATAGTATAGTTACAGATAATAAATATGTCTACCACGACTGTATAGGGGGCCTGGAATCTTCACTCTGAGGGACTTACACAAGATGATACTTGATAGGGAAATGATAGCTAATTCCATAGTGAACAGGCTATCATAATTGATTGCTTCACACCGTACTCTTATTCAACAGCAGAGGCTACTTAGTGATGGAATGAAATAAGGCTGTGGTCTGAGGAAGGTCTTGGGTAGGAGGAAAAGCACTCAGACCTTACTTATGGAAGGGTTTAAGAGGCAGAGTCAGGGATCCCAACAGCGCACTTTTCTCCCTTATAAATATGAAGTGCTTGAAGAATTCTCTAAAAGCCACTAATTACTAGACTATCTATACCTGGAAGGTACCAGGAGATACAACTCTATCATCTTATGTGAAAGAAGCAGAACTGTAACAGATGTCAAAGACGACACAGATGGAGAGTAGGGATGGTTTCATTTGTTTCAGATCCTGTGCTGAGTGCTCTGGAGTTCATGCATCTTACCTAACTCAATAATTACCTGTCACTCCCAAGCAGTTCAATCACTTCTAAAAATTAAAAACTATATAGTTGCCTATTAGTCCCAGCCATCACCCACTAGAAAATCTGATACCTTAAAATCCTGGGTTAGAGCTGAGTAAGTGCAGTGTTCAAAGCGACACAGGTGATTCCAAGTCACTGTTGAGCTGAGAAACATTTGTTTAGCTCTCACGGCTCTACCAGGTAGAAATATTATTTCATTTCCTCCAGAAAGAGAATGATTAACTTCAAGGGATGAGACCACAGGTCTATCTTTTCTGGTTTCTTGGATTTTTCATTTAATACAACAACCTCCCTGGAGGGTAAAAATCTTACTTTTGGGGACAATAAGAACTGAGCATCCAATTTGATTCTGTCAATACTTTTCCTCTCCAAGAGAAACCAAGGGACATATTTTAGTAGGGTCTACAGAGAATGCCATCGGAATCTGCACTCCAGGGACTTCAGTGTGAACCAACTGTGGAACTGTGGGTGTGCCACCTGACCAAGCTTTGGTTTTCCCATTTGTGGAACTAAAATAGCAACATTTCAAAATGTGTTTTAATGTTAAACGAAAAAAATATATGAAATATCTAGTGTCTGGCAAGCAGGAACTCCACATGTATTAGGTATTTTGTTTAGTAATATCTGTAACCGTCTCCATTCTTACTTTTCTTTCAAGGAAGCAATGTGGTAACTGAGAAGAAGGCAGTAGAGATGAGACAGAGTCAGGGACTATATGAATCATGCAAAATCTCTCCTACGCCCAGTGGAGATTAAATAATTTTGATATAAAAGGCTCAGAGTAGTAATGAAGTAGGGAACTTATGCAGAGCCTGCAATGGCTTACTACTATTGATCCATATATATATATATATTCTTAGCATTTTGGTAGGGCTTGGGGCAGCCAAGGGAAACCAAGATGGATAGGTAAAAGCTTCTCTCCAAATTGCCTCCTGGTGGCAAATATTTAAGCCTCACATTTACATAAATAGATTCACAGGTTCATCTGGTGTAATTCCACGAGCTGCTAGACTCAGATATGTAGGGTTATCACTTCAATGATGTTAAAGCTGCTCTATTTACACTTCCCGCTGCAGACAATCCCAGCGCCCCTACATAAGTGGTGAGCCCCACTGGCTTCACAAACAAGCCAATAAGACTATGCCTATTTCAAATCACATGAGACGACAGTTGGCTTTATTGTTTTTCTCCCTAAAAGTCAGCCCTTTGCACGACAACTACTTCATGAGCACATGGGGGGCCTTCTGGGTGGCAGGCAGGCCAGGCCAGGGCAAACTGGACGGGTTCAGCTGAGTCTACTCAACGCTTCTGTAATGACACAATGCTCCAGGGCTCAAGAAGGAAGGGGCGTGGACGCATTAGACACCCTGAGTATTGACTGGACTGCAAACTCCTGTGACTTCAAGTGTCAGCTTTGCGGTCTGTAAGAAACTGACACAGTGGCTTGGGATGTCTCGAACTGCATGCAGGAACCACACACTGGCACGGACACAGGGAAGACCCAGAAGGCCAAGAAAGCACTTGAGTATAACCTGATGTCTGGGCACAAACTGTGTCTGTGGATTCTCCCTTTCCATGAGGCACTTAGGTGACTACAATAGGCCTGGACTCCCTCACCCTCTCCTCCTCCACTCTGGGGACAGAGGAGGACCGACGGCACAGGTATTAAACCGACATACTTTGTTTCCTCCCGTGATGAAGTGCAAGCGCCCTTGACTAACGTGTCTACACTTGATTGTCTACAAGAGCAGCAAATGCAGCCCCCAGCTGCTAATGAGTGATCAAAGGGATTACTTGGTAGCTTTTAGTCTAATTCTGAAATTAATTAATGGAAGTGTCACTAATGAGCTTCTATTAATAGAAAGCAAGTGAAGTAACTCTATTAGTGCTGTGGCCAGGAGGTCTAATAAAATATTGGACTAAGCAAAGTAACACTAGTCTACATCAAAAAAGCTCTCTTGAAAAACACAAAGGTAGAAAATGATCAAAATGCAGTAAAGCTCTCCACAAAAAGGATAGCTTTCGTGGTCACCCCAGGTTTTTAAGTGGGGGTAGTAGACTGTTGTACTCTGAAACCCTCATTTGCCATAGCATCTTTCTTGATTATTCTGACTAGATGTCAAAGGCTCTGATCTTTCCTTTGAACTCATTATATAACAAGAAACCCACATCTTTTTATTGTGCCACTCTGCCTCACTTATGCAGTGCTGGGGAACTGAACCCAGGGCCTTGCACTTGCTAGGCAAGCACTCTAGCCACTGAACTATGCCCTCAGCCCTTCATTTTGTACTTCTTGATGATTCTCGAGTATTCATGTAGCATCCTGGCAAAAATATTAGCAAGTAAAAACAGAGATCCAATGTTTTTCTCCAACTTTCACTTGGAGTTGAATGAGTATCACAGACCACGATCTCATAGAAGGTTCTATTCAACTTAAAAAATAACACGTTAGCCGTCCCCTATGCAAATAACCATTTGATTTCTGTCCTTGCTAAGGTTCTTTGGAGTGAGAGACGGCATCTTTCATCTCTGATTCCTTATGCCCAGCACTAGGCACTGTGCAAAGTCAGAGAAGCACCGTCCAACGAATAATGAGTCAGTGGTAGTAGGTCCCTTCTGCTCATGTCTCAGGTCCCAAGACATCCGTGAGCTATTTGTGCCCTCCCTTCACAGGGCTTAGAGTCTAGGAATGGTTATACCCATTTTATAGATGCTAACTTTCCATGATACCAGTGAATGAGACCCCAAAGAAGAAATGTAATCAGGGCATTTGAAACATGAAATTAAAATCATTGCACTCTTTTAATTTTAAAAAAGCTCTAAGTCTTGATTATTATTCCTCATACATGAAAGCATTGACCAAACCTTGTTCACTGCTGTGAAATACAAAGCTATAACAATGAGCTGGTCTTCATGTATTTTCATCTCAGTGGATGAGCTACCCAAGCGTTGGCATTATATACCATATGGCTATTATTTTTCACTTCCTACAGTAGGCATGAGCTCTACCTATGTAAATATTGCAACCCCCCCCCCCCCCCCC
>PVKB01000720.1:0-28952 GCA_004027205.1 Ctenodactylus gundi | reverse complement strand
GCTGTAGCCAAAATCCCACCGTGTCTAAGCCCTGCTGTGGGACCTGGCATAGGCAGCAGCGTGCTGGCCTTGCTGAACTTCATTTAATGAAAAGACCCCTAGGTCTCCATCGTGGGCCAACTCCATTATTGCTGTGCTCTAGGCCTCATTAAAGGTTTGGATGGCAAGAAGCTTGTCACATACGAAGGCCACCCATGCTGACTTACAGAAAGGTAGTTGAGCCTAGAAGCAGGTAAAAGCCACCTGTTTTGATGAGCTAGTAATCAAATAACTAGCTTTGAGCATCAGACCAAACGCAGGTTGGAGATGGATGGAATCAAACTACACCTAGTTCGGGACATTGTTTGCGGGATGTGTGGATGGTGGGGAAGGTGCTTACTCTTCACTTCCTCTCACAAATGATGTGTGTCCCGAAACTACTTTATCTGGGGCTGGTGAGGCAGGCCTGTAACTCCAGCACTGTGGGAGGCAGATGCAGGAAGACTGGAAGTTCAAGCTTCCTGTGGGCCATCTAGTGACTTAGCGAGACCCTGTCTGAAAAATAAGTAAAAGTGGGCTGGGCATGTATCCCAGTACGAAGGCCCTTAGTGCCACCAAAAGAGGGTGGGGAGGGAGAGTACCCATTCTTTGCCTAATCCAAGTCATTATTTATTCCAAGGCTCTTATGTGCTAGTCATTAGGGTAAATGTCACAACAGTGACATGTGGAGCTAAAATGTTTGTGTGTTAAAAATTGAATTCATTTTATACATAATTTAACAACTACAACCTTAAAACTGAGTTCATGTCTACCTTCCCCTTTGACTACGTCCCTAAAAGCGGTTTACCTCGCTGCCAATCGTGTATAAAATGAATTGATTCTTTGTACGATTAACAGGAATGAAACGTGATCAGGAAAAGGGCAAACGACAGAGAGCACATGCCGGTAACCCCGCTAAGTTGCACAAATACTATTTTTAATAACTACCACAAAAAGGGAAAACAAAGATGCCACACATATACATTCATGTAAGCAGGAATATTCTGAATTACGAACACAAAGAATGCAACTTGGGAACTAACTTAACAGAGAGACTTCAAAAAATCTGTTGTTAGACAATCTTTATAATTCTTTTCAAAGCAGGACAAAATATGTCCTTGCATTAATCTCACTTTTGTATTTTCCCTGCAGCTGCAAAACCTCATGTCTTCAGTCAACCAAGCATTGATATTATGTGCAAGACTCTTCAATGAAAAAAACTGCCAAAACAAATGCTCACAGCTCTTCATACTGGCACCACACCACGTCAGTGTTGTTAACGTGCCTCATCTCTCTCTCCTCCGATGGGCAGATTTATTCTGATCCTCTGAGCATAA
Source organism: Ctenodactylus gundi (assembly GCA_004027205.1). Lineage (NCBI taxonomy): Eukaryota > Metazoa > Chordata > Mammalia > Rodentia > Ctenodactylidae > Ctenodactylus > Ctenodactylus gundi. The sequence goes on along the minus strand of PVKB01000720.1, from coordinate 27,597 downwards.
CCTGATGACTCCATTTCTAAAATCGCTCCTGGAAAGAGCCTGGCAATATTAGTAGTGTGCTTCATGTATACAACCTACCACCCTCATCCTTGTACCATGAACTTAGTTTCTTAGTGGATAATTATGAACGTGTCAAAGAAAGAGAACTGGGAAAATATGTAAGTTGACGTTGTAAATAATGCAGATCTAATTATAACCTCAATAATTATCGATACCAAATTTTAAGCTTGTGCCTTATTTGATGGCATCAAATCTTTTGTGGTATTGTTGTTGATCTGTGATAGACTAAAAGAAATTAAAAATTGTAACTAGGGCTACTTCTGAATCAGTCAATTTCTAAAGATCAAAAATCTTAGTGATCCACTACACTGAAACACTTCCAACTCAGATTTGAAATGGAGATCCAGAAAAAATGAATTAGTTTGTTAAAATTTCCAGAGCTGGCATCACAGCTAGATCTCCAACCTCTCATCTATTTCTAGTTTCTGACTCTGGGGTTCCTTTGTTTGAGTCTAGGCTAAAAGGGGGTGACCAGCCCATGCAGAAATATGACAGGTTCTTATGAGAACTCAGCCTGTGCTAGGGCTGCCATGTCTTTCCTTAGTCTTCTGTACAGATGTATGTGGCTCTAAACAAGTTCTGGACCCATTTTTCTTCCTGGTGCTAAACTTTTTTGTTTGTGCTTCTCCCAGTCTTAGAATATTCTGACCCTATTAGCACAATCTCATTCAATTGGTATTCCTTTTAGCAGCCTTAAGGACAATGTTCATCCCAACATCCATACCCTGCATTACAGATTAAGTCAGAAATGCCACTTACTTATGTCTACAAGAAAAAACAAAATTGAACAATTTCCCTCACCCGTGGAGACAATTGTGACTTGTCATGTCAACTATTATTATAAAGAATGTATTCAGTAGACACAAGTAAGATACAAAAACTTCAAAGACTGGAAATCACTGTCATGTTATTGTTCAAATTTTCTTTAAAATTATAACGAAGTTAGTGTCGTGTAGGATTTATGAAATACATAGATAGGTCTATCAAATTTTATGCAAAGTGTTATATGTACAGCAAGCTCTCAAAACCACATTTATCGATAGCCCATAAAAGTAAATGTACTTTATGAGCAGATTAAATGATGGCTTTGTTCACTGTGCATTGAGTAGGGTCCTTCTCATTTTTTGAAAGCTTGTGACCCCGTGAGAGGGGAGTTTTCCATATGCACATATCAGCTGTCATCTACATGGAAGCAGAAATAGCATATGCATTTTCCGATAGTTTGGATCTTGAGTGTCCCCCAAAAGCCTCAAGTACATGGGACTGTGTCTTACTGGGAGGCAGAGCTTGGCTTGAAGGGGAGGATATTTGGGGTTTGACCCGGATAGATTGTATCAACTTTTCCAGATTAGAGGCTTCCTAGGGCAGAGATTTCTGATGTTTGTTATTGACTTGCTGGCGAGGGAAATGAGAGAGGGGGACCCACGCTGGCTGTTGGGGTCTGAGCTGACAGTTTCACCTAAGTAAAGGAAGAACGAAGATACACTGTTGCTGCTTCCTCCTGGGAAGACTGAGTCTGCAGAGTTCACTTGGCTTTGGTCTCCAATGGGGTGAGCCTCTGTCTCTGCCATGTACTTCCACCATTACGCACTGCCCCTTAGATGGACTGTGGGGTAACAGAGACCTTCTGAAACTGTGAGCTAAATAAGTCTTTCTTCTCTTAAATTGTAGATATTTGGCACTTTGTATTTTAAGTAACTAAGACACATTTAGAAACAGATTAGAACACATATGTGTATCTTTTGTGATGCTCACATAATCAATGACTATAATGGGAGGAGGTGGAACCCAAGCTCCATTATCCCAAGCTGTCACCTCTCTCAAGCCTGGCTTGATTCTCTGACCTGGGCCCCTGGCTTGCTAAGATAGTCCCAGCCTACTTTGTGTTAAGACATAAGATAAGGACTTTCGGTGTTTCCAAAAGATTGGGAAATGCCACTTTCTCCAGAGAGGTGCTGATTCTGTTACAATCTACTTTCCTGAACTGGGATGAAGAGGTTTATAAACAGAAGAAGGTGTCTTGACAAGTTCAGAACTAAAATGGCGTTAATGTCAAAGAGCTTGATTAATATAATACAATATAATTGCTATAACATATGTATTAGAAAATAGGTAGTCCCCTTGCCTCATAGCTGGAGTGCCTCATTGTTCAAAGACATACCAGATGCACATCGATGGAATATTATGGTTGCTCAGGATGTCGAATCTTTTCCCTTCAGTCTCCACAGGTGACATGTTGGAGGGAAAGCTACTCATTCCTTTCAAGATGTCTGCATCAGTTCTCTCTTTTCACCCCTTCTGCTTCTGCCCTGTGGCCCAGGTCAGGTTACTAATTTTGCCTCAAGACACACTTAAAGTGAGTTCTTTTCTCTACAGCGAATCTAGGGTTCTCACTTTCATGTAACAATGAATTCCTCTGCAGACCTCCTCAGATGGATGTCCTTCTCTGAGATCTACATAACTGCTCTCATATTCCTTTCGTACAAATCTCCCCTGAAGACAAAACCCTTGAGGTTTAAGATGCTGTTTAGTGTGTGCGCTTCTTGGCAAGAGCTGAGAACTCCTGCCTCAGTGGCATCCACCTTCAGTGCCTATGAAGGTAACTTATTCTGAGGAACTCTCTCTCTCTCTCTCTCTCTCTCTCTCTCTCTCTTTCATTTGTTCTCTCTTTCTTTTGCTGTCTCTTTTTCTTTCTTTTCAGCCGTCTTATTTGAATGCAATTCTAGCCCATGACAGAGACACTGGAGCCAAGTCGGGTTGTCCCTTGGCCTTGGCTTGGGATCCCAACCATATAGAAATCATTGTAATATAAGTAGGCCAGGAACAAAGAGGAGTTGCTGAGATGAAGAGGCTTATAATCTGACATAATGAGGTTTGTATTCTTAGACACAGCAGACCAGGTAGATTTAGAGGGCCATGAGTTCAGTTTGAGGAGGCACTCAAGGTCTAGGAGAGGTGGCAGATGATTAAGGTCAAGGTAAGCAAAGATCAAAATCTAGTTATAGACTCGTGAAGGCAGAAACCCTGAGGCGATCTTTCTAAAAGGCTATTTGCTACCTGCTTTCTTCAGAACCATGCTGTTTTGGGAACCTAAATTTTAGGAATAGAAAGGAGGCCAAAGAAATCAGAGGCATATAAGTAGGTGTATCATATTTTTTGGCTCACATAAATAGTATTTTAAGGGAAACGAAGATGTGAATGTGGTGCAGGTTAATCATTTTTAATCTCCAACTTTCCTCAAGGCACAGTGAAGTCTACAGTATATAGCATTAGCTTTTATTTGTTATCTATCTACACAAAAAAAAAAAATTGGAGATCAGGGAACAAGATAAAAAAATGAGATTTTCTCCATATTCCCAAATAGAATGTCCCTTGTGGAAGCAGTTCTAATACTTTGCTATTACTGTTCCACTTCGTCTTTTCTTACAGGCAATGTGCTTCCAAGTTAAATTTATATAATTCATTTTCTAAGTTCCTTAAATCTGCATTATCTATGAAATTAGATATGGATTTCTGTTCTATAAAAGCCTCTTCTGACATTTTCTGAGGGAATTAATTTATAACATTTTGAGTAGAAGCCATTTTCTCCTAAAAGCCACAGGTACTTCGCAGTTATCTGCAGTAAAATTTACCTTTACGGTGATAATCACAGTAACCTTTTAAATGAACATATCCATACACCAGAATTCACGCCTGTCGGTGTTGTCATGGAAACAGTTCTAAAACATAAGATACAATTCTATTATTGAGACCATATAGTTTCTCAAATGAATTTTAACGATAACGCACTGGGTGGGAGTGGGGAAGAAGAATCTGATGGAGGCTTCTAAATTATTTAATGAAATCTGCCAACTCAAATTGACTAAAAGCCCATGGTGGTAAGCCGCGTTTGAAAAGGAGATAACAGTGAGACATGCCAAAAGGATATAACGTAAACAAAGCTCGTCTTGAGTGTTTATTTTAACCATTGCCTGTTTTCAATCATTATTTCTGCGGCTAGATGAGGCAGAGTTGAGCACGAGGTATGACAGTGCTCCATACGAAGATCGCTGAGTTTTCTGAATAGTTTTCCTAGTGTCTGTAATATTTGGGCTCGCTCCCAGGACAAGGTAAACAGACTCAGGCCTACCAGGTTTCAGTTCTAGGAGATCTAGAGGACATCTATTCCAACTCATGACTTCAGAGAACCAATGTTTAAAAATAGTTATGTGGCTTTTAAGTCTTCTCTTCCAAAGTACACAGCGAATGCGGCAGGGCTGACCTGAAGCTGAGTCCCTGCCCGCCCTCCTAACCCACAGTATCTGAGCTATCTTGCAAACACAGCCCTTCTTCTGGTCGGTTCAAGGTGCCGCATTCTTTCCTGGAGGAAGTCAAGGTCTAAATTTGAATGTCTGGAACTTTATTGCTCCAAACTTATGTCTTCACAGGAATTAAGTCCAATATGCTAGATGAAATAAATGTCAATGTCTTCCTTAGAGTAGATATATCTCCTTCCTAAATAAGTTGTGTTGATTGCATGTGGATTATTACTTCTGTCAAAACCAAACTAATATCTTCATGTCATAAGAGAGGGGAAAGCTTCTGTGACTCCTTCACTATCAGTTGACCTCTTCTGAAGTCATGTGAATCACGGCTTCAAGGCTCACAGTGATACCGAGATTCCCTCCCAGTCCAGAGCCTGGGAAACCAATCTGTGGAGCTTAACGTAGAGGTCTCTGATGACAGATTGGGATCACAGCATATAATTTTGTAATGCCATCATTTACAGGGAAAGAAAGTCTCTGTCATAAAATATGAGTGGGAAATGGGTGTCCCCAGATACAGAGAGTACTCATTATATAACCTTTGGGGAGCGCCGATGATGGGGCAGGCTCTGTGCCAAGCTGGGCCTCTGGCAGAGCCCTGGACTCCCCATGCTCAAGGAGGCCCTTGAGTCGGTGTGTCCCTCAGTGATGAAGGGTGGAAAACACTCTCACCGTTCAAGATATGATTGTTTTGGCTTCTACTCGGTTGAGCTCTTGGCACTTGAGCTGGGCCCAGTGTAACAGAACAGCTGGGAAATGACAGTATTTGGATTGGTTAAGAGAATTTTTTGCACTGAACTCCAACTGTAGTGTTAAAGAAAAGAATTCCTGCAGTGTCCATCAAAGGACTAAAGGGACCACCCCCTTATCGTTTACTATCGTTTGCACATGAACATGCATGCTAAACATGTTGCAAAAAACATCTAATACACAGATACATAAAATACGCAGTTATATAAATCTTCATTTCTAGAATAATTCATTCCATTAATGTATAATGAGCATTTACTGTGTATTAGTCACACTGTTTGATTTTAAAAGCAAAATATACAATCCTCACAGGCATTAAAAACAGCATGATTGTATCTAGGATGTAGCTGTTATAAATGTGTTTCTCTTAGGCTTCTTCTTTGGCTCTCCAGCCCTAAGATAAGAGTAACCTTCCTATCCTTGCAAATTCTGCAAATGGCCTTCCATGGAAAATGAAAGAATGATTGTGGATGTGGTTTATCTGGAGCCCAATTAAGAGTCAATGACAGACACCTCGTTAGAATCCTCTACTTTAAATAAGACCCCCCCACACTGTAAGAGCGCCTTCTCACCTTTCATGGCCAGTAAGAAATAGAAGCTTTTTCAACAAAAACACTTGCAAATTTGTCAGAATTTAGTAAGGATAGATGACAGGCAGAGAGACAGACAGCTGTATTTTTCCTAAGTATATAAGTATTATATTGATGTTGGTAATATTTGTGATAAAAATATAAAAATGAAAAAGCAGACAAAGGTTAATTACCCACAATTCCACGAAGCAGCTTGCTTTGTTTGACTTTGGGCAGATCCCTTAAGACATGAATGTAAGGGGGCATGATCTCTCAAGTCTGATGATGGATTTTTTTTTAAGTAGTGATGCTGTCTTGCTACTTCTTTAACCCATGAAAAGGATGTGTAGTGTGTGTGTGTGTGTGTGTGTGTGTGTGCATGTGCACATGCATGTGTGCACGTGTGTGTGTGAAAGACAGAAGATATGAATATTGGAACATTAAGGAGAATGAGTCTACTAGGTTTAGTACAAGCCAGTCTGAAAACAGAGCAAGCATTTAAGTCGGCCTGTCTCACTCATCGTCAGTATAATTTCAGAAAACAAACTAAAACATAGAGTTAGTCTGTATTTCATCACATATTTGCAAATGGAGCTTATTTCACCAGTGGTGAAACTGCTGTGTGCAATGTGTAACCTCCCTACGACCACTTGTGTTCACGTGGCTTCTCTCTGTGGCACACACTCTGAGCAGCAAAGAGAAAAATCATCAACCTCTGCATACGAAGAAGAACAGGGCAGGTACCCAGCAGTGCGACGCTCCCTTTGTGAAGCTCTATACAGGAAACCACGTGGTCTAGGTGACACTGCTTGGAATGTCACTTCCTAGGCCCACAAATGTTAGGAAGGCAGCTGCCACTGGTTCTTTGCAGTAAGTATTCTTTCAGGATATAGACAGTTTTGCTTCCAGGAAGGAGCAATCAAGGGTCAGAGATTTTAAGACAGTATGACTACAATTACCCAAGAAGGATAAGAAGCCAAAGAGAAATACAATCGTAGCTCGTGCTACAAGACTTTCTCTAGGGCTTTTTTAGATAAAAAGAAAAAAAAAAAAAAGAATCAATTTGTCTATCTGGACAAAGTTATCCCAGCTAGAGAAGGAAACTAAACATGAAAAGTGCCTTTTGTGTCACCTCCATTTTTGTAAAAGCAAAGTTGTGAGAGGTACGGCTTTGCTCCACTGCTCTACGGTTATGGTCCCCATAGTTTAGGCGTATCTACCACATGCTGAAGGCTTGCCTGAAGCCCGTGGAGCTCCTGTGGAGTGGCTAACCCTTTAGGAGGTGGGGCCTGGTAGAAGGAAATTAGGTCACTGATGGTGAATCCTTGAAAGAAAGTTAAGACCCCAGCCCCTTCCTGTCTCTTCACCTCCCGGAAGCCATAAGGTGATCAGTTCCCTCTGCCATGTGTTCCAAGCATGGTGAACTGTCTCTCCACACATCCAAAGAGCTAAATGAACATAAACTGAAACTTGTGAAATAGGAGTCAAGATGTGCCTCCCCTCCTTAATTAGGCATTCTGTCACAGTGATGGAAGCACACTAACATCGTCATTCGGATCCTATTGTTAAATCTGCGATTGTTGAAGAGCTCTGATAAACCATCCAGGCTTTCAACAAACATGGATACAAGTGCCTACTGAATGCCAGGCAAGCGCAACACTAGACACAACAAAGGTTCACTTCATGGCCCTTAGTTTCTACATAGAATAAACATCATGCTCTAAAGAAACCCCTCAGTCTTTAGAACTAGTTAATCCAGCACTTCCTGGAGTTATTTTCAATGAAAATGAAGTATAAAGATTTCTCAAATTAAAACTCAGTATTAAAAAACATCACATTCAGGCTTTGATTTAATCTATGGCATTAAGAAAGCCATTAAGGTGAAGCCTATAACACAACAACCAGGCTCTGGAAAGATGAGTGAAGGAATGGAAAAACATATTAGCACATGTATTTCTGGTAGGGTGTCGCATTTCTCCTTTTTTGATAGATTGGCCCCTGAACTTGAAAATATATTCCCAGTGGAAAGGGCACCAATTCTATGGCACAATCTGTTAGTTTCCTGATGGGTAAAAATTATTGCATGTGTGTTGGGGTATGTGGAGAAAGCCCTATGCACTCCACTGCCTCCCTCTGATGAGTCTAAGTATTCGACAAGCAAACATCATTTCTAAAACCTCAAGTGGAACCCTTGTCACAAGAGCGAAGTAAGAGGAATAGGTTAGAAGGGCCCATAGGCAGATTCTGACGTTTCTAAGTAATTACCAAGAACCCTGCATTTGGGAGGGTAAGAGGGACAACTCTTCACTAGCAACCCCTCCTCTGATATGAAAAATGAACATCTGAGCAATTCCATGGAAAGTCCTGTGAAAACACAGCTGCAGCTTTACATTACAGCTAGACTGCTTCCCCTAAGCTCTCGTACGTGTAGACATTTTGAGACCTTCCAGATTGCCTCACTAACGGGTTGAGAGTAAGTAGACACCCTGGGCTCTTAAACTCAAGGATGGGAAGTAGATCAAGTTGAGGTCAATGCAAACGAAAAGGGTGGCTGGCTGACCACTACTGAGCACCCGAGCACCCACTGCATGAGTCTTGTTATGAGCTTTTCACACCTGCCACCCCTTTAAGTAACACAATGACATGACGAAGGTGATGACAGCCTTTCCCGCCAACCCAGGAAGTTCGGGCAGGGGGTTGTCCAATGCCTTTTTCTGGGCAATCTCATGCTGGGAGAAGACATTAGTCTGAATTTTCCAGCTCATATTTACCCCTGGCAACTGCAGCGAGAGACTGTTGTTTTTGGAATTGAGTAGGAAAGTGGTATGCATAATATGAAAAAAAAAGAGAGAGAAAAAGATTCAAAGCACTAGTCCATTTCAGCCCGTCTTTAGAGTGATCAAGGCCTTTTCTACCTCAGCTTGCAGAGGAGCTGTAGTTTTGTAAGGACACCTGCCCCAGGCAGCCTCAGAGAGGTCAGTGAAGAGGGTCAGTCAGGCAGTGGAGCACCCACAGGAGGGCACTCCTGAAATCCCCAGGCCTCTTTCCAAGGGAAGAGCCAGTAGAATCCCAGTGTGAACCTCTGGATTTATTTAACAAACGGAAGGAATGTCTGGGAGTGAGCCCTAGTGTACTCAGTCCCCGGAAAATGTCTGTTGCATGTATTTGCTGAGTGATAAGGAACCTAGCAAACCAAAGGCTCTTTGACAATTTACAGTGTTCAAAGGTAGCTTCCTGGCTCTGGAAAGGTACATAAATGGCTACGTTAAAAATTGGCAACCAAAACAACTAAGCAACGTGAAATGGGCTGTGTTATATGCACCAAATGGGAGAGACGCGAAACAAATCAAAAATGAGAAAATTTAGTATGAATGCAGAAGTATTCTCACTTCACTTGACTCAGTCTTACAGATGTGGCAACAAAGCCGAGTGCCCAAACGCTGCCCTTTATTCTGGTCTACACACAGGTAGCTATGACAGCATCCCCAGTAGGACGCACACCTTCCAATATCCCTCTCTAGCTCCCCGTACAGACTCCGTGTCACATTATGTATCTTTACATTAGAAAATATATTCGATCCATTTTTTTTTCCTCTTATGACAAAAATTCACAGTACAAGGCCAAGTATCCACCTGAGAATACTGATGGATAAACCCAAAGAGAATTATGGGTAGAGAATGAAACAACAATCACCAGGGCCGGGAGTTGGCGTGGCTAGAAGAAGCAAATTGAACCGTACCAATTAGCATATGAGCAGGATGAACGTTGAAAGGTCTAATGTGCAAGATGAGGAATACGGTAATGGCGACAAACTCTGTTCAAGACTTTTGATACATGAGTAGCTGACAACTCTCTTGTCACGGTGGGCTGGGGTGGGTGACTTTGTAAAAAGATGTATGTATTAATTTGTTTCATTACAGTGATCGTTTTTATCATCTACCTATCATAATATTATGCTCAAAATCTTAAGTATATACCAGTAAAATTTATGTAGTTACCAAATGAAATTTTCTCAGGACAGGGTGCTTGGGAGGACAACATTGTAATCATAGAACTTGGGGGGGGGGGGTGAAATTTTCAGTTGGTCTGACTTCAGTCTTCTGTCTCAAAAAAGAACATACAATACCCCCCTGGAAACTGAATGTAGCAGAAGAAACCAAAACAAACCAAGCCAGGCATATCTTTGTATTAATATTTTTCATTTGGTTTTGTATTATCTATGAAGTCAGCTTTAAAAAAAATAATTTCTTTGGTCTTTTTTACTGTCCTCTTTTGATGCATGCTGTGACAATGTTTGAAATCATGTCAAACAATTCCAGGCATATATATCCCAGCCAATTTCTCAGCAACAATTATATTTTGTGTAACTATTATGTGTAAGAAATTCTTATACATTTTAAAAAATTCCTTAAAACCCATTTTATAGATGAGAAAATTGGTCTTGGTCTTTGTCAAAGAGTTGACAAAGGCCCACACAGTGTCATCAGGTGACTAAGAGTTCCACTAATCTGTCTCACAGCCAGTAGTTTTAATCATTATGTCATATTACCTGCTTTGGGCTAATTTATAAAACAGCTATTCAGTTACCCTCTCTTCTTTTAAAAGTGTTAACAGGCTTTAATTGTTTCTTTCAGTTTAGGCAATGTTTATATCAATGTTTAAGTTGTACACACTCAAGTTCAAATGAAAACAAGAAATCGTTCCAGATATAAGCTGTGTATTTGCGCTATCTGGTTACGGTGGTTACACATCCACCATGAGCACACGCTGTTCATCCATCGGGATTTCACTTTAGAAATGCATTTTGACAAGGGAAGCTTGAAATATGCAGACTGCGGTTCTGACTCCCCCGAACACATACTTGCTTTTATTGGGCTAACCCTTAACTCGTGTAATTTTTGGCTAGCGTCAAACAAGGCAACTATTTTTTTTTTCTTCTTCTTGGGTTTTATTGGGTATGGTTCATTGAAAACATTTTTAACTAGTCCCAACGCAGACTCTGTTCATGGCAATTTTTCCTAAGCTCTGCTGGTCAGCGTGCTCAGGCCTTCTGCCTTCACAGATTGGCCAGTTCCGGGCATCGTGTCTCCTGTGGTGACTTTTTTTGTATGGACAAACAGTGGCTATTTCCACTATTCCAGAACACAGATAGAAAACACCTGTTGCCTTGGTAGACTCTCAGACTTTAACTGTTCACAGACAGCATAAATTTCCTTCAACACAAAATTTTTTGAAATCCTGGTTCTTTGCTCATGGGTTTCTATTACGCCACATCAGAGAGAATTTTTGGATTAATTTTTTTTTTAATTTTGTCATTTCAAAGGAAGATGGTGTGACGTGACTGGGGTTGTATAAAGACAGTCTACCTAGAGCCTAGCAAAGTTTTCATGGATTCTAAGATTTCTGCCCAAAAAGTATGTGAAAATACTTTCTATTACTGCCTCATATGTGTCCATCTTTCCCCACACACTCTGATAATTATTAACTGAAGAGTGAGGAGCAAAAAAATTTAGTATGAAGCTGTACTATTCCTAAATCTAGGGTTTGGCTAAATAAGAGTTTGGCCATTTTCCTAGGTAGAATTGGGGAGCTATAGCCTTGGAATGAACTCTTATTAATGTTAGGGTTTTGAGCTTCGGCAGTTTCCAAGAACAGGGCACAGACTTTCTGTAGCCTGGAATGGAGTGGTGCCCCACCCCAGACAGCTGTCAGGGAACTGTCCTATATGCAAGTAAGATGCACAGTGTGGAGCTCAGGCCACCACTGTCCTGGCCAGTCAGACTCTAGGTTAGCCAAATCCAGACAGGCCTTCTTTATGCCATTTGTCATGTGATTGGAAATGTGTAATCTCAGAATATGAAAGAAATCTGATCAAATCATCGTTAGAATATTGTAAAGGTGTGTATGTGTATGTGTGTGTGAGAGAGAGATACCTAAATTCTCTTGTGACTATTTAAATAAATTCTCCTCATGTTAAAGCACCAGATGGTGCTGCAAAAACAAAGAAAAAAAAGCTTAGGGCATATATGCCATGTGCCACATTAGCTGCGTTGGCCTGCATTCAAGTGATAAATATTTTAATCATTACAGTTCATAGCTCTGTTTTAAACTTGCTGTTCCTACATTACAGACAAATGTATTATACATCTCTATATTCTCCACACAGAATTCTATCAAAATGAATAATATACAAGAGAAAGGGGACTTAGTGATTCTCTTCCAGTCCTCATTTTAGAAGGAAGGACCAGAAAAAATTACATTGAACTAATTCCTAAAGGTTCACAGGTAACTAATATTAGAGCAGTGATTAATAGAGATTCTTTGACTCCGTCTTCAATGCTCTGCTCCCGATGACATAAGATAAACTTGAAGGCAAAAATAAAGTTATGCCACCTCAGCTCAACGCTTAAGAAAATGTTGAGATAATATTCTACACATACGTTGTTCCCCAAAATCACATTTAATATTAGATAGTGACTTTAATCAAACAAATTGTTTGATTTTTCAAAGACTTTTTTTTTTTATAGCCACCTGGAGATATAGTAAAAAAAAAAAAAAAAAACTGCACTGATTGACTCTGATTGCCACCTTGGCTAGACGAAGAGACTCCTGGGAGGTGATTAGATTGTGAGGGCACTGACTTCCTAGTGGGTTAGCCCATCCATGGCTTTGTAATTGAATGAGCTAATGTGGCGGGACCCCATTAGAAGAAGTGGTCATTTGGGTATGACCTTGGTAACCATAATAGGTTCCTGGTCTCCTTCTCTCTAGCTCTTCCCTGTATTCTATGTTTCATGGCTGCCATGAATTGAGTAGTTTCCCTCCACCACATCCTTCTGCCATGATACTTATGCCTGGAGCAGTTGACCATGAACTGAAATCTCTGAAACTATGACCTAAAGTAAACCTCTTCTTGTTTCAATTTGTGCACTTTAGATGTTTTGTCTCAGTCATGGACTCGTTGCTGAGACTAGTGTAATGACTAGTTGACTAGTATAACAACAGCTTATGAGACACAAAATGGGACCTCACCAGACATCAAATTTTTGAGGCTCCTGACATTGGACTTTCCAGCCTGTAGGACCATGAGAAATATATTTCTGTTATTATAATAGAAACCACCTAACCTGTGGTACTTTGTTACAGTAGCCAGAACGGACCAAAAAAATCTGTTGAGGTTTAACAACTTGTATTTTAGATTCTTTCTGATGATATTTAGTCTGGGTGTTGATGTATTGGCCTGTGTATCTAGGTTATTATGATGGTAGCCCAGAGGCCAACTGGAGGAGGAACTCCTGGCTACTGATAGCCAAGATCTAGTTCTAGCCTTTACAATTTAAGGCATTTGTAGTTTGGCAGCAGTCACATTATTTTGTACCCAATGATGTGCCCAACATGATTCCACATTGCTGGAGTAAACTAGATTTTTAATCCTAGGGACTTTGATTGAGTATGGCTGGTATAAACTGCCTGCTTTGGTGTCTTCCTTAAGTTCTCTCTAGGAAAAAAACACAAGATAAAAACCCATCACTGCAAAACTCCATTCCTTTGGAGGAAGAGTTTGGCTCCTTCCAATTTTATTCTGGGTGAAACAAGCAGTCATTTAAAAAAAAAAAAGAAAACAACAAAGCAATGAGTGTGGAAGGAGATCAAGCTCAGATCTGTCCTACCAGAGTGAAAATTTTAGGGGGACCAAAATATTTGGTGATGTACTCCAAGGATTGACACTGAAATGCTTTTGCTCTATCTGTCAAGGGAACAATAAATTCTTGATCCTAAAATTCGTCCATCTATTCCTGAAAACAGATCCTCTCAAAACTTTTTTGAAATAAAACACTTGTTGCAAAAATATTCCGGATCTCTAATATGATAAAGCTAAGAACAAAAGAAACATGTCCCATTTCTTCATTGGTTTTCAAAAGCCAGTCTCTTTCCACCGTTCACTCACCTAATTTACCAGTCTCTGTACTAAGTCTCTAACTCTTAGGTTTCTCAATGGGTAAAGAAGCCTGTGCTTTAGACAGGAACAGACAGTGAAGAGAACACGTTTCCCAACTCCCAATTCACGCCATGTTTAGACGCATGAGCTAGATAATTATCCCTAAAATATTAAACTTCTAAAAATTTTTGCTCTTTAAAAAAGCTCTACTTAAAATCAGTGAGAATAATACCATTGTTTTGGATAACTGCAACGTGTTTCTCCTGGTATAGGTAGTAGGATTTGCCAAGGAAACATTTAAATGCAGAGAGTATTGTCACACCACGGTATTTTTTGGCTCAGATCGATTAGCTACCCAGACCTCCCTTAAAACACGGAAGGGCGGAGATTGCACTGGAAATGACTCACTGACGCCCAACTGGCACGTTTCAGTTATAAGATGCATTTTGATACGGGGAAGAACTTACTTCAATGAGAGATTTTTGAGGTTATTTAAAAAAATAAATGTTCACACCTATTGGTCTAGGTCTAGTCTCAGAACTTTCAGTGCATGTGGAAGTATGAGATTAAAAAAAAATAAAACCCTAATTCGAATCCTGCCATTGTTCTGTATGCTGACTTAACTTACAATTCTTTTGCTAAAATTATACAAGGCATGGTAATGAATATTAAAACATGTGAGCAGAATAAAAGTTGTCAGAAGAACCTTTTCTTAAGCAATTACCTTATTGTTTTGAAAAAAAGAAATTTGAAAAGGGTAAGGATAATAAGATTTTGAGTAAGGCTGACTTAAAATTATTGCTTTAGACAATGGGTAAATTACTTAATATGTTTGCGGTTTAATTCCTTAATCTAAAAAGTGGAATAATATATGTCTTAGAAAGTGATTTTTGTAAGTGGACAGACCAATCTAAGACTCAACGTTATTGCTATGATTTTTTAATATCATTGCTTATTAACTGGCATATTACAGCAAAAATAATCTGAATAGTTTCAACCTACATACACCCTGGTATGGTGACAGGAAAAGTCTAAGTTTGGGGTTAGACCTGCATGTTTGAGGAAAACGTCTCAGAATGTTCTGAGGCACAGTCCTGCTAAGAATGATGAATTCAGTTAATTTTCATGTTTTTAATAGATAAATATAGATACTATGGTGTGAATGTCATGATCTGCTGTAAAAAAAAAAAGAACCCTAAGAAAGAAAACCTTATCTTCTGCTTAATAATTCTGCTATAGTTTTTACCTTTCTATGGCTCATAGGCCTTGCGGTTCACCTGTGTAGAATTTGCAGTTTGCAGAAAGACAAGTAAGATGTCTTAGTGGTACACTCTGTCAGAATTTAGCTGACATAAGTAAGTTTGCGTGTATGAATTTTAAAAAGTGCTCAGGACTGTCCAGTAATTCCAGGATTCAGATCACAGAACTAACTGCAGTTGGATTTAAGCCAACTCACGCTTGCGTAGTGTCTCTGCTCCATAGCTTGCCATCCTTTCCTGACATCAAATGAAGGCATTAGGCAGGAGAAGGTGCACAGATCTATAGAGGTTAATGAAATCGCTGGGAAAGAGTTAAATATTAGCCAAGAGTAATCAAGAAAAAAATGTTTCATCCAGGAATCACTTTGAAGGTGATTTTAAAAGTATCCTCTAGAACATTAAATGCCCAGATAGGAGATTGCTAAAATATGGATGCTAACATGGCTCTCTTTTGTAAAATTTAAAAAAAGGCACAGTAGAAATAATTCAGTGCTGGAGGTGGATAAGCTGTTAGACAAAGGGAAAGCCAAACCTGCTAGTCAGAGATAGAAAAAAAAAATCAACTTCTACCTTCCGTTGGGTTGCCAAGGAGATTGTAAACAGACTTAAACAAAGAGAAGTAGCTGGCTGGCAACACAGCTCATGTGGAAAACCTCGTTATTGTTGTGTGGTACGCTGCTTTTCAGAGGAGCCGGAGGAGATGGCAGGCAGAGAGGGAGAAACACAAGAATGGCAGTCTTTCTTTTAACGAGGGCCATCTGAGCCGGAGAGACAAACCTCACAGACAGGGCCTGCCTCTTAGAAATCACCTGTGAATAAAACAAGCACGTTCACAGGTGGCCTCAAGATTCTTTTAATCAACCCCTGCACTGAGATGAAGTAGGTGAGGATGTCTTCTAGCAGATCTTTTCACTTACACATCCAATCTGTGTTTGTCTATGACTCCAGGCAGGGCAGTGCTAGGGAAGGGGCGGAGAAGAGATTTTCCCTTCCTGTCGGAGAAGGTCTCCATTTAATACAGAAACACATGCACAGTAATCCTCACGTGGTTCATCTTGATTCCTTCAGAACCCTTTTCAACCCAACCACATGGTCCAATGCAGTTACTTTCCCTTCATTTATCCCATTCACTCAATAAATATGGGCAGGATAGACAAATTCACTGGAGGTAGAAGCATCCCTGGCTCTTCAAGACTGCACAGCATTGTGGGAAATTATTATTGGTGAAAAAGAATATTTTTATATCCCTGCCTATGCATTATGGTTGCAAATCTGTAAAACTATTGAGCAAGGAATAAATCAGTGAATAAATAAATAAAGGCTATTAATAACAGATAAGGACAGTAGGGATAATAATTTTCCTTTTTAATCTTTATTTCCAAATTCCCTATCATTATCTGTATGAATTTATTTCTTTAGTGGGAACATATAGTTTATTTATGTGACGCTAGCGTTCGATGCTATCCTTTCTGACTTATTTCTTTTATAGACTTGGAAACAAGACCGATTACGTTTGACAGAGGCAGGATATAAATAGAGTTCTTCTTACATTTGCAAGTTTGTTTGCAGGTTTTTTAAAAAAACAAAAATGTCTTTTTAAATGTTTCTCTTCAGACCTGTCATCATAAAAGTTTCTTGCTTTGAAAAAGAGATAAAATAAGATTGCAAATGGTCTCTTAGTTCCTTACAGTTTTTCATTTCTGCAGAAGGCGAATGTCAGTATTGGTAGTGAAACATTAAAAGAAAAACAGTCCTTTTTAATATCTACATCATCAGCAGATTAAAAACAGAAACAAGATTGGGGTCTTAAGTCATTTCCCTACATTGTAAAGGTCAAAAAGAAAGCTGTAATTTGTCAAATCCAGACAGGAATCAGTCCTCAAGGTTGGCATGTTGAGTTGAATTAATAACTTGCCCTTCCTTTTTTTTAAAATCAAACTGCTCTAACTTGAGTCATTAAACACGATCCTTTCCTTTCAGGTTGTTTTAATCATATAGTCTTTTCAAAGAGGTCATCAGAAAACACAAAGCTAAATATAGCAAATCAGTGCTTTCTGGAACTCACAAAAACCTCATAGAGAAGGGTTTAGGATTTACTCTCTCTTACTGCGAAGTTCCCTCCAGGAAACTGTCTTGTTTGCTTTCCCAGGACCAACAGGCTCATCGTGACGACACTGACGTCCTTCTTGGACAGCTCATGCCATGCGACTGGAATTGCACGTAGGTCGATGAGGAGTCAGTGGCATCGAAGAGGAAACAACCCTTGCCTGGATGTGCAAGGCTCCATCCAGGTGAGAGCAGTACGCGGGGGAGCCTGTCCTTGACTCCCCCGTTTTCCACCCTGATTCCTTCCATCTTGTGATTCATAGACTCTCCTGTCTCTCTGCCCTTTTTCTCCTCCTCTCCCTCTCTGTAAAGGACAGGCCTTTTCTTGGATGCCATTTCTCTATGGCAGACTTTGAAAGGAGAACTCTTTTCTTCCTGGTTGTTGGTACACGTCTTGCAAATGTGAGAGAATTGCAACATGACAAACAACAAGAAATTTGAAATAAACTTCTTCCACCGCCCCCCACGTCCACGGTGGAAACGATGATACCCTTACCATCTGCACACTTGCAGGCTGTGAGTGGGCAGGGAACCGGCTGGAGATGCAGCCCAGGGCACCGTTCCAGACTCTCAGCCTCTGGGAGGTCCTAGAAGCTCTCCAGGATGCCATTGGACTAGCTCTTGTCATACACTGAAAGGAAGAATGTTTTCAAGCTGTTCGGTACAGAGAGGATCTACACTACAACCAGGGGGCCACTGTGGAGTAGGAGAAAATATTCTACACCCAGAGTCAGAACTCTTTGATGCTTTGAGTTCTTTTTGCAATGATAAGATCTTGCTCCTGTCTCTTGAATCTCCCTGAAGTTTAAATTTCTCACTTCTAAAGTGAGGATCTGCAGCTTTAGAATCCCATGAGTCTGCTATAGAAAAGAGGTACAGAATGATGAGACACATGAGAAGGGTGTAGGGATGTTTCTTTTGTCGTATGTGACACATTATATTGACAGTTAGGACCTTACTGCACCTTTAAAACGTCTAAAACTTGCATCAGGAAAGCGAGCAAAGTGTTGCACTTTCTCCATCAATTGATTGGAGAACATGATTCCTCCAAAACTAGACTTCTGCTACACGGAGGGATGTAATAACTCCATTTGGTGCCCTCTTCACGACCACCTATTTGTCCATGCATGTATCAGAATTGAAATTACAGCGACAGCATGACAATCCCAGTTTGCGGGATAGAAGAGCGAAGCTGAAATGCCCTAGGAGCTGTTCCCGGGACGCTGGAAGCTACTGGCACTCTGGAAGGCACAGTAACCACCACAGGGTAGGGATGTGGCAATATGAGAATGAAAAGCCACCTCGTAACCTTCTAAATAGTTTCTAAATCCATAAAATATACAACATTTTTACTTAACTCCTCAGACAAACATTCATTGATATTGATCCCTTCCACTCCTAAAAAATATCTTGCCAATATGGTGTTAGGAGCACTTCACAACCATGTGGAAGAGAGTGGGGCTGGTGCGAAATGTGTTGCTGCTTTTGAAGGGCTGCTCGGTTCCTAAGGGAGATGTGCTAGTATGTCATGTCTCTCTCTCTCTCTTTTTTTTTTTTTTGAGACATGATTATGTGCGGTAGCTCAGGTTGGTCCTGAACTCACAATGTAGCCCAGGCTATTCTTGGACTCACAGAAATCCTTCTGCTTCAGCCTCCTTATTACTGGGATTACAGCTGTGCACCACCACACCTGACTTTATGTGGTGCTGGGGAATCGAACTCAGGGCCTTGTGCTTGCTAAGCAAGTGCTTTAACCACTGTGCCATTCCTCCCAGTCCACTAATAAGGTCTTTTGAGACATAATGGTCAACATATACCTTCAGGAACTGAAGAATGCATGACAGTTAGGACATAATCCCTATGCATGTGTGTGAGTTTATATGACAAAAATACCAACAGGTGAAAGTGAAAAACTGCTGTTTTCCCACAATGGGACATCTAGAATTCTAAAGCTCTCTATCATCTGGCTTGGCCTAGGGAATACATTCAAAGTTCTTGATTTCTCTATGTAACAAATTCATTGTCCCTCATTCGCTTCTAGGCACATAGTTGCTCTGTGAGTGAAATTTGTAGGGTTTTGTTTTGTTTTGTCCCTCAACACTTCCTGATTCTCTTTCTGGTAGTCAGAGGGCAACACTTCCACCACCACCACCACCACCACCACCAACAACAACAAACAACGATAGTTCTGTAGAGACGTTCACAGAGCCCAAAGGCCTATCCTCCAATTCTAAAGTGGGTTTTCCTCTGAATACCTCTTAGGCCTACAGAATGCCCGAAGACCAAAGGTACTTTCTGCATCCTTCAGTCGGAAATTCTGGGACTATCTGCTTCTTGGGATCACAGATCAGCTCTCTCTGGTGGCCTTCCCCTCCCTGCAGCTTGCCGGACTGTTGTGGGACTGGGGGGCAGCTGGGGTGTCTGTCAGCAAGTCCAAAACACAGGACAAAGTCCATCAAGAAAAATAATAGTGAAATAAAATTTAAAATATACCTATATATCCATTATTTCATAATTTCCAGCCTGGATCTAAATGTTCAGTCTACCATGGTTTGTGGCTATTGTGTTTTAGCTAAATGCACGATGGAAATGACTTTCATTTCTCAACTCATTTTAAAATAAACTCTGCTCCATTACGACGGTTCCTAATACACCAGCACATTTCCCTTGCTGTTTAGGCACAGGGAGGCATCTTTTAGGCAAGTCCTCAAGTTATAGCCCTTAAACATGCACTTGGCTCACTGCGTCTTATTCACTTGCTAGCAGCTTCTGGTAGGAAATGAGAAGGACCCACATCAGAGGAAACGTAAGAAATGGCAATGAATCCCCGAGAAAAAAATAATCAATGACAGTTATGCAAATGAGCTCCTCACCTCCTTTTCTCTGACCTTTCCTTCTTTGCGTGACCCTCCCCACAGGCAGCCTAGTTTGTGGATGGGCACATCGTCAGGGAAGTTCCAGCGAGAGGACAAACACTAGAGAGACTGGCATTATTTGCAAGAGCGTATCCGATCACGGCAGAACACATTATGTCAAAATTCCCCCTCGACAATCTAATCTTCACCGAAGTTAATTAAAGCGATTAATTCCCTTCCCTTTCAAAGTGGGTGATTACATAAACAGATAATTTTCCAATCCATATCCATAGGCAAGTGACTTCCCTGTGCCTATCCCAGTGTGTCAAAGGACACAGCTGAACTCAGTCATTTTTTTTTTTTTGTATGATCCATCCAAAATTCTCTACCACGTAGGTGGGCTTTGTTATCTTAATCGGTAAGATGGCAGAATGTGTATCGCCACGTGGACACAGGGCTCCAAGATCAATCAGGCCTTTCCTTCAGGAAAAGTGAACAATGCTCAAAGCATGGCCTGCCAACAGGAACAGAAAGAAGAGGGGAAGGGGACGGACGGTGGGAATACACCCCAACAGGCACGAGAGCGTGCTTCAGTGGCTTACCAGTGTGGGTGATGCTGACAATAATTAGGCAAACACAATGCTAAACAACTGGAAGAAAAGCTGTCGAACATTTTGTGTTATTATCCCTTGCAGAGGCCTGTGATTTATCATCATCAAAAAGGCACATGAAAAGAAAAATTCTCCAAACACTGACATTTTGTTCAAATTACAAGCCTGGCTTCCCTGACTGCCTGACGACTGACATCTCCAACGTCAGATGAACATTCAGCAATTTGTTAACTCATGTAGTGAGCGTGGCTCGGGGATGGGCTCTCGCTACTGTGGGCAACCGCTGACGGGCTAAGAGCAAGAAGAAAGCCTCGCTCTCAAGGGTGAGGAAGCCACTTGCTTCAGACATCAAAATGAAATAAAGAGATTGACATTTATCTTTCCCTTTTGGAGTATTATGGTCACAGAGATACTAAAATTGATCTCTTGTGCCAGATCTGACCTGTAATCTCTCTTTCCCTGTCCACCAAGACTCTATTAGGGCTCTGGGCATGGATAGACCGTACTTCACAGACTTTGATCTTTTCAGTATAATAGCAAACTTTGGTTATATTCTACAATCGCTGTAATTAAGTCCACAAGAATGAGAAATGGAAGTCACACTTTTCTAGTTTCTTTAGCATTGGGCACAAGTGTATGGGTAATGTCTTATCCATTAGGAGAAGGAGACTTCCTATCAGAGATGCTGACATGATGAGAGACACAAGACGTGGGTGCTGCTAGAAGAGATTCCATAGATGGTCTCTTACTGCCTCTGGGTTGCTAAGTGTTGAGATGGACCCTGGAAGAGTCCTTATAAGTGACTCTGAACTAATGAGAGAAAGACCATCTCTATCATGCCTACTGGATGTTCTAAGATGGGAGATTTTAAGTATGAAGATGAAACAGCTTTTCCAGTATGAACCTCTAGCTGCTCAAAGACCTAAGAGGTCTGTATGTTGAATATTCTACAACCCTTATCAGTTCTCTCTTCTGGTTTATCCTTGAGAAATAATTTGCCTCGTTATGCTCCACAGCCACGCACCCATCCCACGTAAAGACCCACTTAACATTGGGAGTCCCTTTCCTCCAGAGAGTACCTTGTTGGATATTAATTTCTCCTTATACTGCTGTTAGAGCTCTTTCTCATTCTTTCTTCATTCTTTCACTATTTTTCCTGTATTTTTACACCCACAAGAGAACATTAATTTGGACAGCATCACCGATATAGCAAATCTTCATTTTCCTTAGGTAGATTCTGATTTTAAAAAAGAGCCAGTAGTTCTTCAACTCAAAATCATTCGTGTGTGTATGTTTGATATCTTCTTAATCACATGTCTTCTTTTATTAATCTTTCCAAAAGGTATGCAATATCTTCATGCTTACTACTGGCTACCCAAGAACCTCTCACCAGTTTAAGTCCAGTTAGATGGCGTTTGGGATTATTTTTGAACCATCTTTCCTACCAAAATGGACCTGTTGTCTGTCTCAGAAGAAACTCGATTGCAAATTCAACTTGATCATTTGAACTGCAATGAACAGCTTATACCTGAACATATTAATGTGTTCCAACACATGACTCATTTCCTTAGTCCAAACAAATGGACAGAGATATTCTTAATATCCTCCTCACCCTTACTTCCCTCTCCCCTTCATTTTTGTTCCTCTTTATGGGGATATGTGAGTGGTCCCCAAAACCTGTTCATCTAACTCTGGGAAATTATTTCCCAAGGACTGACCAGAAAGGGGAAATAGATAAGGGCTATAGAATGATCCATGTAAGGACCTCTAGCCTGTGAAAGGCATGATTATGAGGTCAACATGGAAGACAAGAGTTTCTTGATCAACCTCCCCAAATCAATTTTTAGCACCTTTTGTCCCATGGGCTCCCAACTTATTCAGATTGACCTATGCTGATCAGAAACAAAAGCTTCTACAGTAAACACCAATGAAACTTTAGCGCTTTCTAAACATATGCTCTCCTGCCAAAGTTGCTGATGACTGCGTAAGTTCAAGGACATTTAAATTAGCATCATTATACCAACAGCCACTGGAGAAAAGGAAATATGAATTTAAGCGTCCATGAAAGGAGAGAATGAATTTTTCTTTCTTTGAGATTTCTTTTCAACTCCAGCTGTGTCATGGTTTCCTGAAACATCGACTTTTCTTTTGTTAGAAAATAAGACGTATTTTTAGAAATGTAAATCTCCTGTACGCTAACACAATCTCTGAAACAAAGTAGCTATTTCTACATACCTAGATCCCTCTGGGCAAGAAAATGAAGCAAATGCAGTTATCTTTTTCTCATCCTCAGACCTGAGAGTATGTGGCAAATCGCACAGAATTCCAAGTTTAGCTCGGGAACGTTCCCTCCACAAATTAGAAGGGGTAGAATCACTCAACGCAGCCACAGCCGAGAGGGTATCATGGCACAGAACAAAGAAGGAAGAGAATCGGAAAGCCTTGCGTACCTTTTTCTTCATAACCTGAATACGTTAGGCCCATGACAAAACAGAGACCAGGTCACAGTGGCCCCTACTATGTTTTGGAAAATGCTGGCTGGTCACTCTATCACACTAACTGGAAGGCCAGTCTGGGGTTGCTAGCTGGATGCATGGACATCAGTTACCCACAAGTCTCTGTGGAGTGTTCTCGGTAAGAAAGAGGGAAAGCCCAGACCATTAATATTCTGCACACGCACACACACACACGCACACACACACGCGCACACACACACACACACACACACACACACACACACACACACACACAGCTTGGGCTTGCAGAGCAATTATTTTTTTTCAGCTCCTCTCAGATGCTATTTATTGGTCATTTTTTTCCTTTGGGCGAAAAGATTTTTCCTTTTTGGTAGGCAGGGGAACCGGTCTAACAAAATATATTAGGCACTGCTCAACTGGGATTGTATGGGGGTTCTACTGGGGTTGAAATGCTCAAAGAACGATAGTTCTGCGCAATTTCAATCCCAAGGTCTCACTTGGCTGATCTCATTTCTTCCTCTCAGAGGCCGAGGCTAGGTCGCTTTCAACAGAAGCGATCAGGGAAGACCCTGATCACGAGGCAGCTCTACATTAGTTGTTCAGTGGAGGAGTAGCCCATAATGCTCTGGGCATCAAGATACTCTCCAGGCAGCTACGAATGAATGAAAGAGGAAACACATGAACGGCCAGTGCATAACAATGCAATTTGGTACCATGTGTTTCAATAAGCGCAAGCATTTTCCTTCTCCTGTCTTTTTGATTAAGACAGGGAAAATGACCAAGGAGATCATATAAAAAGAGATTTTTGGACAGGAAAGTGAAGGCCATTTTCCTATTAATCATATCAAAATTTGCAATTTTGTTTTCCTTGGTTTAGCATCTGCGCAATGCTCCACAAGCAAATTGTTAGCACCACGCACGAAGACAGGAATTGTGTCATTTCTGGTCTTTATTATTTCGGAAACACTTACCACAGTTCTTGGCGCCTTGCAAGCAATGATGAATATACAGTTTGCCTTTTGTAAGCCAATGGTTTCCATTCTTTTTGAGGTGTGAAGATAGCAAGGGTTTTATTTATTTATTTATTTTTGGACATGAATATTACAATGACTAAAGCCAATGGTAGATTAAAGATCAACTGGGAACCATGGCCAGCAATAACCAACTTGAATATCAGTTGAGTAAAAATCTAAAACAAATGCCAAGCTGTAAAAGAGAAACATGACAGTATCTTTCTGAAAATAAAACAAAAGTGTCCATTTCTCACTTAGAGTACTTTTGACCACTAATTGTATTAGAAATTGCAGTTCCAGGCTAACTTGCTTTAAACACAGTACTATAGATGAACCTTGCTAAATGTTGGTCGTACGTAGTTTCCTGACACTTCTCCTGTTCACCAAGTTGGGTGAGGAAGAAGGGTGTGTCGGAGCACAGGATAAAGATGTCACAGCGACACTGCTCTGAGCAAATGACTCTCCTGTAATTCCCAAGAAGATAAAATATTTAAGGATTTTTTATGTTTGAGGTTCTAGGAATTGAGACCACGTCCTTCACACTGAGCTATATTTTCCTCCCCATTTTTACATCTGATTTTGATACAAGAGCTCAGTAGGTTGCGTAGGTTGGGCTTGCACTCCCAATCCTCCCACCTCAGCTTCCCGGAGTGATGGGATTATAAGCCTGCACCACTGGACGTGGCAAGACCGTCATTACTGCACAGTAATTTCATGCCAACTCTGAGGGGATCTCATCACATATGTATCCCTTCAGGGAATGTGAAGCGTGCACAATACACACAGCAGCATCAACAGCACAGCCTGGGGAGTCCGCTGACAAGGGTGACTGAAGTCGTGACTCTACAACTGTTGCTGGTCGATCTGTGAGAACATCACTCCCCCTCTCAAGTCTGTTTCATCTGTGCAATGGAAACAATGATGCCTCAGTTGTTGTGAATATAAAATAAAATAATTCAGTGTGTCACAGGCATTATAAACACAGCTCAGTATCGGGCTGTGGTAGTAATTGCGACTATTCAACCCTGAGTACACAGTTCCTTAATGCCGTGCACTCACAACAACACTGAGAATGAGCAGTGTCAATTTACAGAGAGCCAAATGGACGCGTGGAGAGGCAGAACCGTACTTTCCACGGCTATGAATACAGAGGAGGATAGCAAACACTCCCCCTCCCTCCTCCTTGAGTTCAATGTACTCATGTGACTTGCTTTGCCAATGAAATATAAGAGAGTCACATGTTGCTTCTGGACAAAAGCTTCTAGGAGCCATATTTTCTCTCCTGTACCACCACAAATGGTGGTCTTTTAGGAGCGGGACTGGACAGTGTGTAGCAGAGCCCCCTGCAGCACGAGCGAGAAATACAACTTTAGTTTTTTTTAGGCCACTGGGATTTGTGTACTTGTCATTACTACAGTGTAAAGTAGTTTATTCTTCTTTGTCCTACGTTAAAATCCAGAACTCAGACTCAGATCTCATCGGTGGTTTTTCTCCTTATAGATACCCTTATCGAAATTAGAAATAAAACATCTAGTGAGTGGACCTTCTTCAGGAGGAAATCAACTTTCCTGTTGCTCTCATCCTTGAAAACAAAAATAAGTAAAATGCTTTCTGGGTGAAAACCAACGGGAAGGAAGCGAAAAAGCGAGGTAGAAAGACAGTAAAACTGGAAAGGCCTCTGCCCTTTTTTTCTTACAGGTTCGTAACCTGAAGACTACATGGGTTACAGGTGCTTACCAACAACTCGAGACTCCAAAGCTACAAAATCAATTTTAAGTGATTTATGGGATGCTGTTTGGGGCCAAAGGCAGTAATCCATTTCCCACATGGCAGCTAGAGCTGCTGCTTGGATGTTGAGAAATGATTAATTTTGATTTACAGTGTGCCTCTCCTTATACATTACAGGCGACCCAGTTCGAAAGCATGACATTTCGGTAGCGTGCAATTCTTTGCCGAGGGAAGTTACAGGGAAAAAGAAAAAAAAAATAACTTGTGAGGATCCAAAGATGTGGACATACACTGAAACAACCGCTGTGAAAATCTCCAATGCCGGAGACTTCTGATCTATTCTGCCTGATCCTTAACATGAGAGGGTCAAATTAATTTCCTAAGGGGAGTGATTCTTTTATCAAATTATACTCAGCCTCAACATCAAAAAAGTAGAATTATGTTTCTTTCCTTAAGAAGTATTGATATACGCTCAAAAGTTTCCTAACATGTGGTGCATGTAGTTTATCTTAATGTCACTTGAATTGAATGTGCATTTTCAAATATTGTTACGAGGAGGTCTTTTTGGGTTGCTCCGTGAAGGTATTTCTCTAAAAGCTGCAGAAGACTATGTGACACTCTTCAGCGTGTCAGCCTGAATCAGTACAGCCAATCACCTCTGGGGGCACTGAGTTCACGCTAATCGTATTGCCCGGAAACTCCTAGCCCAGGGCTCACAGTAATCTGACAAACAGGGGTTGTTTTTTTTTTACGTTTCTTGCACTTTATGATCATTAAGACTTGGGTAAAAAAACAAAAACAAACAACAACAACAACAACAAAAAAAAACCCTTGGAAATCAAGGAGAGAAAACAGGAGTGGTGTTGAGACTCTTCAAGAGATCTGGCCCCTAATGCTGGGCACTGGGAAGCCAGAGAACTGTGGAGAATGGTGAACAATGGTGACTCCTGTTGTATCTTCTACCATTTTCTAGAACAAAATTTCCCAGAAGATCAGTTAGGAGAGCTACACGAGTCGATTATTAGCTACAATCCAGGTTACTCACAAACTTCTGTAACCCATGTAATACATTTAATGAACAGCAGAGGGTGAGGGCCTTCCCTCCTGTTCGAAGGTGTCTTTTTTGTGGGGTTCATCCTTTCAAGCAAACTTTGCAGTGTAAGCTTGTTAGTTTGCTTGGCAAAAAGGTGGGCAACATTATTTAAAATAGAATGGGGGGAAAAAAAGGAACAGTGTAGCACAATTATTGGTAAAATTCTTTGGTTAACTTGTACAAGACTGGAAAATGAAATGACAAGGTTTGTGCTGGTGTTTTAGAAAGATTCTGGATGCTTTCTACAAGGAAGCAAAGATCACATTTGCTGGAGTTACTTAGATGAGGATTCTGTCTCCATCTAAACTTTAGGCAAAATCCTTATCACGTGTAAATATCAGGGGTTAAGGGACCTGAGCAGAGAAAATTCATGGAATTGTATTCTAGGCAAGTAGACTTGCCATTCTTGCAAATAGCCAATTCTTTTCACCACCATTTTCCTGTCTTGCCATCGTTCTTGATATTACAATATTCCTTCCTCCTGAAGAACATCAGTACTGAGAAAGACTAATTGCTCAATGCCAAATGTGTAACTGCCTGATCCCTACAGAGCTTTACGCTTTGCAAAGCCAAAAAACACCCCCAAAAAACAAAAACAAAAAAAATGTATATTAACTATATATTCCATCAGTCATTACAGTGCTTGCCATGTGGAAGAAATTTCACAACAATTTGTTCAATAAATCAGTGGATGAATGAAAAACAATTATAAAATGTGTCATTTCTTAATCTACTGTGAGGGGGTACTACAGCCATTTGACAATCATGTCTTACTTATTCTGATAACCAGATAAATATTATTGTTTTTGTATTAGAGAAAAAATAGCTTTAG